>VZRE01009747.1:540678-696529 GCA_013396775.1 Cephalopterus ornatus
GGCGACCACTGAGGCGGGAGGGGTGTGTGGGGGGACACGGGGGTCTGTCAGCGGCTTCGCGCCCTTGGCGGCGGGAGGGGGGCGGAGAGCGGCGCTGCCCGGCCCCCCCCGCGCCGGGCCGTAACCTTGGGCTCCCCCGGCCGCGGGGGACGGGTGCGCACAGCTGTGTGGGGCGCCCCCGCACATCTGTGTGGGGCGCTCCCGCGTGCCCGTGTGGGAGCGGGACGTGCCCGTGTGTCCGCGGGGGACATACGTGTGCGGGGGTGTGCACACGCATGTCCCTGTGCTCCCCGTGGGGCGGCTCCGTGTGTGGATCCCTGTGTGGATTCCTTGTGTTGAGTGTGCGCGCGCCCGGCGATTGGAATATTCTTCCCCCCATCTCCCTCGCTGCCGTAGTTTCTGAGTGTATCCGGATTTTGTCAGTGCTGGGCGGTGTGACAAATGTTTCTGTGTAGTTAAGTATAACTTTCTTGCGGTGTTTTTTTTTTTTCCTTCCTTTTTTTATTTTTGGGGTTTTTTTTTTTTTTCTTTCCCCTTTCTTCTTTCCCCTGGGAATAGGGCAGGCTCACCTTTGAAGACTGTTTGTTCCCTTTCATATATATCCAAGGGTCTCCGGGGATACAAGTGCTTCTGTTGCCTCCGTCTGCGTGGTTATAATTTACAAGACGTTTTTAAATCACTTAGTGGTGATTTTCAAAGCAAGGCGCAAAAGCAGTGTTTCCATTTCCATTCCATAGCCATTCCGAGGCCGTGCACCGTATTCCATGCACGGCTTTGAATTATGTGCAGTCAGACACCTGTTACTTAATCCTGTTTATCCTTTCCAGCCTTGTCTTCCTTTTTTAATGTCTCAAAATAAATTACAAATACTCTTTTGTGCTGTCGCGTAGTAGGAACCCGGGGATCTAATGCGCTTGTGAGGTACATAATGTGTGTTTGGTAGGTAACACTTTCTCAAAGAGAAATGGTTTTGGAAAGTTACAGAATAATCTGTATCTCTGGGGGAGCTTTATATAACGTTGAAGTGTCCGTGGGGATGCATCTGTAAGAAAGGCTGGTGGTAGGGGATGCACAGAATCCAAGTCTTACACAGTATAAATCTTCAGTAAAGTGCGAATCGCGCTCTCGCAACACGTAAATAACGTTTGTGTTTTTCAAACTTCGCTTGATGTTGCACCATGGAATTTTCAGTTTAAGAATTGGAGTTAATAAGGATAGCAGAGAAAATGTTGCGTTTCTCATTCTGCAAGACTATGGAGCAGATTCTTTCCTAACACGTTTTGTGTTGACGGTTGTATTCTGTAGTTTACTTGGGCAGTTTTATCAAGTTGATGTTAATACTCACTTGAGGTTGATTTCTCCAACTTCTGAAAGTGTTACATTGACAGTATTTGGAGCTTTTCACTGGGTCAATGCTACCTAATATTGCTATGCCCCACAAAATAATTATTGTTATATGGAGCTGAGAAATTTTATATTGTACAGAGGCAGCTCCTAAATACGAGTTGGGAACAGATTTATTCTGCTCTGCAACTGATAACTTCATAAAGTAATTAAAAATAAATTACAGATCTCTAGGATGAGAATTCTCTTCCACAATTGTTAATACCACCGTGCCTTCAAATGTCAATTTTGATTCATGTCTTAGTGATATCGCTAAAAACCAGGTATTGACATGAAAGTCAAACCCCTGGGGAAAATATAACTGTGCATAGCTGTCAAAATAAAATGTGAAGATGTGGTTTGATTGCTGGCTGTGGTTACGTACCTGGTAGAGTAACAATGCCTTTTATTTTATAGACATGCGCCCACGCACAGGAGCTTTGTTCTAAAATAGTGTTTTCTGTCATGAATTTATGCATAACCTACACTCTTTGCTTTTTCTTAGCGTGCAGGAAAGACAGAGCCTTGAGGGTGAAGCAAGAAAGACCAGAAGGGTCAGGAAAGAGAATTCATTTGAATTTCTCTTACTGACAGAGGAAATACATCTTTATTATATATCACCCAAAATCACTGGTTGTGCTGCTTTTACCTTTTCTAAAACAATGGCAAGTTTTTTGGGCTTCATATACGCTGCTGGCTTCTGTTGCAGACTTTGGACATTTGTTTCAGCAATATCTGGCTGTGATGGTGAACTTGGGGCTGTGCTGGGAGCCTGTCAAGTATTTGTTGCGGCTCTGTAGGAACTGATGGCTTTATTTTCACCAGGTTTGCCTATACTGTGTTGAAAACTTGTAGGGATATCATTTCTGTGCTTACCGAAAGGACTTGTTTTATATTTCTTCTTGGTTTTTTGTCTTGTCATATTTTGTGGTCTTCTTGCATTGTTCAGTGGTTTGTTTCCTTGGTGGTTTAAATAGCTCAGTTGCTGTTCCTTCCTGTTTGTAATTTGCCAAAGACTGAAGTCTGAAACTGCCGTTTTAATATTTTCCTTTAAATTGAATTAATCCCTTTTCCAGGGGAAAGGGAGAATGGGACAGAGGAGTGCTTATGAGAATTTTAAAAATGAGAACCAAAACTTAATGCAGGGATCTTACCTAAGAGTGACTGCTTATGAAAATTGGTACCTCATTGATTTCAGAGAAGGTTGGTTTCCTCTGTAGTTTCAATCATCTGTCCCGTTAGATTTTGGGAATTGTAAATTAGTTTAGAAGTGAAATTTTCCAAGTCATAAACTCTCCGGTTGGTTGTTAGTGGAAATCATTATGAAGGGTTGCATAAGCATCATTTGTAGGATGGCTGATCAGTAGCCTGGGCTTAGTTCCATTCTCTAATAAATAGATGCATTGTGCTGCTTCAAAAATTGCAAAATTGATGCCTTGAGTTCATTTACTAGTTTTGCAAGAAACATAATACATCTGGTTTGGGGAGGACTCTTTGATGTCTGCAGGAGTTGCACACAGTGGAGCTGCTTATGATCCAGCCTGTTAACTCTTCAGAAGTTTTTTTGATTATACTGTGTAGGACATCTTATTCTTATGAAAGATTCATGTGTAGCACCACATCAAAATTACCTCTGTGCATGCATCAAAGGCTCAAATCCACTTTATTCCGTGGGACTTTCTGAGAGCAGGTTTTGTGGTCCCCTTGCTGCTGCAGGACAAGAGTGTGATTTTTGGACTTGGTCTTCCAAGGAGCTGACCTGTGGAGGGTTTGAATAGATGGGATGTCAATGGTACAAACACCCAAAATACCGTGCTTTGCCATTAACCAGCCTGCTTTGCTTATGTCTCACTCCGTGAACAGTAAACTGTGAAAATCTATTATATTGGTCCTCACCCGTCTTTTTATGGTAGTGGCTTCTGCAAGTTTGGTAAATATGGGTAAAGAGGCTTGTGAAACTGTGCAAGAAGACAGATTCCCAGCCATTCTGGAGTTAAGTGATTATGCCTAGTAGTAAGTTCCATGTTCCAGAAAGGCATGCTAATGTATCTGAGTGCCTGGAATAGGGTGCCACAACATGGGAAACAGCAGCAGAAGAACCCTTTCACAGCTGCCCTTGCGGTGCTAATGCCAGGAATCTGCAGTTTTCAGGGCAAGATGCTCATGTGAGTCACAGAAATAGATGGTGCAGCACAACTGTGGCTTTGGAGAATCCTCTGCAGCGGATTTTTGGATGATGAGCTGTTGATGTTTTCCCTTTGAGGGATCTTGGAGGAAAATCAATACTCGCATCCCCTCCTTCTGGAGACCAACATCAGCTTATGTAAGGTAGTGAAGTGCTGTGGTTTCTTTTGTCAGTTTGCCTTACAAGTTCTACTTATCAAGAAGTCCTTAGTAAAGTTGTACCTGTGCAACAGCAAAAGAATCTTGATTTCTGGAGAAGAATGAAACAAGACCTTTTTCTTTCTCACCACTGGAGAGGCCATTATACTGGTGTGAAGTCGTGCTGTGCTGTTTTCCTTGTTACTGGACTTGGATAAATGGTATTTCTATTTGGTTATAATGTTTCTTTTCACCTTCAGCATTCTGAGAAGGACCAGCCTGTCTTCCTGTGGGAGAGAGCTGGTTCCTGGGGAGCAGTGCAGGTGTCACTGAGAGGTTATGTTGCCTTGGTTTAGTGTATCTGCTCACGGAAACGGAGAAATACAAGGCATCCAGCTTTTGAGGCCACTTGCCTTTTTCATCGTTTAAGTTTCTGTGGCAGGTGCTTTGATCTCTCTGTGGCTTCCCATTCTTTTCCGTTGCGTGTTACTGATGTTGAGCTCAGTCTTGATCCCGTCCCTCATCAATAGCTGGTCCTGGGACAGACAGCATGGATCACAAAGACAAGGGATATGGTGTGGAGCTCTTGTCCTTCCCTCTTTAATGATCACCTCATAGGTGAACCCATAATCTGACTTTCTGCCATTGCTCCGTGCTGCCCTGGTGAAAAATGTGTCCAATAACCAGTAAATGCTCCTAATTCCTGATGGTGTGTGTTTCACCTTTCTTTTTATAATAGCAAGGGGCTAAAGTTAAGTGAGTTAAGTAGGTGATTGGCAGCTGTCATACATCTAAAGTTCAAGCCTTCTTCCCATTTTATATGGAAGCTATAATTGTACCATTGTGAGGCCCTGCACTTGGAGAGCTAAGGGTGACTTGTTTGCTCTTTTCTCAGAATAAGAGCTTGTTCTTTCACAGGTAACAAAACCTGCGAGCTTTAGGCAAATGAGGTGAGACAGTCTGTTTGGAATGTGCTCTGTTGTAAGGTCTGTTTGCAGAGTTGTTGAAATTGGTGTTGCTGAAGTAATCACCCGCCTTTGCCCTCTCATTTCTGAAGGAGCTGTTTCTACTCAGTTGACTCTGGGGATCTCAAACTGTGACTTTCTTTGTGAGCCAAGCTTGCAATTGGCAATTTTAGAAGACCAGGAGAAGATGTGTAACTGTACAGATGCTGGGTTCAAAAGGGGGTTGTTCAGATTAAATACTCTACACTGTTCTTTCTCAGATGTTGTATCGATAGAATGTTTTACTTGAGAAGTTTTAATTCAGGCTTGGTGTTTGTATTCTATTGGTTTTATGTGTAATACCATCTGAAAATATGAAGATAAAAAAATTTACAGATGTCATCCGCTTATCAAATAGTTATTTGAAAGCAATAGATGTCTGCAGTTAGTCTAGCAATAAGCCAGCTGAGAGAGGGGAATGTATATTCACATTCAGAAATATTTGGGTGCACTTTGGTAAGGAGGAAATGGGTATGAAAAAGATACCAAAGAGCAAGCTATTTATTCCTGAAGTTATAGATAGATTTCCTTTCCTAACAATTTCTACAGTTAACTTGAGCACATGCACTTCTGCAGACTGGAAGGAATCAGGAGCTCAGTGACTAATAAAGGGGGCAAAAAGATTAAGGACTTGAAAGGTTAATAAGGAGCATCTCTTGGATTCCAGTGCTCTAGAGTTTCCATGATCCTGTGAACAGCGTGATGTTGTGGAAAACAGCAAGGAATAAGGAAGTTCTATGAGATATAAGCTGTGGTTTTGAACAAGATAAGCTGGATGAAAGGACTTCTGATACCAAAGTGGTATTTTTTTCCTCCTTGACCTTTTAGGCCATTCTAAAGCTCTCTGGGTTCCTCTTTTTCTCCTTCTTGATCATACTAATTTCACATGCCTGAAATTGCCACGTCTCTCACATTTGCTTTTCGTTTTGCTTTCCTAAGCTTTTGGAGATGTCGGATATCACTGTTGCAGGTTGTGCTGTACTGGTTGCACGCACAGATCTTCTCTGCTCCCTTCTTAGCTGAGGCTTTGTGCTGGATCCAGGATGCTTGTCTCCATCTCTGCCATGAGACATCTGTACTGCTGCTGCTGCAGCTGCTAAAAGGAAACGCAGGGAGGCAAGGAATTGATAGCTGTAGCAAGAGCCTATTTTGAAATACACAAATTAGGATAAACTGTCTTAAAAAAACCCAACCAAAACCAGACACCGAAAGACCCAAACAATTTTGAATATTCATACCTTCATGCAAGTTGGGATTTTTTGTTTGGGTTTTTTTGTTTGTTTGTTTGTTTGGGTTTTTTGTTATGAAGACGTAAGGACACGTCTATAAATTTATACAGAATTCCTCTCAGAAAAAGAGTGAGTTGATATGGAGTATGAATGCCTTATTGGGAAGTAGGAAAGAGGTGGTTACTTTGGCAAGGCTACCGTGATCTGTTGAACCAAACAGAATTGGTATAATTTTTTCTGTCAAGAACCGTGATCACGGCAGGAAAAGCATTTCTGAGGAAGGAAGGGAGAGGGGCTGGTCAATTCTCGGTAGGTTTGTTTGCAGGGATGACAAGGAAGCACAACTCTGTTAAAGGAGAGGTGGGGTGGCATGGTGTGCTGATGAAATGGACTGTGCATTTCTCCTAAACCTTGACTGCAAGGCAGGCAGGGGCTGTTGGATGATTTGATTTTACTATTTGTTTTTCAGATATAGTTCTTGAGGATTAGTGCAGATTAATTGGGAGCTCTGGTGGATTTGGAGAGCTGTGCTGCATGTCTGACATCAGCAAAGAATAGACTGAGTAATTATTGCTTTCTGGTCTTTCAGTCTGTGTTATTTGTGTGCTGCTTCCCTAGCAAAATATGCCTAGGAATAATTGGGATACATTAAATGACAAAGAAAGATGGAATGTGATTGCAGGTATATCAGAGCAGATTGCAAATGAGGTGCTGCAGTCTGGCATAAGAGCTGGGAGTTGCAGGGAATGGGAACACTTTGGCATCCCTGCTCGGCTTGCTGTTTTCACATCGGAAATCTCCTGTATCGGTGGATGCTGCAGGTGCAGGGAAGCTCTTGGAAATTCCCCTTGGCGTGTCTGCCATCCCTCACATGATGTGCTTATTTGCTGTGATTGGTGAATTCCCAGGCTGGAGCAGAAGGTGGGGGCTTCAGGGGGCGGCGGGGAGAGATGTGACCTGGGAGAATAATTGAGGGCTCAGATAGGGCAGCCTGAGCTGGGAGGGGATTCAGCTGCTGCTCCGTGTCCCGGGGGTGGTGTTGCCATATTCTCCAGGCACAACAGCTGGGGCTCTGAGACCCTACCAGGCTCTTCTGCTTCCTCTGAGGCTGGGAGAAGTAGCCCCTGCTGTACATCTACATATTCCCTGGGGAAGGACTGGCGCTCCTGGACTGTCTCCGCTGCAACTGAACTGATACAGTGATTTATTTATTTTTCCCCCAGGTCCTTCAAATCTGGCAATAGGTAGCAGCGTCTGGCTGTTGTTTTTGCTGATGCCCTGGGTTTTGGCTGTGAAATACAGCACAGTAGCTTTTTGATGACCTGTGACTGTAGCAGGTGGCAGAGAAGAGAAATAACTTCTCAGAAGACCTTGGCTCAGGTCAGAACAAAGCAGGCGAAGTTTTTTTTAGTTGTACAGGTTGCTGCTTCCCTGCATTCAGATATCATGGGTATGGTTTTGCTAACCTCAAGCAGACCTTTTTCTACTTGGATGGTTCCTAAAGTGTTATGTATATTTGGCCTTGTGTGCTTTTAATTTTTGTTTTATTTATTTCTTTTTCTTTACGAACTGAGAAAGTAGTGGAATTGGCTTATATGCCAAGCCTGGTCAACAGATATTGATAAAATGATCTCCTTTGAGATATCCTAATGAGAGCAAAAGCATAGAAAAGTCATATATAGTCAAAATAGTTTATGACTGTGTGTCTTTATATGAGAAAATTACTTAAATTAGCCTTTGCATCAGGTAATGAAAGTATTGGCACTGCTATTGTGGGAGTGATTCCATCTCTTGCCCTGTGGAATTAATGAAGACTGACACCCTGGAAGAAGCAGATGGTGCTTTCCTGGGCTTGCTCCAGGGAAAGTTAAAAAGTTGGTGTAGTGCTGGTGGACTCGATAAGCTGTATTGGTACTTTTGTGGATGGATTGTGTGCATAGGAGGGAGTGCCCCAAACGTGTCTCTTGTGGCCTTGGCTGTTACTGATGGTCACTTACGTTTCTGGATTGAGCAGGGAGTGAAGATGTAGAGAGGCTCGGATGCAAAGGAAAGGGAACCAGCAGTAGCAGTCTTCTGCTTCTTGATTTTTGTCTCTCTGTGTGATCATTTCTGTGGAGAAATGTGGAGTGTTGTTCCCATTGCGTGCTTTTGTTCGGTGTGTATGGAAGGTGTAAGTCTTCAGTTCTGCTGCTCTGGTTGAGTTCATTTAGAAGAACTCTTAGTAATGAAGTCTGTACTGAGAAATTGTGGTGTCTGTGTGGAGAGAAGAATCTTTCTCTGGTAGTCCGGATCAAGTATAAAAACTTAATCAATAATTTCTCCACTGCATCTTTATTTTCAGTGCTGATTCTTTCACTGACTTGCAGAAAAAAGATGATGTGTTGGTTTCTGGCAACAGTGACAGTCTACCAGTTGATTTATTCAGGTTTTTGGGGGGGGGGGGATTTTTTTCCCTTTTTTTTTCTTAAAGTTTTGTTTTTCTTATTTTTAAAGATTTTTTGGTTTGTTTTGTACAGATTCCTGTATGTTTATTCCTTACAGCTTTTCTGTGATGGACTAAAAGCCTCGTGTAATAGAATTCCATTTCCAGATACGGGGGAAATCAAAAGTATATCTTTGCAGTAATTCTTTGCTGTACAAACGGGTATTGTTTTGTAAATGCTTTTTGCTTTTTAAAGCACATGAGGTGAAAACAATACTTTCCATGAATAGCTGTGAATTGGCCTGAAGTAGGTTACTTCTGAGAAAGAAATAAAAGTGAGCTTTATTTCTGGGGATTGTTTTTTTTTTAATGATGCCTGTGACACTTTAGTTTTCAAAACTAAATCAACTAAATCAATCTACCAAGAAATACATACTCTGATTTATATATCTTTGATTTAGTTATGCTGAGTTTATAAACAGTGCCCTGTAATCTTCCCTGATCTCATCCTGCTTTCATTTCTAATTTATCCTTGAAAAGGCACGGCTCACTGTAATTTAGAATAACCCTACAGTAGAACAACTGAAGATTAATATTGTGAGAACAGAGATCTAAGTGCAGCTCTCAGATATCTGACACGTTCAAAACATCTATTGAATTGACCTGAAATTACGTGCAAAAACATACGGGCAATTTTGGATCATCCAACGATTGATACAGTGAGTAGTTTTCCATGATTCAGGTGCTGAGCAATGTGGTGATTACTGTGAGGCTTTTAAAAACTGGAAAACAGGTTTTGATATTCGCAGGTAGAAGCGGCAGAGAGATTTGTATTGCTGTGTTAACAGTTCCATTATTCAGTTTCGGGGAGCTGGCTCCATCCCACCGTATTTTAGTGTCAGAATGTTTGCTGTGTGTTGTCATTCTCTAGGTTTTAAATGGAACTGTTTTCTTTACAGGAGAAAATAAGAGTACAAGATACGGCTGATTTTTCGAGTCATGTAAAGTTACATTATCCTTTTTGTGGGGTTAGTTTTTGATTGGTTTTGGTTTTGTTTTTTTTTTTAAATTTTCACAGAACCAATTAGGTTGGAAAAGACCTCTGAGATGGAGTCCAACCTATGACCCAACACCACCTCGTCAGCTAGACCGTGGCACAAAGTGTCACTTCCAGTCTCTCCTTAAATGTGAAATTTTAACCAAAACTTGGATCTTGTAGGTGTTTCTTTGCCTGGTTCATCTGAAGGATCTGTGGAAGTACTTCTTCAAAGCATTAATGGAAGTAGTTACCAGCTTAAGGTGTCAGTCTGTTGGGGTTTTGTGTGTGTGCGGTTTAGTTTGGTTTTTTTTTTTTTTTAGAGCTATAAAATTACATACCTAAAAATTGTAAAATTGTAGACCTGTGGTATTTTTTCCGGTGAGCTACATCTCTTCCTTAAAAAAATGATTTGTAATTTAAATTATAATCACTTTTCTGGTAATACTGCTTGATTCCATAAGCTGTTACCTGAAATCGTTCGCTTACTGAGAAGCCAACTCATCATTTCAATTAAAAAGTAAGTGCTCCTGTATACATGAAGTACAAATAAATTTATGGCTGCCTTTCTCTTTGCAGAAGTTGATGTAAAGGTCATACTTCTCAGTTAATTTTAAATCAAGTAAAGGAATTCTTATTTAAAGATGATGGAAAGCGGATAAATCTTTTCTTATTTTCCTTCCGTCTCTTCCTGTTATCATCACATCTTGGGTTTTTGGAAATTAAAGAATGTTGTCTTGAGGGCTTTGTCGGGGAATGTTTTGCTTATCTGAGCGGTCTTCAGTTCAGCTGGCAATTAACACTTCTCTTAATGACTGAAACATAATTTTAACAAGCGTTGGCTCTTCATGTTCAGCAACATCCATTGGCAGAGTGTGGGTGTTGTGACCAGAGTCCATTTGAGCCTTGTATCTCAAAATTCAATTTAAACTCACTGTGCCTCATCTAAGGTGCCTTTTGGAAGGTTGTTGCAATTTATTTGTTCTCTCTTACTGTAATACTATTGTGACTGGGTTCATGCATCTGCAGTTTTATCAGGGATGATTCATAGGCCAAAATGGTGTTTTTCCACTTAGTGGTCTATTCCTTTCATTGTTAAAAGGGAAAATAATAGGAAAAAAAAAGAGCTATTCTATCTGGCAGATCACTGAATAGCTTCTCTTTCTTTCTTTCTTTCTTTTTTTTTTTTTAATCTTGAAATTTAACCTGACAAAAGAAAGGTAATGAGAATCTAAATAGTGTCAGGACTTACTTGGTGGGGGATATGGCATCTACAAGAAATAAAACTGACCCAAGTACAACACACTGCAACTGCACAGATCCAGCCCTTCAGAGCTGGAGACAGGATTAAATCAGTTAATTTGGCTTCAGAACTTTATTTGACAGTCCCCTATTGGCTTTATATCCAGTGGGGCTCCACTTACTCCTTCCAAAGTGCAGCGTGTATCCACAAAGTTGTCTCAAGCCTCCTAGTCTGTGAGATCAGGTGCCAATGACTGCATGTTTTCAGGATGGAGAGGTATTGCTGGAATTGTGTTGGGACTGGTATCATTCCAGGACTAACTTTTAGCTCAATTTCAGCAGAGCGCGGAGTGGCTGTTGGGACACGTTAGATCCTGTAGTAGGGGTGGTGATGTTCCTGGGTTAGAGTACATGACCTTTTGTGACACAGGAGGGAGAGAGGCCCAGCCTGAAAGCTCTTTCTTTGTTGCTTGATTCTGGTTTGGTTATTCCTCCATCTAAACCCCTTCCCCCCTCCCCTTACCTTTTGGGCATAGACATAGCTGGCTGTAGTGGACTTCTAAAATTAGATTTCTTTGTTCTAAACCAGGACTTGGGTTAAAAGCAGTAAGACACACACCCGCAGTGTCCTGATTAAGGTATTTTTTCAATACCTGTCTTAAATGTCATGATAATGCCTGATGTGAAGGCTCATTGCCTCATGAACACCCAGATCCACAGCAGCCTTGAGCAGTGCCCATCAGAACAACGTGCATTCTCCTGGCCTTGAAAGTATGAACTGAAGTACAGCACAATGTAAATGTCAATTCAGGAATGTTAGGTAGGTTCGGTAGGATCCCTTAAGGATTCTTTGTTCATGTCCTAAATTGCAAGGTTTCTGGGGCAGGGACTCTCCTTGCATTATTTATTTTATGGCATTTATTACAATGTAGTTTTCATTATTTTTTGTTTAACCTAGCTGGTGATACCTCGGCTGGGAGAATACACTGCAACACAGCATTTCTAATCAGAATATATACACCAACCTGCTTTATGCAGGGTAAAAACAAATGTCTTCCATGTTGCTCAGTTCAACGTGCTGAACGATCTGAACGTATAAAGCAGCTTTCAGACAGTTTAATCTTTTTATTTTCCAACTGAGGCCTTTTTCAGTGTGTTAAGGTGCCTGCACAAAAGCCTGCAGCCCACGTGTTGGCAACAGGGATTCCGGTCCTTTACTTCTTGACCTTGACTTGCAAATCAAAATGCAGCAAAATCAGGGACATGGACACCCTCTCCCAGGACAAACTCCCAGGAGCGCAGATGGATGGATGGATGGAGCAAGGCATTGCCTGGACTGCTTAGACTGACGTGTCACGCACTGTTAGAGGCCATTATCTTCAATACCTGTGTTATGCAACAGATCCAGTTTTGATTTGCAGCCCAGAAGTAGCAAAGTTTCGGTTTCAAAAGTGCAGTCTGATCCAGGGTATTTCTCAAGCAGTCTGTTTGCGTATAAGCTTTGACACCAGTCTTCCAGCAAAAATGAAAATGTGCTTCTTAGTGTTGTTTCTAGGTTTGAGGATTCCCTGTGTAAATCTTTTTAAGTCAGAGCATAACTCAGGAACGCCCTATTTTTTTTTTTTGGCAATGGTATGGAAATAGACTGAATCAGCAAAGCTTGCTTAAAGGGACACTCTCTAGTCAAAAATGTGTATGTCTAAAAACCCCATTTTTTTTTTTCAATGAATTGAAGTAGTTGCAGACATCAGGCCTACCACTGAATGTTTTAAAACTAATTTATATGGGCTGTGTCATTTCTGTTTCCTCTCCCTTTCTTTCAGTTCTGTGGAAGGCAACAAACAATAAACCCTGAACAAGCTCATCTGCACAGTTGGATGAGAAAAGGAATAGAAGAGGCTGAGCAGAAATTGCAATCTTACAAAGCACAGATCTAGAAAGATGTTTCAGCTATGCTAAGAATTATGTGATGCTTTGCAGTTTTACAGCACTCAGTGATCTAATAGTGGTTCTGGAATCTTTTTTTTTTTTTTAGGCGTTTTACATATTTGTTGAAAATGCTCCTTCACCCAAAGAATTTATAACACCAGGGTAGGAGGAGCCTAGAGCTGAACACAATATTTAGTATATAGGCAACAGAATATGCGTGTGAAGCGTTTCCAGTAACATGTGGTTGAGATCAGCCTAAAAATTCAAGCTGCATGTTTTAGTATTTTTCAATCAAGTGGCACTTCCAAGTTATTGACTTCCCTTCAAGGTGTAAATTTTTACATTGGACAAATTAGTCCTGGCTGCCATCAGAAGGGATTTGCTTCAGTGCATCCTGAGGCATCAGGCCCAGGATGTTTGCACAATGAGACTTTGTAAACCTCCATTGGAGATGTGTAATGCTTTGATCTGTTTACTGGACAAATCAAAATCAAACTGATCTCTCCCTTTTTTTGTTTTTTCCTTGGGAGAAATGACTGGATGGGAAATCTGGGCAGCAAAATCAGATTTTGCCCCACGAAATTTGCATTGGTTTAAAAAAGAGGCATTGTACTGGCAGCTTAATGTTTAAACTGGGTGTCAAAATGTTAAGGCAGAATAATGCAAACCAGTAATGCAAATGGTTTTCTTGGGTGGATTTCAACTCCTGTTCTAGTATCTGGTAGAATGTGTTTACTTTCTTGCAATGAAATACCCTGCTATTTCCATCACAATAACTCCACTTTTAGCCAGCTGGTTGCAGCCAGGTTGAGAGAGAGTAATCAAAATTGTTTTGAAATGTATCTCCATTTATTACAGTGTAAACTTTTCTACTTCATATTATTCAGTGACTAAACATGTTTACTTTGAACGGAGTATGTGTTCTAGGTGGGTAGAAGCAAACTAAAAATGTGTCTAAGCCAGCTGTAATTAAATTTCAGCTCTGTACATTTTGTCAGGACAAGACGAGCTGCTGGCATTTAAACCTTGCAGTGCATTATGAAGTGACTACCAGTCAGCTTCTCCTATGGAATTAAAACAACTTGGAAAGCAGAGTGAGAAAAGGGGAAGAGAGATTTGTATGAATTAAATGACTATGGCCTGTGGTTTGCCAGCCTCTGTTGCTTTTGTTGATAGTGTGTGGTTATGTAAACTTCTCCCCACCACTTTTCTTCTTGAACTTGCTGCAAAACAGTTTTGTGTGGTGTAACATCTGCTGGCATAAAAGGGGTTGTAAATACACTGCTGCATCTTTGCTGTACAGCCCAGTAGGAAGGAGGGAAGGGATGGAAAAGAGTGTTCTCTGGAAACACAGATGGCTTGAGTAATTAATAACACTTTGTGAAATGAGTTAAAAAAATATGATTGCCAAAAAAGGGGCTGTATGAATAAGCTGAGTGCATCTCTTTGGTACATTTGGAAGACTCTGCCACATTAAACATTCCTGGAGGAATGTGCCTGATAGGATCAGCTCTGTGCTCTCCCAGGTGTGATGGGACCAAGAGTTTTGGGTAAAATGGCATGTCTGTTCCGTGTTATTTTGCACTGTGCAAAATAATCTTGTATTATGACTGGTATGTAATTATCCCAGTAAATATTCAAGGGGAAAAGTAATGCTGCTTAATCCCTTTCTCTTGCTGTTACGGAGGATTGGGATAATAAAAGCATAGATGACAAATGCTACGCTGGAGTTGCTGGCCTACATTTCCAGTGGTGAATGGCAAGAAGCTGGCTCCCAGTTTCTGGAACACGGGGTACATCCCAGAAAGAATGCTTGAGCTGCAGTAGGATTGTTGTGATGATGCTGAGCTTTCCCTGGAGACCTCAGATGATTGCATTTTATCTTGGCGATATAAAGTGCTGGCAGCTGGTGCCTTGCTGGCCTGAAAGGAGGATCCGTCCTCTTCCCATCCTCTCACCTGCTGCCCGTTCCCAAGTGCCTGCATTGCTTCCCTGTCTGCCTGTTGGAGCCCAGGATTGCCCCTTCATTTCTGCTCGCTTTGAATTATGGTGAGACGCCCTGAAACTTTACTTTTGGTCGGAGTGCAGGGTTTTGTGAAAATAATTAATCTCATTGGCCCAAGCAGAGCAAAAGCATTCGCCTGGAATTGACCTGGATTCTTTGTAATGCTGTAAATGAAGTCTTGGATTGTTAATGCTTTCATCAGCAGTGAGTAATTTCATAGATTGAAAACCTCTTAAACTGCAGCGTGGTAATTTCGGTTCCAGAGAATTACTATAGATAACTATAAAAACAGAGTACAGTAAAAAAAAAATAAAATAAAAAAATTATTATTAAATAATGATTATTAAAACATAGGTAAAAGCCCCTGCAGGAGTTGTAGGATATTATGTAGTTATTACATCCAACATATCATGAAATTCTCTTACTTAAATTGCAGATTGTGTTTCTTAGTCCTATTACATTTGCATACTGATGAGAGTTTGTAGTAACTTTTATATTGTGCAAATGTTATTTAGTACTTGGCTTAAATAATGTGGGTTTTATCATATAAATATACCTCATTCTCTGTAGAAAAAAATCTGAAACATTTTATTATTTACAAATGGTTTTGGAGGGTGTCCTTTAGAATCAATTTATATGCTTTTCATAAAGTAGAATCTCTGGGCTCCAAATTATTTGGAGTGAAAATAGTCTGCCTATTTCAGTAATTCAGTGTCCTGGATCTTGCTTAGCAAACACCAGGAAGGACTTTTGCCTTTCAATTTGAAAAATTGTTCCTGAATCAAGAACTCTCTTGACCCATGGCTTCATGGCTGGAGGCAGACACAGGATTAGGACTTAAGGGTGGACTGTGTGTGGTACGAGCAGGGGGCTGCATCTTTTCTTTGTTTAATAAGTTTCTGACTTAATTCAGTGAAGCTGAATGCAACAGTCCTTGATAAAACTGTATGTGGCTTATGAATGTGATGTCCCTCATGGTATTCCTGTGGTAGAAGTGGAGAAAATGTTATTTATTGGGGTTTTTTTTGCTGTTGGTATTTTAATTGCGTTTAACTGTGTGGCTACCTGCCTTTTTTTGTTTGTTTGTTTTTCCTACCTTTGGGAACCATACTGTCAAGTTTTTATTTCCACGGGATAAACAGCCATATGTCCCTGTAGTCAGTGCCATCCAGGTCAGTCTCAGCGGGGAAAAGGTGCAGAGCTGTCTGGTGGGTGGAGAGGCTGCTGATCTTGGGGGTGAGCACACGAAATGTTCCAGAAAGATATGCCAGAGGCTCGAATTATGTAATGCCTGGAGCAGGAAGCCACCGAGTCGTGTGTGCAGTGTGTCAGCAGCACCAGACTGATGTCCCTGGCAGGGCTCCACTCCAGGAAGGAGCTGAGGTTTCTCAGAGGCTTCAGCTGGGAGTGAGAGCTGTGACGGCGTGGCCCTGGCTGGAACAGCTTGGCCCTGGCGTGGCAGGAGCTGGCAGTGCCCGGCCTCGCTGCCTGCTGGGTGCTGACATAACACTGCTCTGCTAAGCGTGGTTTCCTGCCCGCAAGTGTGAGAGTGACTTTTTCAGGTTTTTTTTTCTCCTTCCCCTTTTGTGTGTTGATGGGTATTTGTGGCTCTTTTCTTGGTTTGTTTTGGGTTTCTTGTTTTTCCTCCTGAGAAAATGTACAAAGAAAGAAAGGACCTTTTCAGATTCACGTCTGAAAAACGTTAAAACCTGTGTCTAAAGTTAAATGATAAACTATGGTTGATGTTCCTTTCGGGCACAGAGTGAGTGAAGGTTTGGTAGGTTGGGACAATTCCAGTCTATCAACAGACTAAAACCGTCGTGTCTGAATTAAGACTCTAATGGTCTTTTCTAAATTGGGTACTTGTACTTCACTTTTAATTAGAATGAGGCAAAAGGTCCTTATTGGAATTCCAAAGTTTCATCTCCCAGTGAGTAACTCGAGGTGATCATCCGTAACCAAGTGCCCACAGGTGGGAAAGCCACAGACTTGTGGAACTGAGTTCCTGTCAGGTCATTCTCTCTGACCATTTCAGAGAGCGACAGGTGAAAAAGAAACTTGAATGTCAGATCCCTGTCGATCAAAACTTTTCTGCTTTAAAATAAAAATAAAGGAAAAAAAAAATCTGTTGACAAGCCCAGAGTCTTGATGAAGGTTGTCCATCCTTTTTCGAAGGGTTATTACGGTTTAACTGGGTCTTTTGCAACATTAAGTCCTTTCCTAGTAGGTTATCAGAGGGTTGAGTCATGAAGAGAGACAGGCAACACCTGTGGTATATTTAAGGTGACAGGAAAGTTCAGGTGACTAGTCAAGAAACAAGTCTTGCTTTACTGAACAGTAGTTATGAAATTAAAGATCCTCTACAAAAAAAGTAGGTATCGAGGTATCTAAGACCGGCTTATTCACCTCTTCTTAATTTTCTTTGGAACAGGAGAGAAATGAAAACTACAGGTTTTTGTATTTCAGCCTTTGCAGCCAGGTATGGAATGAAGGATAAACGTGAGGCTGCAGCTGGCTGTCCATCACCCCATCAGTGGTTACTGGGAATTAGGAATTGCTCAGTGTTTCTGCCTCTGTAACTGAGACTTGACTCTGGCTCTGAGTGCTTCCCTCAGAGAATTTACAGTCTTACTGAAAGGGCCATTGGAGATTTTTGGACACAAACAGGCTCCTGAAGAAATACTTAACGGGTGGAAAGAAAGAGATTTTTGGTATTTGCATAACTAAAAAGAAACTGGTTTTCTTCATTAAATTTATGAGATTGTGCTCATGTGTTTACACGGAACATGATAAATTTCAGAGCCCAGTGGCAACGCTGCCCAGAAAGCTGCAAATGATTAAAACCGGTTGAGAAGCAGATCCTGTTTCTGTTTTGTGCATTAAGTCTGGTGAGATGCTACTGATTTCAGTGGAGTTGATGTAATCATGTTGAAATTCGACCACAGTCTGCAAGAGAACAAAAATATCTGAGGTGTATCTCTTACTGTAGACTAACAGAGTAGTTTGTGTGCTTGAAAACATTTTTGTCATGTCTTTGTCTTTCCAACAGAAACATGTTTTGAGCAGTGAGTTGATTTTTAGCATTAAGTTGGCTTTAGTTGACCCCAGAAGGAAGTGTAAGGATGCTTTTGTGTGCAGCTGGGAAGTGGTGGAGACCCAGTGGTATCTTGTCATGGTAATTATGAGCTACTAAGGCCAGTCTGAAAGTGCACGGGCAAAATGAGCGTGTTCGAGGCATTAAAATAATAATAATAATAATAATAGCTGAAGGCACTGTATCGTCTTGTACTAGAAGAGCACGTGGTCAATATTTAATGAGAACAAAGCACTCACTCACCATCCTCTCGGCGTTGCTATTTATGATTTGGAACAACTTCTGTTTTAATAGACATTTTTGGCAACTTTGGGAGGATTCAACAGAACAGGAAACTATTTTCTTTAACTGCCCTCGTGGCTGTAATTGTGAATGCTGTGGTTCTCAGTCCCTCTGCTTCCTTCTTGGGGTGTTTTATGTACCATGAGTCCCCAGAGCAAATTCTAGACCTACAACATGCTCTGGCCTCTCTTGGCTGAGACACTTATTTTCTAGCTTCTCTCTGTTTCTAATATTGAGATTTTTTTTTTTCCCCTCTCCTTTTTCTTTTTTTTTTCTTCTCCTTCTTCTCATGAAACTTAAACCTCATAAAACTGAAAAGGTATCAGATCAGATTTAATTCTGTGTGTGCCCCTATACCTCAGAATAAAATAATTTTTTCCCCTGCTCCTGAAAACTGTTCCATTCTTGGTCTCCACTGTGTTACTATTTAGTTTGAAATGCTTGGATGAATGGGTACCATGTGTTCCTTTCACCTGCAGCTATGACGCTTTTGCTTAAATAATGGGAAATTTCAAAATAAAATGAACTTCAAACAAAAAACTCACTGAGTGTGCACTGTTTGTTTGCTGTAGTGTAAATATTCTGTTCCATAAGGAGAAATTATTTCTTGGGGGGAAAAGAAGGTCTTGGAGTAGTTCACTGTGTTTTTATTAGGTAATTAAATATGAATATGCACAATTAAGGCTTTTTTTTTTTTTTTTAGGGAAAGGAAGACATTCTCTACAATGTGAATTTCTGCGGAGTAATTTCTGATTTTCCAAAGGTATGAATTTTTCTGTTCTTTTAACATTTTAGTTCAGGGTTTTTTTACTAGATTATTTACTTCTGGTTTAAAATATGGTTTACTGGTTCAGTGCTGCACCGTCCATATTAGTAGAATGAGAAATATATTCTCAAAAGGCAGTGGTTGGGGTTCACAGGAGAGAAGTCATAAGAAATTCATGTCATAATTCAGAGTATGAATCTCCTGAAGACCTGACATTAATAAAAAAGTGTGTGTTTTTGTGAGGATGATCCATGACACAGACACGGGGGGGTACTCAAAGTCCTCAGAGGCCTTAGCATTTTGTAGTCTTATGTTCTGGTGAGTAGGGATGAACAAAAACTGCTGGTTTGTGCCCCCTCCCCGGGCCTGATCAACCCCAGTGGTAATGTGAAACCATTCTTCTAACAGCTGCAAAGGCAAGTTTAAGTGCTCTAATCTCCCACGTGCTTCCAGCAGATTCTCCTCACCTCAGATTCGTGGAGAACAATTTTTTACTTTTTAATACTCCGAGATGGGTCGCTTTTTTTTTTTTTTTAAGCGATCGTGACGTGATGGTCTATTTGCTTTTTGTCGTCGTTCACCTAAAAACATATCTGAATTCACATCAGAATTCTCTGATGTCATCCGAGGTGGTTTCTCGTGTGCTTCCTCAGATGAAGATTCCAACTGCAGACAGATCTGCTCCAGAAAAATTTCAGTGCAGAAAAAGACCTCAACACCAAAGGATGTGGTTGCACTGGTGGTCTGGAATTTTGGAATTAGAAGTGCTGGTTGTAGGCAGTGCTTTATGTATGTCCAGCCTTGGCATAAGCCATTAAAACACACTTGTTTTCCTTGTTTTTCTACTTCCTGATTGTTGGTCTATTCGCACACTGTATGCCACAAGCGTTTGGGAATTTGTTGCACTGTGACCCGTTGTTCCGTCACAATTGGTTTGTTTATTTGTAACTGATAAAAATAATTCTTCTGTGGGCATAAGTTTGCTAAAATAGGTAAAGAAGAAGAAGAAGAAGAAAAAAAAAAAGCCTACGTTGGCCAGAAATAGCTTTCTTGGAAAGTAGAAACTTCTGTAAATATTTTCTTAGAGCAGTGGTCTGAAGACACCTGCCAGTATGTCAGATAATATCTCGTAGTGCTAACTTCTTATCCAGGTGTAAGCGACAGAACCCTTACTAGAGATTCAGAATGAACTCCCATCAGGGGACAGAACCGTTGGCTCATTGGTTAAAACTGATAAAGAACTAGGAGATGAATCAATTTACCTTGAGTTGTTTGAGGATCTTGAATGCTTTGAAAAATAAGACTACGTAAAAGAGGGGAAAGCCACTTTGTGTGGAAGTAGGTGAAGGAAGTTAGGGATTTTTTAAACACAGTGTGTAGAAGGACATGCTGTAGGTTTTACACACCGTCTTGAAAGTCACAGGCTTCAAAAACTTTGCAAACAAAGGAAAAGAAAATCCCAGAACTCCTGAATTTTTACATCGAGTAAATATGAAGAGAAGTTGGCTCAATAACAAAACCAAACATGCCCCAGGCAGTCACAATTCGTACAGTCAGTTTTAGGGCCTGTGAACAGCCCGCTGCAGTTAATGCTAGTTATGCTGAGGACGCCTGGGAGAGGTTTTCTGGGTAGCAAGCGTGTTAAAATATCATATTGTTAAAGATCAAGTGAGACCATTGTGTGTTCCTCTCCGTTTCATTACGGCGCGATTCCAGGCAGTGTTTCTTCAGGAGGTGAGGTCAGCCAGTGTGTCCTTAAAGGTTTATTCTGTTTACACAGTGGTGGGTGGGAGAACAGGGGTGCGCAAATGGGACACGTTGCCTTTATCATAACACATCGTTACCTGTAATCATGTTCCCCTTAGGAGAGCATTAGTCATGTTATTGAATAATCAGGAGCTACGGGAACTTTGATCCCTTTCCTACTCTCAAAGAGACTGAGCCGAACAGAGAACTAGCCAAAGAAAATCTTTTAAATAAACTATGGTTTTCAACACTCTTGAAAGGAAGGAGTGCTGAATTCCTGTTAAAATTTACAATATGAAGTTGGGCATAATGTCCACTGGGCATTCCTGATTGGAATAATAATTAAAACAATGCACAGTTCATCACTGTTAGCTCATTGATTTTATTCATCAACACTTGATAGTTGATTTTTATGGAGGTGAGATAATATCCCTGTGGTATATTTACAGGTTAGAACTGCAGAATTTTTTTGTAATGGACAGAGTCAGAATATTTGGCACGTGTATTTTTGATTAAATTACCTGTTACCTATTTGATTACTTGTGTGTCACTGTATCTCTGAGATGCGGAGCTAAGAGCAGTATTCACCCCATCCTCAATACCAATCCCAAGGGATTTCTTATTTATCACTGTATCTTGTGTACAGTAAGAGCCAAATATGTGCTGCCCATGTTAATCCTATTTATGTGGCTGTACTTTGTCATTAGAAAAAAAGGATGGTTTTTTTTTTTACATGGGGAATACGAGGAAAGGCCTCAGTCTCTGATTTAGGTCCAGCCCTTGTAGAAAAGAGAGTCTCCTAATAATTCTGGAACAGTCACTGATTGACTCAGGCAACAGTTGAACCAGACTGTGGTGAGGGAACACTAGTATTTTTCTCAAACTGTTGTCTGACTCCCTCCTGCTTTGGAAGAGTTGAAATAACTCCCTGACTGACTGAAGGTGCAGGAAGGGAGAGATGCAAATTAGAGCTATTACGGAAGAGAAGTTGAACTGTAAAAGAAAGTAAGGGCTCCCACTACTAAACCACTGTCCATTAGTGTGGTTTAAAGGCGTTATTGAATAACTGGATCATCCTCAGCCTGGGGTTTATGAGTACCTGGTGTTCTACTGGCCAGAATCACAAAAGGAGGGCAGGAATACTAATGTGTGAGGTGTATTTATCTGTGTGTATGGCTTCCTTTTGTTTCTCTTTTCCTGATTCTACATGTTCTGCAGCTGTGCAGTCAATAGTCTCCATTAAAAGGTTAAGGGATAATGTCAGGGTACTGGCAGGTTCCTTCAGGGTATCAGTTCTGAAACAAGACTTGGAGAGAGATCCTCTCAACTGCGTCATCCTCCCAGGGCATGTCAATAGCGTTTGTCCCTGCTGCATATTCCAGGTTGGAATCTCTTCCTGAGGGGCCCTGTGTGCTCTGATGGACCCTGGCAGGGTGGGGGCAAAGGGCAGAGCAGCGGGAACTCAAGGCTGGTAGAGGTTGAGGGTGAAACGGTGCAGCCTTGTCTTGTATTCCAGAAGAACATGAACAGGTCATGCCATCACACTGTTGAAGTTTTCCCTTCCCTCTGGGGTTATGAAATAGTAAACTGTCTGCTGGCTCTTCTAAAACCTCTCTCTTCTTAGGAACAGCTTAACAGATCTGTCTGCTATGATCTTTATAGCTGAAACAACTGCTGGTTTTGCTTTAACAGCTGAGGGTTTACTTGGTAGATTTGCACGGAATCATAGAATCATTAAGGCTGAAAAAGACCTGCAAGATCATCAAGTCCAACCTTTCACCCAATCCTGAAGTGCCAAGTTACTCGTTTTTACCTTGTTCATATTTCTGGGGCCTCCGAAACAGTGCCAGGTAGCCACAGGTGACACCTTGTAGCTGTGAAAATACCGCAGGTGCAAACACAAACACTGTTGATGTGGTGCCGCTCACACCAACATACTTGTAAGAATTATCTCCTGTAATTCCTAATGTTGCGGTCCTTCCCTTGAAGAGAACAATTCTTGATGAACTTCCCTCCATGTAAAACATCTGCTCTGATCACAGAAATATCTTGCACTTGTTTTTCTTATGCCAGTGTGGGACTGTCACTGTCACACCTGCTGAGCATCATCAAGGATGAGTTTTAGTCCTAAAGAGTTGGCTGCCTGGCCATTGTAAAGGGCAGGGTAACTGGTCCCAAAATGGAAGTGACACTCTGTGGGGGTGGGGGGAATAAAGAAAAGTTGCCTTCTTGTTAGAGACCAGTGCAATTTGTTCAGATTGCTGTTCTCAAAATAAAGAGGTTTTTAATCCTAGCTTTAGGCTGTGTCTCCACTGGGTATCTCGTTAATGTCCCTGATAAGCACAGCAATTAAGATATTTTGTGGCGGTGTTTTCCAGCTGAGCTGAATTTTTCTCTGTGGTGTCTAATTTGGCCAGGAATCCTACTGCTGTTCTCTTACCCAGGTCCATTGAATCCTGCAGCCTATCTGATTCTTTGTGCATGTTATCTCTATCTTCTGGAAATTGAGTTCTTTTAGGCCTGGAAAGTTATCTGCTTGTTCATAAGCAAACGTGCATATCTTACTTAGGTGGAGTATACACTGAGTTTCCCTTCAGATGGCCAATGTTTTCTTTATAATAAAGTTCTCTTATTCTTAGCACATTTCTAGGTCAGGAATGCTTAAAATATCTTCGGTCATTAAAACTTGGAGTCAACAGTATAAAACAAAAATAGAGAGGCAGAAGAAAAATAAATGGAGCTTACTGCATCCAGATGAAGTATTGTTTTCCAAACATTCCCTGCTGTTTGTGATCATGTAGTCTTTGTCTTCCTTTGGAAGATTGTTCTGCTTAATTACAGCAAAATCCACCCTTGGGTAGACCTTTGTGGTGAGAAAGGTGAGCATGGAGAGAGCAGAAAATGCACATATTGGCGTGTAGTGTCTCAGACTGAGAAAGGTTGTTGGTTCAGAGAGGGAGGCAGAGCTCTGGGAGCTAAAAAGCAAGTGCTAACAAAAGCATACTGATAATTTCTGGCAGTTGTTACTGTCTGAGTTGTCAGGTTCTCTGTAGTTTCATGCACATTTAAACTGACACTTGTGAAAAAGTAAATAGAGGCTGGGAGTGAGGCTGGGGACTAATTTCTTGTCCCTGAGTGCTCGTTCACACCAAAAGCCTGTGCTAGGAGTGAACTGGGTAACTGAGCTGACTGAAAAGCACACCTGATAAATAACATTCCAAAAGTTATTTCTAACCCTGGAGAGGAGAAGGCTCCAGGGAAACCTCGTTGCCACCCTTCAGTACTTAAGAGGGTCTTCCAAGAAAGATGAAGACAGACTTCTTAGTAGGATCAGTTGTGATAAGACAAGGGGTAATGGCTTTAAACTGAAAGGGGATATATTCAGGCTAGATATAAGGAAGACATTTTTTACAGTGAGAGTGGGGAAGAACTGGAACAGCTTTCCCAGAAAGGTGGTAGATTCCCCATCTCTGGAAACATTTAGTGTCAGGATGGAACAAGCTGCTCTAGCTGAAGATATCCCTGCTCACTGCTGGAGGGGTTGGACTAGATGACCTTTAAAGGTTCCTTCCAACAAAATTATTCTATAATTCTATGATTTTTCATCTGAATCAGTTTACCAGACTGCTGCCTCAAATTGTTCTGTGGCAGGTCTGTCTTAAACCATGCCCGAATCTTCAGACATTCTAATGCAAAAAAAGGAAGGAAACAAACCTTAGCTCCTGTATATTTTGATTATTTAAGATAAGAGTTTTCTTAGGAGCAGAAAGGTTGTTTTGTTTTGTCCGCTTATTTCTTTAAGTGCCTTCTGGAACTGTCCCCTGAAAGACTGATCTGTCACTCCCCAGGAAGGGGACTGTTTGCTGTTTTTTGAAAAGGTTAAGCTAAGGTTTTCTTTTGCAAGAACTAAGCTATGGTGGTGTTTTATTCAAAATTTGTATTTCATCAGTGCCTGAAGTTAAACCACCTTCTTTTAAAATGTGGAAAGGCCTGGTCTTGTATCCAAAGGTGCAGGAAGAACGAGTAAATAGAGAGCAAATAGAGACACAAAATGACAGCTTATATTGTTCAGCCTCAATAAAACCTGAAGGAAGTGACGTTTTTGCAAACCATTCTGTTCTGTGCAGGTTCAGCTCACTGAAAACTGAGAGAGTAGAGTAGAAAGGAGTGGAGGAAACTATTCCCTGTTTAGTGTCACAGCCTGCACAAAGAGGGCACGACTCGGTGCCAGAGCTGAGGGGCAGTGGTGGCAGAGGCAGAGATGGTGAGTGACGTTCCCATGTTCCCAAGGGATTCCTTTGCAGGCAGGTCAGTGGGATTTTTTCCCCCTGACTTCAGCTGAGGCCAAGCATACAAAAAGGAGAAAGGGAGAGTGAAAGAACAAGCAGGATGATCTCAAAGGTGTGGGGAGAGCTGCAAAATAAAGGAAGCAAGGTAGGAAAAGTGGGAAATGTAATAATAAAACTGTCAGATACAGGAAATACTTGTGTGGTGGGGAGGAAAGCAAGAGGTTGTGTGCACAGCTGAGTTTGGACAAAATGTTTTACTCATTTCTGACTCCCTTCTCCTGTTGAAACTGTCTGCCAAGACCTACTAGTGATACACCAAGATTACTTGCCTTTTAGATACTTTCTTTTAAACTGACGTGTCTTCATATGTCACATGAATAGTGTGTTCATCTTAAGCCCTTATTGTTTTCTGGTGAAGCCAAAAAGGAAAATTGCTAAATTATTGCCAAAAAATCCATTGTATTTAGAAAGGATTTTTTTCCCCTTCCAGTGTTTTCAACTTTTCTAAACCCTAAAACTGGAAAATTTCAGAGGGATGTTTTCTCCGACTACGCTTGCACTCTGCTTTAGAGGAGCAATGTTTGCCTGAGTGTAACAAAAATAAATAAATCTGCAAGCAGATTCTAATCAAAGGAAAAACTTCACGCTGTCCAGTGGCTTTCCTAGAGACTGCTTTTGTTCTCATGTTCATATCTTATCTACTCTAATTTTGTTGCTCTTAAGATGAGTATTGCATTACAGAACAGGGAGTCGTTGGTGTGTGAGTTATGGAGTCTGTCCTACTGGCAGCTCTTTACCTAAAAAATCGTTTTTAATCACGGTACCTGTGAAAACTGGAATCTGAGAAGATGGCATGTGCTGCTCCACATCAGAATGATTCCTTGGAGGCAGTGGAAATATCCGTGGCAAATCATATTTACATTCAAAACTCCATTTGTAGTTGTGGTTATTATTATTTCCTCTTTCTGCGTGTACATACTTGGGATCTACTAAGTGTAAATTTTCCAAGCTCGACAGGTTGCATAAGCCAGAAAAGTAGGAAATAACTCCCAAAAGAGCTGCTGCCAGATCTTTGAAGCACGTACTGAGTTGTTTGATCTGAAACACAATGTGTAAGAGTTGCTTTGCCAAGTTTTGAAAGGTACAGTATGTGGAGTGACGAGGCTGCTGTCAAGTTATTTTCTGTAACCAAAGGGGAAAGACAGAGAAACGTGGAATGTTGTTTATTGCTTAACGACACACATACCACTCTTCAGTCGTTTATATTTTAGCTGTTGTTTCTTCTTTCAAAACTAATAAGACTTGTTAAACATTACGTGAAAAGTAGCTAGTAAATCTACTTAGATTTCATAACTACAGTTTTGGCTCTTTGATCTGTGCCAGACTGAAAATTTGGATTGTAAACAAGATCATTATGAGATCTTTTGCAGTCTGGGTTAGCAGTTGGGAGGACATCTCTGGAGCTACTGTAGTTACTGCAAGCTTTTTTCTGTGTTGATACATGGACGGCTTTCTCAAGATCTGCAGAGCCCTTTTCTTGGGCAGCTGTGCACATTTGGAAGACTTTGACCATTTAGGTTTGTTTTGCAGGGAGTGTTTTTATAAATGCCCCGATGATCAGGCTCTTCTCATGCAAAGGAGGCAGCACTTCACTTACCCTGTTAAATGAGATTTAGGTGGTCAAATCTGTGTGTCCAGCTCCTGCTTGTGAACATTTGGATGTACAAACCTGTCTATAAGTCATCTGGGTTTATCTGCCCAAAACTAGTCGGCTTTTTTTTCTGTGCAGGCCTTTATGACCTGCTTTTGTGTAAATGCATTTGTTTATAAGGCTGTAGTAAGCAAGTATTTAGATATTCTGAAAAAAATCTAAAAATCAGGCTTCTGTGTCTCTAAATTATTTCTTTTGGACTTTTTCTACATGTCTTAGTTGAGCAATCTGTTGCCTGGACTCTATGAATATATATTTTTTTTCTTTATAAATTGTGCATAAACGCCATTGGTGGACTGGGAAGTTTACCCTTTTGAAATGTTTAGCAATTTGAGCCAGCTTCCAGGTGAATATTTTGGAGGAAATCAAAGACTTTCCTCTATTCATCATTGATGTCTCAGCATGCAGTGTTTTCTATTTTCACGTACAACTTGGGAACAGATTTTTCATAATTAATACCTCTCCTTTCTGTGCTAACCTATAGGTGCTGTGAAAGTACCTATATGGTAGTAAAACTTTGTTACTTTCACTTCGAAGTCCATTTCATTTTAGGATCCTACAATCTTGGGAAGCTTTGCAGGTTGGCAAGAGCATAAATGGGAATCAGGCTCTAAGAACTTCAAAAATTATGACCAAAGCAGAGACATTACAGGAAGTGCCTTTTAAATATGAGGTAATATCTTAAAAGCAACACTGCACAGAATAAATAAAACCAGAACACAAGGCTGTTTGAGAGTTTATTGCTTATCTTTGCACGTTATCTTTGCTGTGCCTTTTTTTTTTTTCCTTTTTTTCCCCTCAAAAACTGTGTCCAGAACACAAGATTTGTTTCCCTATCGGAGTGTCTTTGCTGGCACTTGATGTGACTTGATATAGGTTGTATTCCATGGAAGTGAAAAGCTTTTATTACTATTTGAAGAATGGCTTTAATTAGTCTGACTGTTGGTAGGTGTGTTCATTTTCTCGATGTACATCTGATATAGCATTTTTCAACCAACTTATAATTGGCAGTTTCCCATAGGAAATGATCATTATTGGTATTATAAAAGCACTTTGTATCTATCACGTTTGGGAAATGAAAGTTTTGCAAAGGTCAGGATAAAGTGTGCCCCCAATTATGCTAATAGCTCATACCACAAATGATCCACCAGAAGGTTTAATAGCCTGGTAGTCCTCTTTAGATTTTCTGAGAACAGGAAGAATTAATATTACATTTTGACACTTTACAGAAAGGTGAAAAAGGAAACCTTGCTTCTCTCTAGTTTTTGAAGTTTGTACCTAAATTCTCTAAGTGGCCTGAGAATCCTGACATGTTGGGTGGGTTTCTGCTGGGTGTTTTTAAGCATGTTTAGACATTTGGAGTTGTCTGTATGTTTTATTTAGAATTTGACAGTATAGTCTAATAGACTCATTCTTTTGCTCAGTTGAATATGCTGAGCATAATGGTTTGGTAGAGTATATTAAAAGTTATTAAAAAAACCCTCCTCAATTGAAAATTTTAAGGCAAATTAAATTTTAATTTTGCTTTTTGCCTGTCCTTTTTTTTCCTAGTTTCTTTTGAGGCGTATTTCACATCTGCACCTCACTCTAAAGATCGGAGTAACTAAACCATCCAGAAGTTTTCCAAACATCACAACAAATCTTCAGGATATGATTAGTTAGTAATTATTTGATACTGGCTTTTCTCACTTAAGTAACACGTCCACCAGACTGGTTTCCTTTGGTCCGGGAGGTCTGTGTCGCTTGAGATGGCTCTTTCTTTTGGTAGTTTTGAGGTTAAAACATTAGTGAAAGGCTGGATGGAGTAATTTACTCTTGAGAGTGATTATCCTGATCTACCCACAGTTACTGTGCATCTCCCGAGTTGTCAAAGAACCCATTAGGAGGGCAGTCTGAAAGCTAGCATTTGCAAATGCCTCCAAATTGAATTATAAATGTCTCTGGTAAACAAAATGTTTGCTGCACTGTGTCAGCTCCACTTAAGAGGTCTGGCTGTAACAGGTACCTGCGTTTTGTAACATACTTCGGAGAGACGTCGAAGGCAATGAAACAAATAGCTCAGATTCACTCATCTGATACTTTTTTTTTTTAAAGTGCAGGAACATTTTTTTATTACTTGCACTAGTTATTACCCCTTTTTCAGTGAAGTTTTTTCTGCAAGCTTTACTTGAGCCGAGATGCAGGTGGTTTATCAGTGTTTTTAGATGAGCCATAAACGAGGAATATGGACAAGTATGGCAACTGAACCGGAGGGTTGTTGGAAGTTTGCCTCCAGGTTTTGTGAGCTGCGTTAGGAAACCTGCTGGCTCCTTCCTGCTCTGCTGCAGGTGTTGTGGTGCTTCTTGCAGCCATCAGGGTGACAGCAAGGCTGCCTTCATAAAATATCTGTTACAGGCACATGCCCTTAGAACAATTTCTCAAAAAGCAGTTCCAGCAAGACCTTTCTCCTGCAAACATTTCTCTATTAACTCTGTTCTGCTGCAGCTGACGACGTGTGTAAATAAAGAGCAGGATGGGAGCAGGCTGCTGGTAGACTTAAACTTGCATCTTGATTATGTCCTCCTGTAACTAGTTTTCTGTTTTGGCATATCTTTATTTATTTCATTGTCAGGTTTTATATGTGCTTAATATCCTTCTTCTCTACTAGTTTTTTATACTCAAGTTCTCTCCGTAGGTGAATTACTCTTCTTTCTTCAGCACAAACACCTCAGTTCACTGAGGGGACACTATTAACTCCAGTCAAGCCAGTCCTGTTTTTACCTAAAAGATTATTTCTATGCAAATACATCTAATCTTGCAAGGAAGGGACAAAGGCAGATTTGTCAAACTTACCTGGTAAAACACATGCACACGTGACTCAGTAAAGGATTCTGTTTTCTGTAGCCCACCAACAGACTGCATTGTGCAGTCCAAAACGAGTTTTGCAAAGCAAATCCCAAGTTCTGAGTATGGGGCACACGACAGGAGGTAAAGTTAGGGTCCAAAAGTAGATTTATTTAGCATAAGTAATGAAATACATGGAGTATTTACAATTAGTCAGGTGCACTCTCCTTACTCGGTATCGTCTTATTAAACACTCAAAATAGTGTGGATTTTATTTCCTGGCTGTATGAACAATTAAATCCTCTGAAATTTTTCTGACTGTCCTAATTATTTTTTTTTTGCTGTGAAGCTTTGCTAATGCAGGTCTCATCACTGCTCACTCTGCCAGTGAGTCAGGTACGTCTCCTGATGGTACTTGTGCTTTTAGACCAATGGGGACGAAGTGATCCAGTTTTTCCTTCCTTCCAGGTACAATTATGGGTCTCAATATAATAAAAATAAAATGATTGAATATCTACAGAGGTTCATATGGCATATTTTCCATTTATTTTAAGTTTGGAAGCTAGAATATCTTAATTGACAATCCCATAAGGTTTATATTTTATGAGCTCTCTTTTCTCTCTGAGGTTCTGCATTTTCAGGGTATTGCTAATTCTGTAAATTTAGCTATCAGAGTGTTGTAATTTAAGGCCAAATCCTTCTCAGAGTTGAAAGAAAAAATTCAATGGCTTTATTGGAGTAGAATCAGATATAAGGTGCAGAGCCTGAATAGTTTTTAATTATTCTAATCCCTGGACAGCTTTCCATCCAGGACGCTTTGCAGGCATTAATAACTTTTTGTATCAGTCGACTCTCCCCTGATGTAAAAATATAAAGATCTCTAATTCATGACTTTGCTATATAGCTTGCTAAAATCAGAGGGATCAGTTTTTCTGGTTGCATCAATGGGCTTTAAGAGAGAAGCCCTACAGATTTTTGGGCTTGTGGAGTTTTTTAGCTTGTTGGGGTTTTTTTGACCCCTCTCTCTCGCGTTTCGCTTCAATTTATTAATTTGGTTGGCAAAACTATTGATATGTTCAGGGCTTTTCACAAAGTCTTGCAGCTCCTGTGGCAGGTTGTGTAATCCGCAACAGCTTTTGATAACATTGGTGTTGTGGTGGTTGTTTTGCAGGCAACACTTTACTTTGGTGCTTGAGTGTCTCATATACGATGCACTAAGATTAAAACAAGGCTAGGAAAGCAGAGCACCAGCAGAGTATTCTGGTGTGATGATGTGTCAACCCCAATGATGATTTTTACTTGCTGACCAATAAGTTAATTCTTTAAGCAGGCAAGAGCTGGATTTCCCACTCTGGTTTGTACTAAGCAACTTCAAAAAGTGGCAAAGTTTTATTTATCCATCAGCAAGTAAATGTGAGAAGAAGAACTATGGTAGAACATGGTCATGGGCAGAAGAGCAATGGGTCAAGGGTTTGTGTGACTCTTAACATGCTGTATTTAACATTTCTGTTTCTTAAAAGACATTAAGAAAAGTGTCTCAGGATCTTATTTTGAATTTAGTATGGCTGCAGCTAATCTTGCTGTTGTTTCCTGCATTTGGTTTGGATAAGAAACAATATTGTATTATAATCAGATTTTGTTTAAGAGAACTCTGAATTTGCCCTGTGACAGAAGACACTAAAAATTGAGGAAGCTGTGTTAGGTCCTTTTGTTAGGTGGAGAAGGAGATTTTGTTCCTTTCCATGCATGTGCAGAAGGACAAAGAGAAGTTCCTTCCCTGTGCTTCTCTAATGAGCTCTAATACAAAAGCTAAGGAAGTTAAAAGTTTCTACAAGCTGTTGAACTAGGCACACGTGTGGTCACTTCTTTTGTACGCTCTCCTGCTGTTAGCAGCATCGTATTTGGGGTAAAAAACCAAATAACGTATTTATTTGCTACTGTGGCAACAGATGAAATTCCTGATCTCCTTTTTAACATGAATGGGAACATTGCTCTTGTAGTTTGGGATGCCAAGAATTCACCAGCTGTGCCTACTGAGCTGCAGAAAATAAAACTAATGAAAAGCTCATTCTAGGGTCCCATTAGGCTGGTTCTGCTGGAACTTCTTCTTGGCCTGGTCATGGATAACGTGCTTTTCATCACGAGTGGATTCTTCTCCCTTGTTTTTGCTGACCACTGCTGCTGCATGGAAGTTGTTCAGCCCTTTTGCAGTGCAGTGCTTTCCCACAGTGTATTTCACGTGTATGAATTTGCTTTCTGAATTATGAGAAATGTTACAGGCAGCCGCCAGGGGTTCAGTGAATTAAAGCATTGTTGCAGAATTGCCGAAGAACAGGGTAGGTAAACGTTTTCTGGAGTCGATGGGGTAGATGTGTTGGACCACAATATTCGCTGTTCAGAGCCAGATTAAAGGTCAGCAAAACATAGAATTCCCTCAAAAGTCCAAAGCATCCCATGTATTTGAATTTGGTTTTGTTTCTGAAGACATTCCACACCCAGAAAAGTCGCAATGAAACAGGGTTTTCTGTGCCAGCTAAGTGGTGTAAAAGGGAATCCCGGGTATCTGGTGCCCCTTTATTTTTATTTTTGTGCTTATATTAAACATACAAGTGGTTATAATGTACAGTCTAACCATGGCATGTACCATTTTGTACAGAGGAGGAAAATATCACTTTTAATTAGTTTTTTTTCCTGCTATTGGTTCATCTTCCTTAAAAATAACTCAAACCAGAACACATCAGACAAACCTAAAACTGAGAGCTTTTAATCTGAGTTGACAGTCTCAAGTCCAGTTTCTGTCTGGCAGGTAGGTCCATATATATATATATATTTATGACAGGTAAGGGCTGAAAATTACGCTTGAGCATCTTCATTGATAGGAGGAATAAATGATGGTCTGCAAAGACACTCTTTATGTGTATCATGTGGAGAGAGCTGTTATATGAAGAAAACAGAAGTATTGGTTCTTTTGTCTGTGCACAGCCTTTGGGTGATGATAATAATAATAAGGAGAACTTGGGGAGCCTGGAGGCATAGTGTGGAATACTTGAAAGCAAAAATACATGGAAATTTTAAATATATTTGAGAAGAATAACAGTGATGCCCTGTGGGACAAAAGGACCTTTTTTAGAGCGTTCAGAGAGTCCTACGTGGGGCAGAGTGAGAGCAGTGGCACAGGTCCCTTTGTGAGTGAAAAGGTCTGAGACAGAGGTGCTGAGGGTGGAGGAGGGCAGTGTGTGATACTTCAATCTTCACTGCACTGGGAGTGAAGACCAGGTGATTTATCAGGAGGCAGAAACTGTCTTCAAAACCTTGAGTGTCCTTTGGTCTGCAGGTGAGCCCTGGGATACACCCTGTGCTTGTGGCTGATGGGCTGTTTTTTCTCAAGTGCACAGCACCCCAGCACAGATGGGCACCTGTGCTTCTGTGTGTGGACAAGAGCCCTGGGGGTTATTTTGACGCTCTTGCCATCTCCCTTGCCCTTTCTCCCTCTTTGCTGACAGATGCAAACACCAGGTGGAGAATGTCACCTCTTTCTTCTTTCCTCAGATTCCTCTTTTTTTTCTCCGGCAGCATCAAAGCGTAGGATGTGCTCTTTTCACAGAGGCTCCTTGGATGATGTGAGGCGGAAGGATATTTAGTAATCAAAGAGGAAAATCCGAAAAGATTTATTTCAAATAATCTTTGGCTAATATGTAGTGCAAGCTTAGCTAAGAGAAGGAGCTGCAGTTGGTCAGTTATTAGCATAAAGGGAGTTTGAGTAAGTGACTGATTGTTTCCAGTATAGTTCAGTAGTTCCAAGGTATGATTTCTAAAAAAGCTTATTTTGGCATCACTTTTAAGTTCCCCCTCATAATGCAGGAGAAGACAAAAGCCTCTTGGAGGCTGGCCATAAGCTTTGTTATACACATTTCGTTTAGAAAGGAAAGTAAATTTGTGTGATGCTATAAAAATCAACTTTGTGTCCTGTGAGCAATTCCCTATTTGGTGTGTATGGAAAATTCTCAGTCAGTGGCAGGTAAGGTCAACATGAACACAGGCCAATCCCTAAATAATTTAATATTGATATGGTGTTTAGTTCTGTGCTAAAAAATAAACAGGGACATTCCTTTTTTTGTTTACATAGAGATTTAGAAATAGTTATATTGCCCTTCATTTTTCTAGGTTTTATTAGAAAAGACATTGAAGACAAATAGAACAGTGACAAAGCTAATAATAGGTTTTTTATGGAATGGGACTTATTTTGCCAAACTAGAGCATTTTTACATCCTTGTGCTTTTAGGTTGACTCTTTTGTGAAAGTGGAAAAAGGACGATATGGGGATTTTTATTTAGATTTTCTTTCAACTGTGCTGATTCAGAGCTGCTTGTTGTTTTCTTTGAGTTCCATGTGTAGTTTTTATTGTATTTTTATATTACTTTTTTTTTGGGGGGGGGAGGTGTTGAAATAAGCTCCCGCCTCTGCTTTGTTTTAGTCATGAAGCATCTCTAGAGATGTTCTGTCCAGCTTGCATATTTACTTTCTTGGTGCTGGTGCCGGAATGTGTGTGAGTGTTTACCTGCAGCTGAAGTTCCCAGGTGTGCAAATGGACTTGGGTTTCCTATAAATCACTAAACAAACTTTGGGAGCCCCAGGAGCTAGGAATGGGGCACGCTTGTTGTTACTTTATCCTACCGAGTTTGCTTCGTATCCTCACTTAGATGACGCTCACATTGCCATGTATGAGGTATTTCATACACAAGTATTTGCCTAAGTAATTTTTAAGACAAAGTACTTCCAAGTGCAGGATGGCAGCTCTTATCTTCAAAGTCCCTGCAAGTCCTTCTGGCACAATAGGAACATGGAGCTGGGAATGAATAACTGAATGTCAGCAATTAGGACTGTTATTAAAATAGGAAGCTGCCCTGACTGTATTTTCTGCTCGTTGTCTCTGTTCTGGCTGTTCTTCCTACAAGTGGTGTGAGTGCCTGACAACTGAAAGCTAAATATCTCTTGCTTCCCTTTGGTGTAATAATTTGTCTCGCACAGTACTGGCATCCCACAAATGACAATTGCCATAGGTGGGAATAGTCTGCAGCAACGCTCCGGTGCTCCTGCCAGAGCTGAAGTGGGAATGGCAAAATATTGGGATTTCTTGGCTGCAGTGGGGAAATGCCTGGGTGCTGTGGGCAGGCATGGAAGGGCCATTCTGACAGAGTGTTTTTTGGGGCAGTTCTGGGCAGTGATAGGTATTAAAGCCATGCTGTCTCTGGATTGCTGCTGCTGCCTCTCCGCAGCAGAGGGACAAAACAGTGGACGAGCATGATCCGGCCTGTTTGACACTTGGTGTTCAGTGGTCATTCTTTACCCCACCAACAGCTGCCTGACAGCTTCCCTAAGTTTGTACGGATTTTGCCCATAGTGCAAAGGCATAAGCAGCACTACATCCATCCCCAGCCAGTGCAGCTGATTGGAAATCCCGACAGTTGGCAGCTCAATCTCCACTGCAGCGTGATTCTGGTTTTCTTCCCTCTCATCCTCTGATGAAGGAGGGATTCACCTTTTCAAATATAGAGCAATAACCTTCTTCTCCCTCCTCCACTCCTCTCAATTATCAGGTGTGCACTATATCTAATTTTAAATTAACTTGTCACTCTACATCCCATCTGTAGGGGTTTACAATTTTAAACCAATTGCCTTTGAGGTGACTTTATATACTGTTCCATTAACATATACATATCAATTCTAGGGCACTTACAGACTACAGAGTAAAATCCCCTCTTGAGCAATGCGTCTTCAGGGAAAAGAAGTGGTTTGCATTTGATTTGCTGTGGAATGAGAGCTGTGATGTGTCAAACCCTAACATTGAGTGGGGCTGTTGAATGACTTAAATAATTATTTCAATACAAGGCAGTTTAGGGCAGTTTTAGTCTAGATACTAAGTGTAAGATGGACTTTTTCCTCTCTTGGTGGTGTTCCATTATCCATGGATATTTTAGTACAATGTAGGAGAGGGTGAAACTACACTTGTCTGAATATGTGAATATGTGCATGAGCACCCAAGGTATTGACTTACTGAAAGCATTTTTATGTTAATTTTATTAAAGGATTACAAAACTAAAATAACAGGAGCTTAGATTGTACATGAGACTGTTAAATCCCAGGATTTTTTGCTGTTTTAGATCACATTGTTACCAGTGACATGATACAAAGCAAGACACTACAGGAAGGGGAATATTCCTGCTCAGTTTATGGTCCGGAGGTTGCAGCCACCTGGGGCAAGAAGGAGCTTTCCATGGCTGTTGAGAGCACTGTTTAATTTTATGATGGAATCCATAGTTCTTTATGCTGAGGACTGGTTAATTTTATGATGGAATCCATAGTTCTTTATGCTGAGGAAAACCAGCATTAGTACTGTGAAACACAAAAGTCACTTTTCTTTGGAGAAGAGATTTCTCTTTCCCTTTCATGCTGCTAGAGCTGTGTCCCTGCCAGCAAAGATGAAGTGATTTGGATTTCCAGAGGTTATGACATAACTGATGGTTTCTTTTGAAGCAAAAGAGAGCCTCCCTTGCACTTCTGTGACAGAAGAACTGAGACATGAATAACCTGAGCACCAAAAATCAGCCCATCCTCATCAGCCTGCAGGCAGCTAACTTTGGCTGGCTCCCTGTTAAAGAAGAGGCAAGTTAGTGCAGAAGGGTCACTTGGAAACAGCGACCTGGGAGTCAGGAACTGCAACAAAAGCAAAGAGAAGGTGCCTGTGAGGGAAGACAGGGAAGAGATGAAAGAGTTTGGCGGAGCTGTGGTGTAGAGGCAGGGGAGTATGTTGTCAAATACCTGGATATTTGAGGAGCAAGAAGACTGGGGGTTATTTACCCCAAAATAGCAGTAAGGAGATGTGGATTCAAGATTGCGGGTAAGCCACTAATTTGAACGTATTTTTCAGGAATTTATTAGATAATTTTCAGGGATTTATTATGCAGGCCTTGTTTTCAGACAGATACACACAAATGCCGTATCTTGTGATCAAAGGGAGTCAAAGTGCAGTGAAATGTCAGGTTGTTGTCTCTAAGGAAGGCATTCCCTCTAAAGAGAGAATGTGCCTCTAACTGAGGACTGGAAGGCAGACAGACCCTGCAATGTGCCCAGAGGCAAACTTTGCAGGATGAACTCGGGGAGGCTCTTTAGTTCAATAACAGTGGAATATTTTCCTCAGCTGTGCTGTGATAGCTGCAGCGTAGACCTGGTTTTGTTTTGGGGAAGGGTAAAAAGACAACCAGGTGGTAGCAGAAAGGAGCAGAACACTGGCAGAGGAAAAAAAAAGCCGAGCCATTTTAGAACTCAATCTTTTTTTTATCTTTTTTTCTCCCTTTTTTATTTTTTTTAAATTTCAAGATATAAATCAAAATATTTTTTCAATCCAACGGCTCCTCATAGTTGCCTGTGGAAGGGCAGATGGGTGGGGATCCAGTCAAACTTTGGCTCATGGTTCAGCTCCACTCCTTGCTGCTTCCTACCTGACTGCTGAGCTGCAGTCACAAAGGCTTTGTCTAAAAATCCTTTCTCATGCTATTTCTTTGCCTGTGGCTTAAGGGGAGTGAAATCTTCAGCCGTACAAATGTGCTGCAGATTAGTGCTGTGTGCACAGTAAAGGCTAGTCAGTGAGAGAGAAGCCTCACATTCATGGTATTTACTTATTTTTTGAGTAAATGCATCTATTGGACTGACATTCACCTCTGTGCCGAGTGTATACAGCCAAAAATGCCAGCTCTCCCATGACACAACTGTCTGTAATACTTTAACTAATGAAAAAAACCCAAACCAACAAAAGGTTCCACTGCAGATGTTGCTGCAATTTTTTGTAATCCTTAATATCACTCTATCTCATACAAACTTCAACAATGAAACACGTAGGAAGAAAAAGGTTCTGAAAAGTAAATACCCCTCCTTGCTTTGATTTCCTGCCTCCTTGCCTGAAGTTTGATTCCAGAAGACAGAAGGAAAAAAAATATAAAAAATTTTTATTATATCTGTCTCTATCTTGTGCATATCCTACCTGCAAATAGCAGCTATCCACATGGATATATAAAAATGTGTAACTGTGAGTAACACTTATATTCAAAAGTATTTACGAAATAGAAATATTAAAAAAATCATATGTGTGTGAAGAGATTTTAAAAAGAAATATTACAAATGGGGATTTATGTGTAGTTATGGGGCTTGCTTATACAGAGGTACCCTTCTTGAGTACAGGAAAATCCATATTTAGGCAATAGGGAACAAAACAGAAAAAAAATAAAAACCAAAAAAATCCAAACAAAATAAGTAGTTGTTCCATTTTAGAACAAAAGCAGTCTGAGGAGAATGTAATGCAAATAATTCCAATGTTTATTTTTAGTAGTTTCAAGACCAAGGTCTCCATGGGTGCTCAGGGACTGGGATGAGCTCTGACTTGTGGCGGCTTTTGAATCCAGCTCCTCTGGGACCTGGAAAAACTTTGCCTGTCCCAGCCTGGGAGGGGCTGCTGGAAGAGGACACTGAGCAGGTTTGCTTCCATCCATGGAAAGCCCTTGGGCACGTGAAAACTGTGCTTGGGGGAAAACTTACAGACACTGGCTTTTTTCTGTGAAGCACTTGGGAATTGTCTCATGACGCTGGAAAAGTGGCCTGGACAGAACGCTCCGTGCGGTTTCCATTCGCAGCCTCCCCGGCTGGGTGGGCTGAGTGGGACATGGCCTAGGGATGGTTTTCCTCAGCTCCTGGAAAACTGCAAAACCTAGGAAGCCAGGAATGCTTCAGACCCAACTGCTGAAACCTTTTATTTCCCCTTAGTGTAACATTTGGCCAGTTGTAAGTCACCCTCCAACTGGCAGATTTCAGCTTTGCCCTTTATATTTATCAGAAGGCGACCACAAAACAAACAGTGGTATTTTTTTCTTTCTTCCCCCAGTTTGCTTTGTGCATTAGACAGTGCTCTGTAAATTATAGTTCCACTTTTTCTCTTGAATAGTCACTCAGGCGTGCTCCCATTTCACTTGTGCTGGAGATCTGTTTAAAGGTTACTCAGTCCTAGGAGAGAGAAGTATGTTTAAAAAAAAAAAAAAAAGAAAAATGAAACAACAAAATTAAATGAATTGTTGGGGGAGAGCACAGTAAAAAGAAGTTTCTTGGATTTGTTTTGTTACTGAACTTGCTTTGAGATCGGTAATATTCTTGTTTCTGATGTTTTGTCCATGTCACTCACCAACTTCATGAAAAAAAAAGTAATAATGAAAACAACATTTACTTTGTGCTGTGACTAAATGTAGGAAAATTACTCCTTGCTGGAACAGTGGCTTGGATGGAAGTTGAAGACTCCAGTTATTGAGGGGCGAGGTTAATTGAATTGTCTCTTAGAAACACTGTGTCCTGCTCTCTTGGCGTGGTACATTTTTTTGTGTCCTATTTTAAGAGCTTACTGCTTTTATCTCTTCATGTTCTTCCCCTTCCTCTTCTATTGGAGGTATGAAAATGAGAAAACAATTGAACTTCACCAGTTTTGTCTGTGGATACCCTTTTGGCAGCAGATGGACAACCAAAGGCTGGGGATGGAGACATGTTGCCTGGGGGAAATGCAAGACATTTAATTTGTAGAGGTGGGTTTCCCCAGGTACCAGAAAATTCCTTAGGAGGCGGTGAAACAGCTCAGTGCAAGGAGCCGGGAATGCTGTGTACCAAACATGTTCCCCCTCTTGGTCCCAACCTAAAATTTCGAAGTTGTTCCTGCATTCCAGTCGGGCTCTGCCTTAAGTCAAACTCAGAAAACATTTGTATTTGTAAGCAGTGAGTTTTTCTGTTTATAAGCGTAGTTGAAACCTATAGAAAGAGGACAAAAGAGTTATGGGAGAAATATTCCAGCCTAGGAAGTTGTTTAGAGGTGTTGCAGCCACGGACCAACTCACTCCTGGGGCTGCCATCCAGCTCCCTGTAAGGAATACTTTTGATTTTTCACTGTTCCAGTGATATAGTGCAGGCTTTAAAGGATAGTTTTTTTTGTTCGTGACCTGTAATATTTTTTTTTTTGCTATAAAACTGAAGATTAATCTTGTTTTATTATGTTTTTGCTTCCCATATTAGTAGTTTAAATTTTGGAAAGTTGGGAGGGCATGGAAGTTTGCCAGTGTTAATGAGATACAGTTTTCTATTTTAGTTTGGGAACTTAGCAGAAAGCAATTCATGGAAAAATTGTGTTTTATAAGTATGAGTAGTGACTTTTCTGCGTTATTTAGATTCTGTTTCATACTGTGCAGCTCAAGTGAGGGCTCAGACAACAGAAATATCAGTAGATTTATGGAGGGGAAAATGCTTCTTTTAAACATATAAATGTGTGTAAAAAAAATAAAAATACAGGTTTCTGAGACATGCTTAATATGTATTGGACAACCAGATAAGTTTAACATTATACTTATTTGTTTGCTTTAATTGGGTTTGTGTAAGATTTCTTTGCACTAAGCTGTTTCTCCTGGAAACATCAGTTCTTTTCATCCCTCCTGAGTAAAAATAAAAAAGTTACCTTCCTTTCTGATAGCAAGCCAATCAGTGATTATCTTTTTATTTGTTAAATGTGGTAAAATACACATTGAACACTGCTGCTGTCAATTTAGGGTTCAAAAGAGAATGGATCTCAAGGTTTATGACAGGTATGTGCAGCTGTATAGATTCTCTTCTTGTAAACTCTGATTGTGCTGCAGCACAAATGCTTTATGAATATTTATTAGGGCACTGTTCAAGCTTGCCCAGCCATATTCCCACACTTTGTTTATTTGGAGGCTATAGGAAAAGAGGACAAAAAGATCTTTCTCGGTGCGTTTCCATGTTATTGGTGGAGTTACTTCAACTGAAGCTGATGAATGTTTGGTTTTCAGCTCTTCAAGAGAAGGGTTGTTTTTCCTAGATAAGTGTTCACAGTAGTTTATTGTTTTTTTAAAAAATAAATAAATATTAACTAATCTCACTAACAGCAAAACCTGAAGTATTTTATTCCCCTCAGAGGTTTTAAAATAGGCCTTTAAATGTATTTTATTCAATGGATGATTTTGCAGGGAGAGAATTTGATTTGTTGGATGTCACGCAGTGTTATTTGTGGGACTGTTTTCATTAATGGCAGTGTGAATTACTCCTTTCCTGAATTTATTTCTGTGTTTGCTTTTGCTGGATCAGAATTTAATAGGCTCAATGTGTGGAAAACTGTTGTCAGTCTCACTTTTGTGGCTTCCATGGGCTTTGTTAAGGAACCTGTGCTTATGGAAATAGAGATAACCTTCTGTTAGTCTACGGGGAACATTTGGGAAAGGGAGGAGTACGTAACAATTTTCATCTGTTCTTGTTGCTCTGAGCTAAAAAAGTGTAGAGTAGCTTTGATAAAGCTTTTAACTTGTGCTGCAGACTATATTTTTTAGATTCCTTCTGTTTTCCGTTGCAGGTGTGATCTTATCCCATTCTGTCCTTTATTATTGGCTTGACTTTCCTGCCCTTTTCCATAGGGCGGGCTGTTCAGTTGTCTTCTTTGCAATGCCCTTGGATAAGAACCTGTGTCAGAGATATTATTTATTCATGTGAACTCCCTGGGACATGAGCATCTGAAGTCTGTCTCTCTTCCCTTGCCTTTACTCCACTGGGTGCAGGTGTTTTTTGCTTTTTAATGTAAAATTAAATATCTGATGGATTATTTTTCTTTACCCCTCCCTCATCCTGGAGCAAAGGGATGGTTTGGTTTTGTGTTCTGGTTTTGTTTTGGTTTTTAAACTTCGATTCTTATAATTCAAATTCCCCCTCATATTTTAAAAATAATGCTACTTGAACATGGAAAATTAGTGATAATCTGATAGCATAGTTTATATCAGTAAGAAATAGAAGAAGGGATGTGTTTAGTGGTGAAACTGTCATTGCTGTCATCTTCCTCAGCAAGGGCAACAAACATTGAAGAACTGGCAGAGTCTTTGCTGGGGAGCTCAGGCAAATTCCAACAAAAGGCTTTTCCAGAGGCAGGGGGTGTTTTTTTCTGTGGTTCCAGTCATTCAGCTGTTCCATCTCAGCGATTAACTCAGCTCAGTCACTGCTGAGGAAGCTGACTGAGAACTGCTTCACCTTTCTATTCCTCTGCACGAAAGGGAGGTATTAGAAGAGGTGTACATCTGAAGTTTTGGAGGACATGGTAAGCAAAGCCATCTTGTTCTGTTCCCTCACTTCAAATGGCACCTTTTCTTTTAGCGAAACCAGCTTCATCTGAAGTATTGACTAGAATATTTGCTGCAAATGCTGATCTGCTCAAATCAGCAGTTCCTGCTACCTCCCCCAAAACAGAGATGAAAAACCATTCAGTTCTGCACTTAGACTTGGGGGGGGGGTTATTTTATTTTATTTTTTATTATTATTTTTAGGAAAATGGCCTCATTTTGCATGGCTGATTATTAACACACTTAGGAAGGTCAGCCTTTCCCAGGTTCTGCTCAGCCACTCCGATATATAGGATGCATTTATGTGTCTGCCCATGAGGAGGAAGCTCTGTGCAAAGCCCAGGCAAACTTGCTTTCGGATAATCCAACTGTCCTCGGTGTCAGGACAGCAGCTGTGCAACAGGACCAGCAGAAGGCATTTTTGGTATGCTTTCCTGGAGAGTCTCAGTCCTGTGAAAAGGAAGCTTCCTTCAGCTGCTTTGTGCATGTTTAGTGGCAGGAACACTGGAGGAAATAACCGTGTGACCTGCCAGGTAGCGGCATGAGAACCTTGTACTGTTCCTTTATTTATTTCTGATATAGTTGCAAGTCCATGGATGCTCACACTGGGCTGCTGCCGTACTCGAGTAGGTAATTTCTTACACCTAAACTGCTTAACAGCCTTTTTAGGGTCAAATCACGTATCTTGATGTAATGCGAAATTACAGCCTTCTTGGTTTAAAGTCATAATAATAAACTATATTTGCATAATGAGGAATATTTTCTTTAACAGCTCTAATTTTTCCTCCCCCTTAATAAACAAAAATGTAGGTCCACATCTCCAGATGCCATTAACTTTGATCAAATTTCTAGCCTTCGTCAGACATGCATCCATTCCTTCTCTTTTTCATACTTATCAGGGAAGATATTTATTCCAACTGTGCTCTCGTATAATTACATTTTCCTGGTATTCACTGGGTAACAACAGCTGCCAATGTTCTGATCACTTATAGTCATAAAATGTTCCACATGAGTTAATTTGTGCAGTTTAACTTAGGCGGTGATTTTCAAGTTGTTCTAAGACCTTATACTGTTTGCTGGTTTTGTTTTCATTTGACTTTAGAAATCATCTTTTCATCTCTACTTTTGGTTGAATTGAAGAACTCCTCATCAAGGGAACATCATAATAAGTGTTTAAAAAGAGCCCTAATCCTCTGCTCTCCCGAGCCTTCAGTATTTCTCTACCCACATTTTCTAACTATTTAGAAGAGAGCTGTGGCTGATGCTAAGCTTTTTGTGATGAGTGACATTCTCAAGTGCTTCATTGCTGCACTGATTGTATTTTGTAGTGTATTTGCCTTCCGGAAAAATGCAGTATTTCTAATGATTTTATAATTTATTACTTTGGGGAAATGAGGTGAATTTTTGATAGAACAAGTTAATTAACATGCATAAAGGAAAGCTTCACAACGTTTTTCTTTGGGTGCAGAGGAAGTTCAGGAGTTACTTCATTTCACAGAGTGAAATCCACACCATGCAGTGGAGGCTTCTAGATGTTGTTAAGATTCCTTTCAGTTGAAGCAGCATATCTTAAACTGAGATTTCTACAGTTTTAAGCCCCAGAGCAACCCTAAAACAACAGGAGCTGCGAGAGAGCAAATGTTTGCAGGAGAAGGTATAAAGCTTAAAGTTAGTGGGTGGGTGGGTGAGTTAAGGAGAAATAACACACTAAATTGCCCTATATAAGAAAGGGCACGTAAATGGCAATATTTACATGCACAGGGAAGTGCAGATACAGTATTAAGAGATAATGTTGCCTGCTCTACAGGTAGGATTTATCTTGCCTGGATTGGCTGCCTAGAGCTGGGCATGGATTTAAGCTGTTGTTTTGGCTCCTAAAGTCACGGGAGGGAATAAAGCGTCTTCGGGGGAATGATTCATCTGCCTTGTTTTGGACAAATATCCTAGAACGGTATGACTTGTCCTCTGGAGGTGTGTAACAGTTTGCCTTGATTAGAGGGAGCTAGACAAGATAACTTAGCTTGGGCACAGGTCGGGGAGAGAGATTTGGGCTGTGTTAAAGTCGTGTTCAAAGCCTCCCGTTGTCTCTCCAAAGCTAAATCTGCAACTGAGGTGATTTGAATTTCTTCATTTTTGCAGTTACCACATGTGCTGTTGAGCAGGGTTTGCACAGAATCATTTTTCCCATGTGTTATTGTTTTAGTTCAAGGAGTTGCTTTGTCAATTCTCAGGTGTGCTAAAAAAACTACTTAGTTGAAGGGATGCAGTGTACAATCTGTTGTATAATACTCCCTGGTTTATATAATTAACAAAGGGAAATAGTAGGTATTTATTTTAATCATAAAATAGCTGTAAAAGACTGTATATGGCTTTTTTTTTCCCCAGACAAGCAGATAAAGCCTTAACTGCAAACCGTACTAACATCAGCTTTGTTCCCTAATGACAGTGTCTGCAAAAGCATCCATTTGGTCTTTATCCTCACATATCAAAATATCATCTGAAACACTTGCCTATGGCCTACATAAGTATTGTAACAATAAAGGGGGGAGAGATACCTGTCATGTTCACAATGGATAAAGAACTTGATCTCACGTTTTTTTGATGAGAAAGGTTGTGATTACTCAGATGGAACAGAAAGTCATTCTAAAGGTTACAGAACAAGAACCAACTTTCCGCAATGACACAATAGTCTCTTTGGCCTTTATATAGTTTGTAATTGTGCACTGCTTATTGACCTTTGCAGATTAAATTTTATTTTAAGTCTCAAAAATTAATACCTTCTTTTTGTTACACAAAACTGTCATAAATGGAAGACAGCACAAATGTTATGCCTCTCACACAGTTTGCTGCTGCTGAAGGAAGTTTTCTTTTCCTTCCATCCCACTGTTCTTCAGGCAGCTGTTGAGTTTATTGTGGTGGGCCTGCTGAAGCCTTTCAGTCTCGGGTGGCTGGGCAGGGACGTCCGTTCTGCTCCCCTCTCTGAGTGCTGGTCTGTGTTCAGGCTACACAGCCCCTTCGTTTCTATCCCATCTTACCCCTCTGTGGCCAGCCCTGCCTCATCCTCTCTTTTTAGGGTGCCACATTAAGCTGTGTTCGTTCAGCCCATCCTCCCACTCGCACCACTGTGAAGAGCCACATCCTCTGTAATACCACCGTAGGTACTGGTGGAGCAGCTGCTGGCTGTCTCCCCAAAACCATCCTTTCTCCAAGGCAAACATGCTCTGCTCCTTCACTCTCTGCCCACAGAGAGTTGTCCCTGGAAGCTCTGTGGCCTCTGCTGGACTTGCTGCAGTTTCTCCCTTGTGTGCTCTTCCAGATGTGGTGTGACAAGTGCCGAGCAGGAGCAGACAGTCACCTCCCTTGCCCTTTCAGCTGTGCCCAGGCTGCTGTGGATGCTCTCTCCTGCCAGAACACGCTGCTGGCTCGTGCTCAGCTCCCTGTTTGCTGCCAGGACCCTCAATCTTCTCTGCGGAACTGCTGAGCCCAACCAATGGTTGTTTACCCACCTAATTGCCCGCCTCTCCAGACTGTAACATCCCGACTGGGATACAAGGAGTAGGCCAACCTGTTCATTAGCTCACAGGTTTTCATTTGTTTTCTCATACTGGCATTAAATCTGTGCAAGCCTTCCTGTCTGACAGTGAAACCCCATTCTTGCTTGTTCATCACTGCACTGTAAATGACTGAAGTAAACCCCAGTTACAGGTGGTTTGCTGATCTTTGTGCAGCCTCCTGACTCCCGTGAGAACATGGCACAAGTATGACCTTTCCATGCCTATATCCGCAGCCTGCTGCAGAAACAGGATTTTTATCTCACTCCTCTGACAAGGACAGATCAAAACTTTGCTTCTCAGCAAGAAGATTAGTCTCAGTATATGTTCATCATCACATTCCTGTGCAAGAGCAAAGTGAAATCAATGAGAATCCATATAAATTTTGGTGAATCTGACTGGATTCTTTAAAAGTAATTTTAAAAACTAACTAGTTTTTCATTCTTTTGTATTCGGGATTTGAAGTGGAAAAGCAGTTATTTGCATATTGAGAGGGTGCAGCATTTAACTATAAATGGAAAGGAATGAATTGCTGATGATCACAGCTAGCATTTTTAGTTGTATTTTTGTGTGGAAGGCAGACTGCACTCATAACAAAAAAGCTGAACTGAAAGTACTTTGCTTTCTCCTGACATATAATGCTGAATAATAAGATCAGCTTTTTTTTTTTGTCTAACTTTCTCATTTGGTTTTCTGAAACTTGAGAGACACGATCAGAACTGAGAGAATTTATTAAACAGAGCTTTTGTGCACTGAGGATTTTAGTGCAGGGCTGAACATCCATACTGGCATAATCTGGAAGGGAATATCTAGATGAGATTGTAAAATGGCATGATTGCAGTAGCTCAGAATAAAGCCACTGTTTTGTGAAATCAGAATAAGTAAGGGCTGTATTGTTTGCATGTGATAATATAGTCCCAAAGGTTGATTAGAGGTACTGTGGGAGCAGCCTCACCTTCCCATCTATTACCAGAAGCCCTTTTTGGAGGGGAAAGATGGCAATCCCAAAAGAAAAGTGCTTGTTATGCAACCACCTGTGTGCCTCCTGCACAGAGCTGAATTCTCTTATGTTAGAGCTGTTAGCCCCTTTCACCGAGAACATTTTGAGTCATCTACTTATATTTACAGATATTTATCCAGATATTTTTCAGGCAAGGGCTTTCTCAGAAGTATTGGAAGTTTTCAAAGATTTTGTCCAGTGCTTAATAGAAGAATATTCCTGTTAGATTTAGTGGAGCATTTAGATAAGGATACTTTAGCTGGGTGGGAAAGTCAAATAGGTTCTTTTGTCACAGAGCCCGAGATAATTTAAATAATTTGCACAACCTGTTTTATGTTTGTATGGAATGGCCCCACAGGTTTTACATACATACCATAGTTGGCTTTATTTAATAGGAGTGCCTAAGGGTTACAAGTTACATGCATCTATGTTATGGATGATAGTTAAGATAGTGCCTTCCAGCCGAGGAAGCTGAAGTCCTTTGTGAGCAATAATTAATTAAACCTCACAACAGTCCCATGAGGTGGCATGATCCCCTGTTTTACAGACAGTGGAACACAAAGGCTAAGTGTGCTGTTCGAGGGTAGGTAGCCAGACTTTGTCAGATCAGAGATTAAACCCCAGACCTCTTTTTTATAGGGCCATGTTATAACCTACTTTGTGTTTCCAGTGCTTTGAAATTTGCTGATACTTTTTCATCTCATTTGATTTTTGCTGAATGAGATGATCCTTGGGAAAAACAGGGCGTTCCATCGATTTGCTTGTACTGTTAGTCTCCAAAAGGGATTAGGTAATAAATTCTGTCCCTTTAGTACTGTCTAGGCTAACTCAAAATGTAAGCACATACTTTTCTGTCAGATCACAGTATTTTGTGCTATGGCTTTGCCTGTAGATAGTAAGAACAAGATTAGAGTGCCATGTTTTTTTCTTGGCATAGGCAGTATGGACAGGGTGGGAGTGGGTGTTCTGATGCTCATATAAACACAGCATTAATGGGGGAAGAGAAGGAGTTTGGGGCAGTTCAAGTAAGTGTCATTTTAAGAAATGTTGCTACTTAAAACTGCTGCTCGTGATTATATAAAGAGTTCCTCCTGTTGGAGGTTGAATGATGTCAAAGGCTTTATCTCTGTTTTGGCATGTGGTATCACACAGCAGCTGAGGCTCTTTGGCTTGGGAGATTTTTCCAAGTGAAGAGGGAGCACATGTTCCAGTAGGAATTTCAACATTGGCGTGTGTTTCCTCTGGAGGTGATGAGGATGTCATGTTGTGTCCGGAAGGCAATCTGGAATGCTGCCCTCATTGAATTTCTATGCGAGCCACGGTGAATGAAATCATCTGCTTTCTGTCAAAGGATCTTAGGGGAAGGAAGAGAGAGTTTTGAGTAACAAAGTACTGTGTAGTAAACTCATTGACAAAACCCTTGTTTGGTTTGGTGCTTGTTTTAGAAGCCTTTCTAAAAACCATGTCTCTGAATAGCCTGCAATAGGTTAAAATATATTTCTGGCATAAAACACTTCTAACATAACTGAGTTTGCTGACAGCTTTTAGTTCAGTGCATCTATGAAACCAAAATAGTATCACTCTTGAGAATTCCACTGAGTGAGATAAGCAAGTGGGGTCATCTGTGTTTTGCTTTTATTTGGAAATAAAAAAATTGACAAATTTCGTTAAACATTGGACTTTGCTTGTAAGGAAATAACCCCAGGACCAGCTAAGCTGATATTTTCTGTTTTAGTGTAATTTATTATATTTTTAAGTTATTTTTATGCACATCAGTTTTTGCAGAATGTCTCGGGGAGGTAGACTGGAAAACAGCTGTGGTGATAGACTTGACAAAAGCTTTCATATGGCTGCATGCAGTGTTTGAGATGCCAAGAAGACAAATACAAGAGGCAGAGTCCTCACCCAGAAATGTGTGGAACTACAGCTCATCACAGCTTGTTTTCCCTTCAGAAAAAAAAAGTTGAGAGATGATATCAGTATGATGATGACAGCCTGAAAACTGAATCACTGAAGAGAAAGGGGGGGTGGTCAGGCAAAACTTGATGTAACCAAATGCATGTTTTCCATAAAATCTGAGTTTTGAGTGGAAAACTTTAAACCAGCCCTATTAATAATATGTGTCAAAGTAAGAAAAGATTGAGTGAGGAAGAAACCATGCAAGGAGGAAGTGAATTTAGTTCAGACCTAGTGCTGGCTGCTGAGTTTCATCAATTTATCACCATTTCAAGGTAGTATGGTCCATATTGCTGGTTTGAGCAGTGAAGAAGTCAAAAAGGTGAGTGGCAGAGGAAAAAAAGTGCATCAGAGAGTGTACAATACCAAAATGCTAATGGAATGACATGGAGAGACAATGAGAGAACAAGGACTTTCCTGAAAGGTGTCACAGCTTGCTGGTAGAAATGGGGATGTAACCCGGATTTCTTGCTCTCTCATCCAAAATTCAGGGAAGAACCGTTTGGTAGAGCGCTTCCCATGCTGCTGAAAGTGTGAGGGAAATGGCTCTTATTCACCCTCACTTCAGTAGTGTTGGTCCCTGCCCCTCCTTTCTCCTTGTTGTAACACTTCTCTGATCAGGAAAGTCTTCCCTTATGCCGAGGCAGGGTGAAAAGCTGGGAACAGTAGTTTGTATGTTTGGGCCCTTTGGTCTGGAATCACTCTGTATGCTCAGTTGCACACTCCCATGCTCCAGTGAATTATCTCCCTCTGGTTTTAGACGACAACTTGCTTTACAGAGAAGGTTTCCTATTACAGAACAGAAATAAACGGAGGTGGGGGAATGAGAACCTCTCCTGCAGGTTGCATGTGGATCCTAATGATCCTAACTGCTTGTTGCCTGTCCTTGCTGATTTTGGAAACTAAATGTTGCATCCTTCCCCCTGTGCATGTACATCACCTTACTTCTGAAATCAGTACTTTCTTTGCCTTCTGTTCTCTCACTGTCCTCCCATAACTTCATGTTCTTTATCTGCCCTATCCTACCGTGAGATCCTTCTGCTTCAACTTGAGTTGGAGCTTTGTGCTCTCTGCCTCCTTCACCTTCATACTCCACACCTTCCCGTGTGTAGCCGAAGACCTTTTACTCTTAATCTCAATTTTTCATGCTCCACAGTTGCACGTTCCCACAGCCCTGAGCAGAGAGCCTGGTTCCTGCCTCTGGCTGGCACAGTGCCTGGAGCAGAGGTAAACCAACTGGCTTCACGGGACTGCAGCTGCCAACTTCCATTTTTACAGGAGGTTGTAGCAAGAGCAGACCTTTGCTATGTGCAGGATCTTGCAGGAGGCAAGATGCACTTTGTGATTCCCTGTAAAATGTTGTACACAGAAGAATCAGGAGCAGCCTTCACGGAATATGATCAACATTCCACTTTAAGGAGGTTTACTTACCAGACTTTACCAAAGCATAGTTTGATCATCATAAAAATTAACCTTTTCCCCTTAACTTGTCTTAAATGAGCAGCAGAGCTATCAGACTGCAAACTGATTTAAATCCTTTATCTATTTTTTTTTTTCTTTTAATTTTTTTCCTCTTGAGTGAGTGGGTTTGGTTTTCATGAACGGGTAAAATTATTGAAGCGTGTTTCAAATCATTGATACAAGAACCATCATATTGGCCAGACACAGGGGATAGGCAACAAATTGCCCTCCAAAGCTGCTCATGAATACTCAGACACACAAAGAGTCCTTGTAGCGTTACTCTGTAAAAGTTGATGGCTTGCAGTGTTTCCCCACACAAGAAAACTTGCCTATCCAAGACTCTGCTTTTGCTTGACTGCCTGTTAAATAGATTTGTTATTTAAAAAAAATACTATTTTTTTGATTAATTATTAATTAATTTTATTAATTATTATTTTATTTTGTGATACTGTCTGATAATTAAACTCAAGCACAGTTCCTCTTGCATTCTGCTGACATGACTTAGCATCCAAATCTTAAGCTAATTCTGCTATGTCTTGAGCTTTACAAGTTGAGATGATAGATTTGCCAAAAGCTCTTAATTCTTAACCCTCCCCTCATAAATAGTTGGTGAGATTTTTGAGAAGCTTCCTGGTTAAACAAGTCCCCTATTTTCAGGACCATCTAGTATCTAACAGCTTTTGATACAGACAATCAAAGTATTGAATAGTGTTGCAATCATGTTAACCGTTGAGTGACGTAGTAGCTAGAATTCCACAAGAGGTATTTAGTTCTCCAACCATTAACAGGCAACGCCTGGAAAATGAAACCCAGCCTTCCCTTTTTTTTTTTGTTTTTTTTTTTTTGTTATGTAGAATACTTTTGGAGAACAGTATATGCAAAACATTTTGCTTCTTAGCTTAAATGTTAACTTGAATATGTTAAAAAAGGTGAATAGGATTGTTTGTTGCTGTTTTGCCTTCTAAAGCCAAGAGTTTCCTCACGTTTTCGCACCTTATTGCTAAAATACATTTTTATTAAACAAGATGAGCCATGACCAGGGTATTAGGAATGGTGGTAACTTGCATGTGGCAGAAGGAGTAACCTGAGCACAGACAAGCTTTGGCTTGTCTACCTAACACAACCTGGCAGGGGACATAACCCTTTGAGAGGCAGGACTGCAAATCCAAAGTACAACTTGGATTAGATACAAAGACCTGAGGAAAAAAACCTCAGTATTGCCATGACTGAAGAGAAACCACGAAGCTTCAAATCTCCTGCAAAAACAACAATGAACTCCCCAAATTCTTCACTTATCCCAAGTTCTGCTTTAGCAGTCAGTTCTTTCAGTTTTCCCCTGGGCTCTTTCATGGTCACAGAGCAGGAGCAAAAGTTCCTCTGAAGGCATTGCTGTTCCAGCTGCTACTGACACCCTGTTATGCTAAAACATGGGAAATTCTGCTGCTTTCCCTGGTGCTCTCCAGAATCACTTGTGATTTCGGCCTCTGCTAAAAAAATCTGTGGCAAAATGCCAGCCTAGTTTAAGTAAAACTAAGAATTCAAAAGCCATTGTTTTCTAGGCTGATACTCCTCCTTTTCATTTTGTTTAATGAAGTGTTTCTTTAGCCATGGAAAGCTGGACTGAAATGTCAGTGATATCCATCACTTGTGCCTGAATGTTATTCGGAGGGACTGATACTGGTAGCAGCATGAGCTGTGTGAATGATTTCTATGGATGTGTGTGTCAAGTTTGTGAAAGATTAGATGAGTTGTTAGTTATCATGAGGTTTTCTGATGTTTTTCCATTGGTGAAGGGTAGTATATTTAGATGTCTTTATATGGAAATGAATCCATGTTCTATTTACAGCCATCCAGTAGAGATTGATATTAAGAAGAGAAAATTGGGTTCTGAGTGGCCAGAAAGATTTAATTAAAAAACCACGATATAAAATTAATGCAGCTGATCTTCAGCTTCCTTGCAATCTGAACAGCTATAAACAAGGGGCTCTGACTGGTTGTGCCAGTGGATTCAGGGAATTCAGTGTGTTTTCCAAGTATTGACTGATTTGGTTTGGACTATGTGTCCATCTACTCTCATGAGAGCTGTTCCCAGGCCTGAGAGCTGTAAGACTGGAATTCTTTTTTTTTTTTTCTCCACAGCTTGCACTGCCCTTTGGGGCCAAACACACGCTCGTATATTCATAGCATTGCAATTTATTTTTTCTTTTTCAATTGGGCTCTAAGCACAGCAATAAATGGAAACATCTTTATTTTCAAGGGCAACATGATCCCTTGGAAGGCATCTCATTTTGGAGGGCTGGCAGTGGCCCTTCTCTGTAGTAGCAGAAGGGCAGTGGTGTCACAACTGCAGTTTTCTTGCTCTTGGTATGTGAAAATACTGGGGTGGCTGTGGTTTTATTTGTTTTACTTCGGGACCAGGTCTTCACTTCCCCCTCAGGGTTTTCATCTCAATGGGACCTGTGTGAGACACGTTTTAACTCAGTTTTTTATTATGTACCAAAGGGGCTACTTCCAACCTCTTGTTATTAGAAGCACTGCCCATCAGACTTATTGCAGGCCTGCACTCAAGGCTTTTTTCATTCAAGGGTTTTTGTTTCCTTTCTTTTTTCTGGTGGCGTTGACTATGCCCCCATTTACAACTTCTATTTGCAAGGCTTCCTTGTGTTTTTTTTTTTTTTTCTTTCTAAAAGCTTTTTCTGCTTTGTTAACTTTTAAGAACTGCATGTCATTCTGTTTGACAACTCTTTAGTCTCTGGATGTCACCGAGTACCGTTTGAATAGTAAATGATGGTTCCAAATGTAAGAGCTTCAAATTAATGAATAGTGTGAAGCAGCAGAATGATTTCTAATGTGAATGAAAACATATCTTGTATTGTCAGGGAGTGATTAAAGTAGTAGCCTAAATTATGACCAAACATGAAAGGAAGTGGAATAATTTGTTAGTGGTCTGTTCGCTGTTCAAAAATTTAACTTAGCTTAATGAGTGAGTAATATCTTGGATGCACCACCTCCACTGGTGTCACCTCATTCATAAGCATGGATTACTCATGATTTGCTTTGTTTTGGGTGACATTTAAAGCTGCTTGAGTATATACCGACAGTGTGAAACTGATTTTCACCTCCACCCTCAGCGCCCAGAGCTGAGCTGTCAGTCAGGTTCCCTGGTAAATGCCAGCATTTCAGGAGAGGTTTCATCTCAGGTTTGCTGTCGCCAGAACCTGCTCTTCTGAAAGTCTCTTGGTGAGTGTGAAGGTTACGTGCTGTGTGTCCTGATCACCTCTGAAAAGGGGGGGATTCTGAGGTGCCTGAGTGGATCCTGATTCTAGTTATGGGTACACAGTGTGTACTCATCAACTGTCCTGTTTAGACACATTAATACAAATCTGTGTAGGAAGTTGAATATATTTTAGTTAGCAATTAAAGGAATTGATCATGTTTGACCTTGTTTCTGTTTTCTTATGTGATAGAGCTGTTCTTGTACAACTATGTAAGCTCCTCACCTCACATATGCATTACAGCTATCATAAATCCTTTCAGATTGATTTACTGTCTTCATTTTAAACAAATGGAAGCATATTTTAATGTTTACGAGTATGATTTGTTGAAGCAGACAATTGGCAGCAAGAAACTGAAGTCTTGGGTTTAAGCTGGAGGAATTTGGCAGACAATATGCTCCATTGCAGAACTGAAAGCTGCAGTAGAGGTAAATATTCATAGAAAAATGTAAATGGATTATTTGCTGCTCTTCCATTACATCAGTAAAGATTTAATCAGCTTCAGGTGAGATTTTATCCATTGGAGTTTTATAGTAGTGGTTTAAGTTATCAGGCAGGGCTGAAAATGAGGTTTTCTAAACCTTTGATACTGTAAGATATTCCAGCCTTCCAGGCACAACATTTAATTATACCAGGCAGAGTTTGCTTGAGCTTTAAATGAACAATTGTATCTGTGTAGGCCAGTTCAGTTCAAAGAAGAGAAATTCGCACAACTGCCCCAGACTGGAAGAGTACCTTCCATGGAAAAACACATGCCCCAGCCTGGAAGAGTACCTTCCATGGACTCCAGTTCAGCGTGTGACTGAAAATCATTCACTTGAGGGACACAGAGGGCAACGAAGATGCTGAAGGGCTTTGAGGGGAACCCCTATGACGAGGAGCTGAGGGCACTTGGTCTACTCAGCTTGGAGGAAACTGGGGGGAGACCTCACTGCAGTTACAACTTCCTTGTGAGAGGAAAGGGAGGGGTAGGCACTGACCTCTGCTCTGTAGGGACCAGGGACAGGACCTGGGGAATGGCCTGGAGTTGTGTCAGGGCAGGGTCAGGTTGGATCTCAGGAAAAGATTCTTCCCCCAGAGGGTGGTTGGGCACTGAACAGGCTTCCCAGGGCAATGGGCACACCCCCAAGGCTGCCAGAGCTCCAGGAGCATTTGGATGATCCTCTGAGGCACAGGGTGTCACTCTTGGGGATGGTCCTGTGCAGGGCTCAGAGTTGGAACTGATGGTCCTTGTGGGTCCCTTCCCACTCAGCACATTCCATGGTCGTGTTTTCTGGTGGCTACGAGATGCATCCAGGGCTGAGGGGGTGTGAGAGAACACTGCTGTTGTCTGCCCAGTGCCATTTGGGACCAGAGCCTTTGGTGACCTTTGGCAAATCACATAAGCTGTCTGCACCTTGTCTTCTGTGCAAAGAACGCCTTCTCCACAATGGTGTTTTGAGACCTAATTAAGATTTTCCAAGCGCTTCCAGAACCTCAGATGAAAGGCATGCACAGAAAGCTTTATAATTAACAGGAGCTTATCAGCCGAGCTTCACGGAATTAATTCTTATAAATATAAAACTAAATGATTTATAAGAAGCTTTTCACCACATCCCATCCCTAAAAAGCATATTTTAAGACTAGTAAAGAAGAACGTTTATTTGCTTGTACTGGGATATTCTTCTGAGTGCTTTCATGCCTTATTGTGTTAGGGATCTTGAGATTTGGGAGTGTGTGCATTGCTCTAGGATATATCCACATAAGTAGAAAAATTGATTAGACCGTGTCTGCAGATACTTTCCCATTTCTCCTATAAACATAGGTTTGTTTTCAAGTTATTTTCTGTTTTTCAAAGCCAAAAAACAAGGCAGTTAAAAATTAATTGACTTTTCTGCCTTTTCCTATGGATCTTCTGTTTTCTACTTTTGGCATGTTCAAGCATTGCTGCTACCAGGAGGAGAGGTTGGACTGCTGGCGAATTTAAAGGACATTTCGCTTACTCCATCTATACAGTAAACACTGGGATCAGGAGGGCTGCATGACCTGTCTTGGAAGGAAGCTGTGGTTGGCTTGTGTTGTACCAAGAGCTGGGACTTGGTAGTTACAGAAAATAGAAGGCAGATTGCAGAGGTGGTGGGTGCAGTACCACGACTCCATGGCACGCATGGATGAGTACTGAATGTTCATGGAAGAGACACCAATACCACAGTTATACTTCAATAACACCACAAGGCCCACCTCCTTCTCTAGGCAGGCGTAGATTTGTATAGGTTTTTGGCCCAATACATGATGACTGTGATTAAGAGAATTTATTTTCTGGAATTGAAACCATTAAAAAATATCGCTTTCAGAATGGGTCTGATCTGCAAGTGTCTTCAGGGGATGTACAGCAGAATCGTGTTTAGTGATCTGGGTGGTCTGCTGGGTGGGGCTGGTTTGTATTTATCTATAAAATCTGTCACCAAGTGTTCTTTTACGGTAGTCTGCTGCCTGGTAGGAAATGTAAGTCAAGCAGAATCAATATTATCATTCTTTTTGGCTTGTCTCTGCTTTTTAATGATAACTGGAAAGCTGTATATGTGGTGGGGCACTGGAACCATTTGTCACGATGCTTTTATTGTGGTGTTCAGCTGCAGCGTAGCATTCATTTAGCACTCTCATAGCATGTCATTTCCGTTTGCAATGCAGCACAAGGGAATTCTTATTTCATTTCCTAGAAGATTTTGGCAAAATTAGAAGGCAAGAAACTTATCTTTGTCATATTTTGGCTGGATGTTTTCTTTTTTTTTCTTTTTTTCCCCTCCCCTTGGATCAGTAAAAAGGAAAACAACTGCAGAGGCAGCACTGGATAATTTAGTTTCTAGGTTAGGTGGTGTTATGAAGCAACAGGCAGTCATGATCCATTGTCACATCACGATGTTGTGATGATGCAGACACAGGTATTTATTTACATTGTGTTGTGATTCATCACAGTATTTATCATGCATTTGTCTGTCTTGAATTTAGCACTTTGCTTGCAGATTTTTAGGCACAGCTTAGCCTGTCTTTAATGCAGAAGCTGTGCCTTGTTAAAGCACTACTGGCTCATTTAAAAATCCGCGGGGAGCTGTGGAAGGGAGAGGGACAGTGTGATGGAGTGGCATGTGCTGACAGGTCATCTCACAGGTTCGCAGCCAGGGCTCACTGCGTGCCAGGATGGCAAATACGATGGATAATGAACGTCCGCTGTTTCCAAGGGTCAGCCTCAGCCACAGCAGTGACTGGACCAACAGGTGGAGTTCCTTGGAAGGAGACAATGAGGTCCTACGGTGTGTGGGTTGCTGTTGTGTGCGTGGGTGGAAGTACCTGCCTTTGGGGATGCAAACAGCAAATAATTTCCCTCTTTTCCTCCTTTCCTTTCCTTTCCTCTATGCTGTGCACAAGTCATTCTGGCACAATGCTCTGCAGTGCAGGGTGAGACAGCTCAGTCCTTAGGAGAAGGAGTCGGTTTCTCACAGGGAGAACAGCACAGCCACAGTGAAGTTCTTGCTGTGGGTGTGTTGTGTCTCTCATCATTGGGGTAAACAAACAAGCAAACCTTTACTTATTTAAGAATAAATTTATATAATTAGTGGTTCTGTGCATTGCTTTGTGCAACTCACACTTGTTTGGATAAGAAAAAATTATTTTAAACTTAGTTTCTGGTGGGTTTTGATACTTATAATTCAACTCTCAGCTGAATTTAAATTGTATTGATTATGATTTTTGCCAGTTGATATTGTAACGTGTGTTTATTTATTTCTTTTACTGGCTAATGTAATTGAAGGAGTACAAGCCCAAGGGTGAAGGCAGTTATCTTAGTAAAAATTGATTTATTTATCCTACAACAGGACATATCCTTTGTATCTTAATGATGCAATACTCATAGAGCTAAGATAAATCAATCTTCCACTGTAGGATAGGCCTGACTCAGTGGAAAGAACTATAATGTTTGAGGAATAAAAGCAGCAAAGGAATATTTAACTCCTTTGAATAAATATTTTAACTTTCATAACACCTTTATTTCCTAATTGTTTGCTTGTTGCCACACTCTTTTTGCATTCTTCAGAACATCTGAAGTATCCTAAAGATTGCAAGTCTGTCTCAAGCACTCCTGGGCCAGCACTAATATGCTGTAATTGAAACACAGCAGAAAAGAAAACTCCCAGTGAAATACAGAAGATTTTTACCTTGGCAGTGGTTAATGTTATTTTAAAGGTCTTTATGCATTCAGTCAAATGGGACCTGTCAGCACATCCTTCATGAGCAGTGTTCCACTGTGTGAAGTTGCGCTCTTGGTAACTTTTATTTTTGTTATTTGTTTGTCCCCTTTATTTTTAACTGGAGAACATTTCTGGGAGTGGCAGAGAGTGGAACTATCTTTCTCTCACACAATAGCACGCAAGAAAAGCACAAGACATTGGAAAATACTGCTGTAAAATCGTAACAGTGAGCCAGCAGTCAGGTGGTTTGGAGCTGTAATGAAGGCACTGTTATTGTTTTATTTGAAATGCATCAGATTTTAAGTCGGTGATATCTCCGTAAATTAACAGCCCGTCTAATTAAGGGAGAAGTGTTGAAGTGTAATCTCATGGCGACAGAAAGTCAAAGAGGTTTTTATGGATGGGTGGAAGGTGCTGATTGCAGGGAGAAGCGGGCGATAGGGATGGATGGCACCGAGCTGCTGGTGGGGAACAGGGGTGGGCTGCAAATTGATGAAAAGCAAAGTTCCATTGACTCAGAGGCTGCCTGGATGTGTTACTGCTAAATCATGGTGAGCACAGCTGGGGCACGTGTGAGGCGTTTTCCTTTTTAAACATAAGTGAAATAAACCCCGTACCGGTTGAGTTGGATTAATCAATTGCAAACCATTTGTTTATTCAGTTTTGGTTTGTGGAACTGTAAATAAGATGGGTACCCATACACAAATAAAGGCAAAACGAGCCTAATACACAGTGATTCATATAAAAGCGCCATTTTAATTCTAATGTGCGATTGGAAGACTCTGACATGTCAGACAATGGCTTTTATTTTGTTTTTAATTGGTTATGCACTTAACAGATTTTGACTTTTTGGCAGAGGAATTGTTGGCTTTCTTTGCCACAGGCGTGTGCCTATCACAGTATAGAAAAGTTAATATTCGGAAATAAAGGCTTTAAGAGGCTTTTTTTCTGTAAATTCTTACTCTTCTCTGAAAAAAAAAGAAGCTATAAAACTTTCCAGAAACTGTCAGAAATCCTGTAAAAAGTAAATGAAATGTAATTTTTTCCTTTTTTTTTTTTTTTTTTTTTAAGTTAACCTGTAGAATTAAATAAATCACAGAATGGGCTGGGGTTGGAAGGGATCTTAAAGATCATCTCGTTCCAACCCCTTTGGACAAGGACACCTTTGACTAGACCAGGTTGCTCAGAGCTTCATCCAACCTGGCCTTGGGAGGGGGCTGCCACACATCAGATGCTTTGAGCCAAGCTTTATCTTTAAAGTGTCAAGATTTCTATTCTTTGTATAATTTCCCATCACTCCTATTCTTCATCAAGTCAATCGTTTTGATGACTTGAAACCAGTCTGATACAGTACTGGTGAAAATTTATGCTTAGGGATGTTGCTGGTTTTGCATGGTGAAACAACTTGTTAGACTTTTATACCTGTAAATTTTGTTGTTGGTTTTATTATTTTTTTAATTTTTTTTTTTTAATAAAATTGTTGTTTTCTAGAGACTTGGAAAAAAAAGGAGCTTGAGTTTATAGCAGGCAAATTTTGGAAATATGATGAACCAAGAAGTTGCTAGACAATTTTCTGGTTCTTTTAACAGTCAGACTGTATTTCACATCACAGTTTACATTACAGATAATGTCGAATAGCATATGGCAACATTCTTTGGATGAAATCCTAGTTCTTCCTAAGTTAGTGACAGAATTTGCATTGATTTCAAAATCATTCTTATTGTCTGATTCACAACAAGAATTCTTCAAAAACTGGTATCCTTGGGAGAAATTGTAGCCTGCAGAAACCGGGAACGCAGTTTGTTGGGAGAGTCTTGTGGAGTCCGGGAGGAAGGAGGAGTGTTGTAAACTATCTCCTACTGGGCAGTTTAGTTTGGTCAAAACTCACACAACAGTTCTAAAATAAAAGTGGTTGTAGTTCTACAGCTCAGCTGTGGTTTTACAGCTCTCGTGATGCATCTGTTGTAAACAGTGACAAATACGAATTCATTGGTTTCTCTCTGTGTTCTTAACTTATGGTAAATATCAGAGATCAGAGAGGTTGGCTTTAAGAAAGAAAACTGATGCGACTTCATTTGTGATCCTCCTAAAGCACAGAATAACTGCATTGTAAATTGTTTCATGCGTTTTCCCCGAGCTCATTCCATCCAGCTTTGTAATTGGGTCCATGAGGGCCGAATGCAGTCCAGATGAAATCACTTGCATTCCACCTGCCTGCACTGGAGCGGACTCTGGCCTAAATATAATATGTGGGAGTGATAAGATCACCATGAATAGTCCCTCTGTTCAGTAATGATCGCGGGGAATTCCAAGAATGTCTGAAGAGAAGCATCTTTCTCTTGGAAAGAATTTATTCGCGGCTTTAGGAGATTCAGCCCTCAAGGAAATTATGAAGTGCCTATGCAGACTATCGCCTGTATTTTTGTAAGAAAAGTAAACCCCAAAATGGTTACTGTCGAGCTTTTTCAAGTGGAGGATTTCTTTCGTCAAAATGATGGCAAATTTACTTTGGAAAGCATAAAGGTATGCCTCGCTATTTTTCTGTGGCAAGCCTCACTGAAGTGAGTACAGTCATGGGCTTAAATATATGTAAGATGAAAATATCAGGGCCTTTCTGTATTGGAGTGAACTTCATGCAATTTTACAAGTGGTCTTCCCAGAAGTCCTAAGTGAAATTATTATATATAAGTTTTTCTTATGAGAACACACTGAACTAACAACATAATTTCAATACAGGATGCTTTGGACCGATCCTTTTTTTTTTTTTTATTTTCAGACAGTGACAGTTAGAAGGAAGAATTTGACAGTCTACTCCTTTTTAAAACACTAGTTATGTTGAATAATCCTCTATATAAAATTTCATGGGAAATCTTTGTAAATAGGAATGAGCCATGAAGTTTTTTGTGGCATTTTATTGGAAACCATTATGAAACAGAACAGGGTTAGCATAAAGTTTGAGTGAGATGTAATTTATACCCTGAAACTGAGTAGAATTGATTAGGTGATGAATGAAAATTTGTCGTTCTGACAGTGAATTTAGAATTAAAGTCTTTGCCAAAACTGTCCTATTAAATTAAATGGAAATTTCAGTTGTTTACCTCAAGTGGTCCAACCACTTGGAAGAAGGTATACATTTGTCTCTCTGCAATTTTGCACATTTCCATTAAAAATTACACTTCTTTGTTTTTTTTAGTGTTATCTATTATGTCCCTAAATACATCAAACCGAAAATGTCATCATAGTTTGAGTGGGGGGTTTTTTCTGTTTATACTGGAAATGTTTAACTTAATGCTCTTAAGAATGGAACTTCTTTATTCCAGTATTAAATGTTTGTATATGTTTTTATTCAGGATTCTAAGCAGGATCATTTGACCATAGTGAGATCATGAATATTTGCGTGTGTTCACGAGCTTCGCTTCAACTCAAAGGTTTTCCAGTGCTGAAACCATTACCATTCAAAAGACATGAAAATATTCAGAGCTCATTTATCATGCCCAAGCTCCAACAAGGGAATGCTGCTTTTAAAACGGGAATCGTGGCAGAAAGTTTAGTGAGTTCTGTGTTGTTACAGATGCCTGTTGTGCTAACGGAGTTAAAATGAAAATATAAATAGGACACCATTATGTGTATGTAGGTGCACAAATGTGAATTCTCCTGGCTCTGATGTCCCATCAGCTGCAGGGCCAGTAGCAAACTTCAAGCTGACTTGAACAAATCACCACCACAGTGGTTTTAAAGGGTGAAAATAGACACTTGCAACTCTCAAAAATCCTTTATTAGGTTTCAAGCAAGTTGTAAGAAGAGTCACTCTATTTTTATTTATTTTTTTTTTAATTCCTATCAGCAGCGGGAAAAGCTGGTGGAGGAGAAAATGTTTTGTTCTGAGTTTTATGAAGGAAAAGGAAATAACAGATACACTAAACGTAAAATACACTGCTTGTTTTATTGAGATTATATTGTTTTGCTGTGGCTGTATTATGGTGTCACAACCTTTTCGCATTTTCAAACTGCCCGCATCTCAGAAACTTCATAAATTATTTTGCAGCCATGCTGGGGCCACTCTTCTTAGTTTTAATTCTTAAGAGCACAAAGTGAAAGTTTTGGGAATCATCACTGGGTATTTGTGCTTAATTTTTTTTCTTTGCAGTTCTTCACAGAATTGTGTTACTCAGAACTCCCAGCTATCAGCAAATACAAATAAATTTCTATTTCTATTTTCTATTTCTGTTCTGTTTTCGCTGGTTGCAGACTAGCTATGGTTTAGCACTTAATTTCTGCTCCATATGTATATTTTCTACCTTTCGAGCACAAAATTTGGGTCCGTTTGCAAGACATCTCCACGTTTTTTGCTACTTTACCACTTTTCTTTGCCTGGCACTCTGGGAAGGGTATCCCTTGAGCCTTGCTGTACTTGGGAAGCATGGAAAAAGTCTGAGGACCTCACTAATGGCACCTTCTGAGTGTGGAGAAGGGAGTGCACAGTCCTGTTTTAATCCCCCAGTGTTGGCTGATCGTTTTTGGGCAATCATTTAGGTGTTCCTGCTATGCACTGGCAGGTTTTTATCACTCCTGAGTCACTGGGGAAGGAGTCAGTGATGCCTTGAATATTCTAACTTGAATGGAGAAAACAATATAAAAGATTGAGTACTGAAGGAAAGAGGACTGATGTGTAACTGTCATTTAAAGACATAAGGAGTTTTCCTGAGCTCTTAAGACTTGAGGCTGCAGAACAAACTTGTTGCTGGATACTCCGAGTAGGCACAGGGATTTAGAACTTGAGTCTTTGCAAAGAGAAATGGGAGGGATTTGGATACCGAAAGTGGATGCAAGAGCAACATCCCCAGAATCTAAGGATATTCTGTGGTATAGAGCAATCCCCCTAGAGGGGGACAAGGTGACAAGGCTGCACAGAGGTAGATACCCTGAGGCTACACCTCAAATCAGTGTGACAGGAGACCAGGCTGAAAGCAGAACTTTTCTGGAAGATCCATCTCTCTGTGCTCTTTCCTTTACCCCAGTTGTAGAACCTGTGTGATAGTTTATTGGCATTGGTGCAAGCATCCCTGTTGACAGATGTGAATCTTGGATTTCACAGTGGGGATATAATGGTGGACAAGCCCAAACTTCAGCAAATGAGAGTTCTCTATTTTCCATGTATTGCTCTAGATGGAGTCAACACATTACTGTTTGCTGATTCTTTCAAGAAATACAGAATCAGAACCTCATGAGAGACAGAACGAATACATATGACCCTCTGTTGAAGTCTGTATTCCTTACCATTGTAAAGCAGCTTGAAATCCCAGCCTTTACATTCCTTAAAACATCAATCCCTAGTTCCAACATTTTGTAAAAATGTCAACTGCTTGTTAGCATGATGCAATTAAAGCACACATAAGGCAGTGCTGAAGAAAAAGATGAATGTGCTGGCCTGCATGAAATAGAAATGTGAGGATACAGGTCCATGTTGTAATGCCCTGGGCATAAAACTTCCTTAGCAGTTCCCTGTCCCAACTCAAATTCCTGTTTCTCCTTATTCAACTGTAATTTGCTATTCCTTCAGCTGTGGTCATGTATCTGTTTGTCTAAACCTTAACCCTCATCAGTGAACTCATATACAAAATAAGAAAAGAAAAAAGGAATGGATAGGGTTTGTTTGGGGTTTTTTTCCCCTGCTGAAATAAAATAAAGACATTGTAAAATGTCTTTGCCACTGAGAAATTGTAATGGTCAGTAAATGGTGAAGCAGTCTCCCTAAAATAAGTAGCAGTGTTCCTTGTGTAATTCTTGTATTCCTTCTATAATTCATGTATTCCTTATATGATTCATGTACATTCTTTGAAGGGCCTAATGCACACTTGGATTTCACACTTGGATGGACAAACTCCCCACTTTCCCTTCTTGTTTGCTACAGGGTTTTTAGGAATGTTTCTAAGAACATGTCTTCTCCTAGGTGCCAAAATTAGGAAGATTTGATCCATGTGATTTGACCAGAAGTATTTTGTGGTCATAAAATCTATCAGGACAACTCTTCTTCAAGAAAATACAAACAGCACTGACATTCCCTCTCCCTCTTTTCTGAATCCTCATCCAGCAGTGGTGTTGTTGTGAATGCTGGCCTTCTTATTAAACTTCCAAATGGTCTAACGGTCCTTGTATTATGGCAGAAATTACTGCTCTGCCTGGAATTCTACTGCAGCGCTTCCAGACACAATTTTTGTTTGCTTCAGTAAGAAAAAAATACTCCAACTTCCAGCATTCTGTACAGCTGACTAGTTACACTGGGGACCAGAGCGATTTTGTGTTGTTGGCTTTGGCAGTTGTTAGACCTAAATATTGCTCCATTATTTTTTATTGTGTTCTCCTACAGCAAACTGAATGTTTGAGCTTTCAGAAGCAAACAGCAAATGTTTGCTATTCCCTCCCTTTTGGGTTCCTTTTCCTGGTCATCCACTTGGTGCCGTTCACATTTGAATAGGTTGTTAGCTGCGTGTCAAACCCTTTTGTTGTGGTCTCTTTATTGACGAGTCTTCAGGATCAAGGTTCACTGAGTGTGGGGATGCAGAGGCTCTGTGGTGGGAAGCAGGACTTCGCAGTGGCAGCTGTGCATTTGCTCATCATGGATTATTTTCCTTGGCTCTGTTACTCAAGTGCTACACTGTTAGCAGTGAGGAACAGGGTCTGGCTGTGGTAGTTTTCTTTCCTGTGTTGAGCTAGTGCCATTTGTGTCTTTGATAAGATGCTGATTTGAAAAAAATAACGTGTGAAAGTGTGTTAAGCAACAAAGGGCTTAACCTAACCCTACCATATTGTAATTTACATCTAGCTACACATTACTATTAAGTAGCAAATAATTAGCATGTATGTCAATAGTCTGAGGGGGCCAAGAACAGTTCTGTGGTTTCCACTGTGTCTGGAAATTACTTAGTTGAGTACTGGCGTGCCTGGCATAATCAGCAGGTTTCAATAAGGTGATTTTTAAATTATACAACATGATTCAAAGCTCAGCTCCCCAAAAATAAGAGGAATGGACTGCTTGATGTACAGCGGGCAAGCTGTGTGATTGTAGACTCATTTATATAACTACAAAATGAAACTTACCCTGTCTGTTATTGTTGATAAAATTAATCGTATACTTCAATGTGTCCTCCTGTAGCTGTGCACAGAATTCCCATTTGACAATCCATTTGATAGCTGGTTTAAGTAGGCCCCGGCCTGCAATTAGCACCAAGCAGCATTACTAGGCCTCAGTGCCACCTCTTGGGAATTGTTAGTTTGGATTGCTTATTTTTTTCTGGTCTGTAAGTTAAAAAGCAAGATCTGTAAGAGCAGGTGGTATCTTTCACCAGGCTGACTGCAGAGACAGCCATTAAGCTTTTGGACACAGGCTCTTCTCCAGGTCTCTGAAAAATGGCTCTGATAATGTCACTTGATCATTTGTGTGCTCTCTCCTCCAAAAAGATTTGTGGCATTGCATTGGAGGCTCCAGTTCATTCCATGATAAAGGGTGACCAGAGATTGCTTTTGAAGTTGGGGGAGGGGAAATAGGAATTAAAGTTGATATAAAATTTCCCTTTTGTTGCTTCTCACAGGAGCCTTACTGGGATCTCCAGTGAACAAGGCTAGAAGCTATTTCATTTTTGTGCCTCAGTTTCATATAAGTATGAACTTGTTTGTTTCAGAGGATGTTCACAGAAGAATGAGATGTCAAAGTCTGTCCTAAAACAGTTGTTAGGCCCCTGACAAATGAAGCTGTCTGGCACTTGACAGGCTCACTGAATGTTGCCTAATACAGGAACCTGTTTTATGCAGGACCGGGGTTTGTTTTTTTCCTGTTTACAGAAAAGTTTCAAGTAAAATTTATAGTTCCATCTGGAGTTATTATAGTTGTCCAGCTTTGTTTTGAATGTGGATATGAAGTAGAGTCTGTGTTGAAGTACGTTTGTAAGCTTCCTTATGGTAATAGAGTGATAACTCTTGTCTCTGCAGATCTTTTTATATATCGTGTTCATTAGCCCTTATCTCAAAGTATTACTTATTCCTGTCCAAAGATCAACAGGCTTCTGATAGTCAATTCCTTTATTTTTAAGAGAACTCAGAAAACAGTACAAAATTTTTGTCTGTGCTTTTGTGACAGAAATTCAGACGGCATTAGCATGAGGTGTGGAGTGCAAAGCATGGAGAGTGTGAACGACCCCTCAGTATGGTGGTTAAATCAGGTCGAGTTTGTGTTTGCCTAGTGCTTGGCTGATCTTGGCACTTGGCTGACGGCAAGCTGGCAGGGATTTAACCTGTGTTAGGCACGGGCAGTGTTTGCTCATCTAAGGGCAGCAAAAAGAGAGGCAGGTTGTTTCAGCTCCTTCGGCTGCCCTGGTGTGGCTGTCCTGCTCATACCAAACTCAGCTCCTGTGGATTGTCTCTCGTGCCTTCCCATGAAGGTAGGGTTTTATGCCTTCATTTGCAGAATTGCCATTTTAATTAGTCCCCTTAAAGGTTATTTTTTTTTCTCTTATCTCACAGCTCCATCTACTGTTGGTGCACTTGGTTGTGTTCAATCTCCCTCTTCATCTTCGGTTTTCTCTTAAATTCACACACAGAGCAAAGAGCTGTTTCACCTTTCGTCCACTCTTTCTCTCCAGTACCTTCTTTGTCCTCCTTGGTCTCCCCCAAATTTCTCTGCTACTTCCCTCTTGCCCCTGATTCACTTTCAGTGCTGTGAGCACCACCATAACACTTCTCTGACTGACAATTTTAGTAGTTACTCAGATGTCTTTGGGTCTGAAGACTGCTGCATGAGGGAACCGCATGTCAGATGCTGAACATCTGTTGGAAAAAGCTTCTTATCTGTGCACACATCTAGTTGTTTCCCCTAATTCTTACTGTGTTATGTTCCTGTTACTGTAACAAACATGCCTTGATAAGTGCAGTCTTACTTCACCAATTTGAAATGATTTCACAGTTTTTAGCCTGTTCCTTTGATGGTTTTGTTGTCCCATTTGCTTCTTCCTCTCCTGGCTTCTTGTGCATCAAGCATCAGCTGCCCTTTTGTACTTTCAGGGCTCTTCACCGTGATTCGTAGTGGCTGTCACCCTTGCTCTGTTTCTCTCTCTGTAATAAGAAACATACTCTCACTCCTGATAAGTCCAGGACACAGCCCTTTGTTGTTCATTTTTTCCACTCTGAACTCAAGACCTTTATATTCTTTTCGCAGCCTCTTGCAGCAAAAGATGCCACCGTAACATCCGCTGAGCTGCCTCGTTACATGTCTTCTGTTTCTCATATAAAGTCTCTTTTCTGTAAACAAACCGCTGTTTTAGGGCTCTTGTGCAGGAAGCGTGACCTCGCAATTTCCAAGGTGCCTCATGCCCCTCCAGTTTAGCTATCCAGAGAACCTGTGGCAGCATTGCCCAGGAGCCGTTTGGGACACAGAATGACTTTGGCTCTGTTTTGTTACAATGCCAGGCAGAGTAGCCTGTGGCCTCTGACTGCAGCTCTGTGAAACTCAGATGATACTATCAGGGCTAAACATTTTAGCTGCAATAGGGTGGAACCTGGCCCCATAGGCAAGATGCTTAGAAACCTTAGGAGTGGCTGTGGAGAAGGATCATTGTCCTCCTGTTTTGTCATGCTCGTGCTCTACTCCTGTGATAGCAGTCCCCCGCTACTGGAGCTTGTGTTACTCATTCTGAAGTGAAATCTTCCCAAGTTTGTATTGCTTGTCTAAGGAAGACATGAAACACAATTAAAATCAGCTAGCATTTATTCTGGGAAGATATAAATGTGGCAGCTCTGCTCAGCTGCTCCTTTGTGATGATTTATTAATCATTCGGGATGCTTTATGAATGTTAAAAGCTGTCCTGGCATGGTGCAGTGGGAAATGGCATGCTTCATCCAGAGCTTCCAATGCTTCATCCAAGAGCTTCCAGCACCACCAGCCACGACTGATCTCTTTCTATGCAGGGTTATATAGCAAAAATGTTTCCCATGAAGGATTTAACAGTGGCATAACCGAATGCTGTTCTGAAGTGTTTGTCTGGATTCTGAACTTCTGTGGACTGTGGGAGGGGTGTTTTTGCAGTAGTAAGATCTAGCAGGTAACACCAGGTTTTATACTGACCACCTTGTTTTATTGCTTGACAGAAGGAAATTTCCCAGAACATCAGTCTAATTAGACCTCTGTTTATCCATCCAGCCCAGAACTCCTTTGTAAGTTGCTCACTCCTAAACTAGGAATCACAGTTGAGTAGCATTTGCAAATGTGGTGCTAATGGAGTCTCTCCCTCTCTCAGTCCATCAATTCAAATTTTAGTCCAGTGTTGTATAGCTTTCAGTCAACCGTGTGTGTACATATATATATAGGTATATGACTCGGCTTTGCATACTTATCCTGTAATTAGTATGATGATTAGGAATATCAAAATGACTCAACAAAAATTACTTTTCAGCAGGTAATTTCTAGGTCTTATGTGTTTCACAGCAGTACTGGCTTATAATGTTTTAAAATGTCAACCCACCACCATCTTTCTGTGGAAATGTCAGACTGTGAACCTCATCAGGAGCCAATTTTACTGTTAAGAATGAAGGAAAACACACACACACTTTTTTGTACCTTGGTGTATCGTGCCTAGTACAGAGACACGAACACCTTGCTGATGTGGGAAGGAAGGTCGGGGAGCTGGTAGTGTCACTGGAGTCTTTGTTATCTGATCCAGTAACTTAAGACAGCCAAGACCCAAAAGAGACACCCTGAGGGGGCAGCTTGGGGAACAGTGGGGGGCAACTGTAGCATGTGGGGCATGGGTTGTTGCACTGGGAAACTGGTGCCTGGCAGGTTCTGACATAGCTGTCAGTAGTGTTATATCCACAATTAGAGCCTGCACAGTTTGTGAGGGAATAGTCACGGGTCATGACACATAATGAGCAGCTTGTGAAGAGGACCTTTGTGAAGTAGCAGGTAGAACCACACCTCTGTACAGCAGGGCTGCCTAGGCAGCTCTTAGGATTCCAGCCACACTCCCAAAGTGCAGCTTAACAAAGCCATAACATAGCTTTTGGACTTTCCTAGCTCTTGTTTGGTTCATGCTAACCTCAGTAATTGTCATGACAAAACCAGGCCAACAAAAAGATCAGCCAAGTGTTCCATCCAGTTCTTGCTCTTGCTAAATGGGAGACTTCCCCATGATTGAATATCGAACTCTGTTGCCAGGGCCGAGTGTCACACGACACTGGCACCCAATGAAACTGCTGAGTGCAAAGCCTGCAGACTAATAAGAAATACTGGAATCAGTGACCCACATTTAGAAGTACTTTTTTTTGATCCAGAAAATCTAATTTTTCAAGCCAAATGGACAATTCCTTGTGGTTTGGATGTCTTGCTCCTTAATGCATATCTGTTGTGGGAACCCATTGCTATGGTCTCTAATCCATTAAATTCTCCTGGAGAAATTAGGATGAGGTTCAGTGATAAAACGTGTAACAATGACTACAAGTAGCCAGTCTGCTTAAATGCTGTCATCTGCAGGACCAGTGTCCCCAGGGGCTCTGGATTACCCCAGTGAATCTCATAGTGGGCAGTTGGAAATGTTTCAGTCTTTTCCTCTGCAAGCTGTGCTATGCAGAAAAGTCCACACATAGCCAGCAGTGAGGGAGAAGGCAGTACTACCTTGTACAGGCATTGCCTAGAATTGCCTTTTTCACCCATAAAATAGGTTTAGCTCCAGGCCAAACGACTTGTATTGTCTCATCTCCTATTCTCAGCTCCATGTTCTCCATGGATATACCAGAGTATCGCTGTGTCTTGGCTTTCCCCTCTGCTGTTGCACGTGACCCAAGTGTCACTGTTAATGCCTAACTTGAATCCGTTTGTTACTGTTAAAATAAACTAGCGATTAGGACAGTTGAAAAATGTTATCGTTTTCCTGGAAAATACAGCTGGTGCTGGGCAGAGCTTGCTAATGCAAATTTGAGAAATTGTGGGTGGATGTTGTATTCCCAAAGGGTGGAATAGTTGACAATAGCATGGCAACTGACAAACAGCAACACAAGTCATTTTTGGCGTTCATATGGGGCCAAGCAGAATACATGCTGTTCAGAAATCAAGGGGATAATTAAGTATTTGGCTATGGCAGAACAATAATATCCAGGCTGTCCTGGAGTTCAAAAAGCATTTGTATTGTTCTAGAGCTGCAGTGGTGGTTTGGTGCATGTGAGTGCATATGTGTGTGTCTGTATATCCCAAAAGAAAATGAGCCTCCAGTTATTTAGGCTTCAAAATACCAAAAAGGATTAGGTTACCTTTGGACTTAGTTTGAAAGTGCTCTTTAAGAAGTATAAATAAGTATTAATTTTAAACCAAACCAAGCTTCAGCATTGAAGTCCAGTGATTCTATGGCCCAGGAAGGCTCATATTCATCAACTGCATTTGCTTTCTGTAATTAAACCTTATGATGTCCTTGGGTGGCTTTGAATATTTTATGTGTGGCTTGGAAGCTTGCTTGAACCTCTCTTGTAGTCAAATAGGTTTCTCAATTACTTTCAGCAAACCTGAAAGTAAAAACCTGCACATGAGGTCCTTGAAATAACAGGTATTAGAGAGCTTTCTTTTATTTTAATTAAGTACATAAGATCGTGCAGTGGGTGAGATTTGTTTAGCAGAGCAGCTTGCTGGAAGTACTGGGAATGAGAGCTTATATTCAATAAGCAATTTTTTAAAAATACAGAGTTTGTTTAAAACATTTCAACTGTTGTGTCTGGTGCTTCTTGTATAATAAAAGGACACAGTGCCTTTACAGCAATTAATGGAGTCCTTGTTTTGATACACTCTGGTGCGCCGGTCTGAGCTGCAATGTCAGGGTGTTGGTACAGCCAGAGCTTTTGCCTCACAAAGATACATATGTCACCTTTTCAGATGTTGCCTCTTTTGGTCCTCAATCTGTTTCATAAATGCTTGGAAGTTCAGTTGTCTATTGTGAATTTTTTTTCTTCCCTTTTTCTCCCTGCTGCTTCTGTTTGTTAGAGTTAATTGCTGTTAAGACCAGAATGAGACATCCTCTTGTGGAGAGGACGAGTAACAAAAGCAACCAGGTCGTCTTGTTTGTTACGAGAACTTGAATCCTCCCTCTGTGAAATTTAACATCAGCTGCTACAAAAAAAAAAAAAAAAAATTACTTGCCCTTTGATTCCGTGCTTCAAGTTTATCCTACCTTGATGTTCTCTGCTACAGGCAGTGTTTTGTATTCTGTTTGCTGAGCTGGTGAAGTCTGACTGTTTCATAAAAGCCTCTTTGGGAGAAAGAACCAAGCAATTTCTCCTTCATGCTAGCAGCAGGGTTATTAGGGCTTCATAACTTCTTGCTCTCAGAGGTAGGAGCCAGAGAAAAGGAAGGTGGGCCACACTTTGAGAATTAGAGGGAAAAAAACCCAACCCACAAGCAGCAATTTATTGCTCCAGCTCTAATCTAATTTACTGAGTCATTCTTCTGGTTGAAAGGTTTTGTATTCTCATGTTGCACTGCGATTCCACAGTTTTGAGGCCATCATAAAAATGAAGGGAGGCCTGGAAGAAAATACACAGAGACAGGCGTAGGCAGCAATCCTGCTGCTGTCTCTCCTTGGACACCTGTGGCTTCCCAAGGGTGGAATGTTACTCAGAGTTAGCAGATTAGACTATGTATCTGTTAGCTTGGTTTCATTTTGTTTAGAGCTTGTTCTTATGAATTTAGTAAGTTGATTATCCAGGGAAAACTCATCAAGAAAACCATTTAACACACAAAAATATTGCTTATTTTTTCTGATAAGGAAATTGCAGAAGAATATTCTGAGAGAAGTGGAGTTCCATGCTTGGTCTGGTCGGGTACGCTCCCCTGGCTGTCACCTCATGGTGGTAGAATCTTTGACTGGGCCTTACATGATCACTGTGTTATTGGATGGATGCTCCTTTAAAAGAGTTAAAACCCAGTGTTTGTTGCTTCTCTTCTCTTTGAGGCAAAAATTGGAACTGCAGAGGTGATATTACATTGTTAGCAAGGAAGTGTAAGGCACAGCATCCACCAAACTATAAGGAACTCCCAGTGGGAGCAAAAAACGTGGCTGTCGAGCATTCGCTTTCCTCTCTTGTGTTAGACAAGCTCTGTTTGCTGGCATCCTGTCGACTGTATCCCTGTAATCAGTAGCAAGCACAAAGGCTGGGGGGCATATTTGGTTCCCACACAGGGAGAGAAAGGTGAGAGCCTGCTGTGCCACGTGTTTGTAAAGCTGGCATCATCCAGGCTTCAGGTTTTGATGGATTCACTCCTCCTTCCCCAGAACTTCAGTAATAAGGATGTCACCGCACAGCTGCCTTGTTACTCCTGTTTGTTACTTGGAGAAGGGTCAAAATCAGAGAGTGTGTGGCTTTGAACACATCAGTTACCGGCTGAGGGCCCCAGTCCAGCATCTCATTCATCAGGTGTGTACCCTCTATCCTCCTTTCCCTCATAAAAGACTAGGTATGCAAAGGGCCTGACACTTGGGAAGCATGCAGAGGGGTGGTTGATGATTAACTGAGGCTTGTCCTCAGACCAGTGCTAGCAAAGTCTGTGTCCTGCCTTGCAAAGACAGAGAGTGATTTCTCGGTTCGGTCTCCTGTGACACACAACAAAGCTGCTCTTCGGGGTTATATTTATATCTCCTTCTGAATTGATGTGGACTTTTCTATATAGACACTGTGGGTCTCTGGTGTTTCAGTTAGGAGCTTACTCATTAACAAATGAACTGCTAAATTCAACAGAGATGGTATCAATAAGTCACCCACCAAGTTCGGCCAGTTCTGCCTAGTGCACATCTAAATGCTGCTGAGGTAAAACAAGCAATGAAACAAAAAAAAAAAAAATCCAGACTCAACAGTGAACCTGGATGTTCTTAGACATCAGCAGTGTTGCTCCAGCAGGTGAGACTGTCAACAACCCCGTGCTAAGACATTTCTGTTGTACCATATGATCAACAGTAGCTAAAAAAAAGCCATACAGAGAGCCCCCAGGACTTGATTGGGTTTGACAGTGGACAAATACACAATAAAAGAAGCTTTCTGCCCAGAATAGAAATAAACTGTGATCGGAGAATGAATTGAAAGAGTTAAAGTTGCGAAGATCAGAGCTGAGGAATTAAGGGTTTGTTTTTTTTTTTTCCTTTTTTTCTGGAAATGTCTTAAGTACTTGCAGCTGTAAGGGGAGGTAACTCCTTATAAGACTCTTGAAAATGAATAAGTACAAATGTCTATATACTATTTTATTTTTTCCCCTTGTTCTCTTTTGCTTCTCTTTGTTTTACTGCTTGCGTCTCAGAAAAATTTATGCAACAATTCATTAATTATCCCCAGAAATTTGTAACAATGACTGAATTACATTCAAGAAAGCAAGTTTTCATGCAGCGTGACACTTGTAGCTATGCAAGTCCCAAGTCTCCTTTTTCCAGATTACTTTCTTAATTTTGGTCTGTGAGAAGTCTAATTATTTATATATCTGTGTAACACGTGCGTTTGTATACACCCAGGCAGGGTGTTTTCCTTGTAGAACCAATTTGTGTACATGGCTTCTTGCCAAGGAAACAGCTTTTCTGACATTTAGGATATCTCTATATCTCTGTCAGTTTAACTCAGCACAAAACTCGCTTCCAGAGGACCTGTTTGCTGGGTAGAACCCCCCTGAGTAACTCCCTTGACCCCATGCTGGGGGCATCAGTCACAGAGAGTGGCTGCATTGGTGTGGAGAAGGAGAAAGAAAAACCCAACATGACCCACCTGGTTGCACTCCACTTAAAACAGACATTCCCCTAATGACCCCCACAAGTAAATTTTAAAAAATACCTTCAGAAAAATCTCCTTGCTTTGCCCTGCTCCCTTCTTGTGAGGGGACAATGCCATACAGAGGTACAGAGGATTTTTAGGAGCCTGGTCTCCTAGCTTTAATCATCTTCTAAAATTCCATACAGACCCATCTTTTGGGTTTTTTTTTTTTTTCAAGTCTACATCTTACTCTAGAAGTAGGTAATCTTTGAATCTCTGTATCTTAGCCTCAACTGGAAAAATAGTTCACTTTATGTATGTTCTGATTGTTAGGAATGAAAGCTCTATTTCAGAGCTGCTGCAGGAATTGTAACTCTTCAGCTGTGCTCACTGGTGAAAATGTACAGCCAAAAAAATGAGATATAAGATCTTTTGCTGGACTACTTTAGAGTTGATCTGGGATGAGAGAACCTATTTCAGGCCAACAGTTATTCTAAGGTTTCCATGGAGATTAATGATGTCAGAGGAGCAACATCTGAGTGCAGTTTGCTAGAAAACAAGGCTATAACGTTATAGTGGGGAAGTGAAGTCTCTGCATTTTTGTAAACTCATAGAATAGTGCAGGATGTTTTCTCAGTGGATTGCAGTTTGATTTGTGCTGAGCATGAGCTGAAGTAATGCTTTTGCAGTGTGGTGCTTTTCCTGCAGTTTACCTCAGTGCTGTAAGTGATGATTTCAGTACCATCTCATATACCATCTGTTTTTAGCTTCTGTTGCTGTTCTCCTCACCTGCACATTTTATGCATTCTCGGATAACTTTATTAAACTCTCTGGCATTTTCTATCTGCACTGAATTGCCTTGTCTTAAGGGTGATGCCCAAGTTTCCCTGTGAGCGTATTTGCAATGCATGAGCATCAAAATTAGAGTAAATTACAGCTCTGCTGAGTTTTCTGAACCGGAGGAGCTGTCAACGACGGACAGTAGGCAGAAGGCAGGGGAGAAGTGGCAAAGTGGGAAAATACAAAAGGTTAACAGAGGCATAATTTAAAGCTAAAATTTGACCCTTGGGAATTTGAAAGCTGTTACCATTACTTGAAGTTTTATAAAGATTAAAATACCACTCCACTGAGGAGAGATTGCTGACCAAGGAACTGAATGTGTCGGAATCAGTAGTGAAGGCACTGCATTTTTGCATGAGGCTTTTGGAATGGGAGGGACCGGGAGACCTGAAAGGTACCTTGATGCCCCTGAAATTTTGTAGCTTTTGAGTGATTCCTGAATGGGAATCAGTCTCTGCAAGCAGTGCTGGTTCCCTCTTATTGCCTAGGGTTTGTTTCTGTTCCATAGCTGCAGTTTTGCTCTTCATTATTTAAGGGATTCTTTTAAAGCTGTTAGCCAAAATAGAAGTCAAGAAGCAGTACTTAAATTTGGCCAGTTTTTCAGGACTGAGCAGAAAATGGGTGAAAAAAACTTGTTCAAAATAAGAAAAATGGTGGTGGGGGGAAGTCTTAAGATTTTATGCTTATGTTGAATTCATTTTTATTACTGAATCGCTTGTTGCCTCTATAGAAACAACTTCCTGTAAAAAAGATGGTCGTGAATACGTGCACATGTATTGAAGAACTGTCAGATTAACAGTAATGATGGTAAACAATGCAAAATCTCTGCTTTTCCTGTTTTTCTCAGAAGATTATTAAGCAGGAAACAGTCTTTTCTGGAGCATCTCCTGTGCCTCAGTCAGCACACTTGGCTCTTTTTTCTTAACTATAATTGCAACAGAAACATCTTTTGTGTAGGGGGAAGCACCAGGCTATGTAAACTTGCTTTAATGACTTGCACAAGTTATCAAAATCTACTCATATTTTAGAGAACTTATTTTTTTTTTTTCAAAAGCAAAGCACCTCTGATCTCAAATCCTTTTATGTCCGACTTCAGCAGAAAAGGACTTATTTTTTTTCCCCGAGGCCAGTCTCTGAATTCCTGAAATGCAAGGCTTTCACAAGGAGAGAATGGCCCTGCTCTCGTACAAACCCACTGACAGTTCCTCCACGAAATCAGGACAAGTTAATACATTCCACATGTTCTCTGCCCCAGTTTTTCAAATTGATTATTTTGAAAAGCTAAGTGAGGCTATCTTTATTTTGCAGGAAATGTTTGGTGCCATTAGGCAGCGATGCTGTCGAAAAGAACAAAGCTGGAACAGCTTTTGATAATGTCCTCAGAGAAATGGCCAATTGCTGTACAAGTGATACAAACAGGACTGTTTGTTCTCACTGGGTGCTGAGCACTTGAAAATTCACACACTTCATCAGGAGCCTGAAAAGGAGTGAAATTCTTTTGAAGGCCGGAATATTGAGCCATTTTGAAGAGCTGTCTCTGTAAAACAAATGTATGACTGTTCCACAGTAATGCAGATATCAGGGCTTGACGATTACCTGCAGGGTGGCAGCTTTTTGTGTGTTATTTTATTCCAGAAAAGGGGAAAATTTGTTATGGGATTATGTCCTATGAAGCAGTACAGTCTTTTTGCAGGTCTGGGCATAGCAGGCTGACAGACTTTCATACTTGGATAGCAGGAGTCATTGCGGGAAGTAAAGCCTGGGTGAAACAGCGACAGGCTGGGATCTTGTCCTTGCTATTCCCTGTGAGAGGCTAAGGTTTATTGAAATGTTCTGTAATCCATAGCAGTGGTGAAGCACCTTTGTGTTTGCTGAATGGACAGAGGAAGTTCAGAGCAGAGGAAAGTTAGGGAGAAATAATATTGTTCCATATGTTTTTAAGCACATTCCTTCGGGAGAATAATTTTTCACATCTACTGAGTCATGCAGATGGTTGCATAATTGATTGATGTTTTATATGCAAGTATCCTCCCATCCATCTAAATTTCTCCTTTCAAACAATGCCTTTTGACTCAGTTCCCTTACTGTCTTACCATGTTTGGCAATGTTTTGGCATGCTGAGTTTACTTAACCAAATATAAAGCAACAGCCTGACAAATACAAAGATAGGAATCACTAAGCTTCCAGCAGAACACAGCACCTCTTTTAATATTGCTGGGGGTGTTTTTTTTATATTTTGCTGTAAAAAAGGACAGTCAGATGTCTGTTTCCACCTCGTTGTCTTGTCATGACCTGTCACCTCTTTTCTTTGCCCATCTTGCCTGTGGCTTTGGCGACGAAAAAGCCTTTTGTAGGTACAGATCATTACTGGTGGACTGTTCAGTAGTGGGTCATATTTAGCAAATTCTTCAATGCTGCTCCTCGTTTCTAAAAATTGATCTTCCCTTTCCTCTAAAACTGGTGTAGGAAAGGCAGATGCATAAAGCACAAAGTAAAAAGGACCATCAGACCATCTGCCATGAAGTTGTAGCTGTGTCAGACCTTGGTCTGCAGGAGTAAGGAGGGGCTCCACTAGTACAGGAATGAAAGCTGGGAGTTCTAGTGTTGGATGTCTCCCATGGCCAATCTGCGGTATGAGGCTCATCATCTCAGTTTTTCACTTCAGAGGAATAAACGTGCCCTTCAATTCCGGCTTTTATACATGGAAGGGGATGTTTGGAAGTGCACACTCTGCAAATAGCTGCATGGCTGACGCCGTGTTTACCCTCAGCATGAATGTCTGCAAGCTGAGCTTTGCAGGTGCAGCCAACACACAAACATATTTCCCACGCTCTTCAGCCTTCCCACCACTTTCTAACAGGGCCCTTTAAGTTGATGTCTGATAGTCTGAGGGATATTTTTTTAATCAGCTTTGTTTGCCACCATAACACTGTTTGTTTGCTGCAGGAGTTTTCACTTTTAGGTTTTTGTGTTGCCTATGTCATGAAGAATAGAGCAAAGACTAAAAAGTTGCCAGTTCTTTACATGCTCTTAAGAAAGGGGTGTCTTTAAGTAAGTGTTGTTTGATTTGTGTTTTGATGTAGCAGCATAAAACACCCTGATGTGTCTTTATGTTCTTCAGTTTATAAAAAGGAGTGCGCTGCTTCTGTGTGGGAAGTTAGTAAAAAAGTTACCTATTACAATTTGTTCCCTATTAAGAGCCTTGAAGGTGCTCTAAATTATGCAGACAGAAAGGTCTCTGGCTCTTAAAGTTTGAACTCAGTAAGGTGGTCAAAATGTTATTAAGTAATGATGTTCAATCTGCATAGAAAAGTATCCAAGTTTGATTAATAAAAGACTGTTTCTTGTATGCTCAGAGTTTTACACACAAACTCCCCAAAGATTTTGAACTAGTGAGCATATTTCAGCTTCTCCCTCCCTGCCTTTATCATCAAGTGCCAATATTGAGGTAGGAAGATGTTAACTCTCTTTCTGCTGTAGAACTGCAGCATAAGCAGGACTGCCTGCGATGGCACAGGACCTGCAGATCTGGGACTGAACCAGGGTTTGAGCTGAATCTCGGTAGGCATTGCCTGTGAGAGGAGCCTCCTGCCAGATAAGCAAATTGTAAATGGCTCACAAATGGTCAAAGACATACAAGGGTGCCAAAAATTGGAATAGATTTTGAAGGCAGAATTTGAAGGACATAAGCAACTTGTATTTGGAGAAAGGAAGCAAGGGGTGAGGACAGTATGATGATGTTCCAGTCCTAAAAACATGGCTCTGTGTCCAAAGCTTGTCTGTTTTCTTTTCAGCTATTCTCATTTAGTTCCCGGGCAATTAATATCTGTAAACGTACCTCACCTGAAGTGTTGTTCTAGTTCGATCAGTTGAACCTCATGCAGAAAATTTGGCACCTTTAAAACTGTTAGAAATGCTTGTACATGCAATGGATGTTTTTTTATTTATTTAAAATCCGTGTGTAGACATCTCTTTTTTGAAGTCTATGGGAAAACAATGAAGAAAACAACAGGGCCACGTGAGGGAATTCCATATTTGTTTTTGGCATTTAATTTCCATGAAGAGGAGGATCCTGTTGACGCACAACATTTCTTTCCTTTTTTTTTTTCCAATTTGAAATGTTATGAAAACATTAAAAGTTAGTTCCTCCTTGTCAAGATTCCAAAATAGATGTTTGACTGGTAGATTAGATGTAATATTTGTGTAGCTTTGAAAACAGCTTCGGGGCTGGTGTTTCATTAGCAGGTTATGAAGCTGTGTCATCAGAAAGAGTATTATTTCTCAAATGCATGTTGCATATACAAAATTAATCAGCTTATGGAGAGAGAGTATCCCACAGAGGTTGAGGAGCCATGTGCAGATCATTAGTAGTATAAAACCAGAGGAATATGCACTTATAACTTGTTCTTTGTGTAAAATATGGTTCATTTTACCTAAGGTCTTATTCTTGGCTTACCGTGCTTTTATCATTGCAAACCTCGGAAGGAAACGTCCTAAAACTGGAGAACTGGAGTTTGGGAAGATAAAACATCATGTACAGCTTATCTCAAAATAAACCCCTCACCTGCAATGTCTGAAAATCTGTAGAGGTAACATTTACCACTTGTAGGAAACGACTTCAAAATACTTATTCTCAAAGAGAATTGACTGAAGAAATGCTTTGGTTTCAACTTCATGCATTTTTTAAAAAAAGAAATTATTAAAGCAACAAATAAATTGAGGTCCAGGCACAGCTTTTCATACACAGTGGTGATGGCTTCCAGCTCTGCCTGCAGGATGCTGTTTGCTGTAGGAATGTAAATTGTCCCTGTGAATGAGGTTGCCGTGAACAAGCAGTACTTGGTACCTGATAATTCTGAGTTGTTGGGCTGCTTGGAGTTGGTGTTCCTTAATAAATAATCAGAGAAGCCTGTGGTATTTCCAAGGGCTCTCCCAGCATCCATAAAGCCTGTGTGCTGCTCTATTGCACCTGAAGCAGTTCTCCTTGGTTCAGCTTTGCCTGCCCTGGTACTTCTGCTGGCCACGGTCGCAAAGATGGTTGGATAAACCCAAGATTAATGCCTCTTTTGCTACAGGGAAGTTGAAATGAGGGTTTGATTCATTGCCTCTCTTGATCCAGCTTTTGCAGTCCACTTAAATGGGAGAGTGATTAGAGTCTTTGTGAAGAAATCACATATTTAACTGTAAAATTGCAGATGTAGCTGTTTTCAGAAATCTAGCTGCCCATCCATGTGCAGCTAAAAGTGGCTTGTCTTGCCTCAGATGACAAGACACGCAGGATAACTGCCCAGTCAGGCCAGGCTGTCTTGCCCCTTCAAGATTATACTGCTGGAATTCTTTTAAACACTGTTCTGCACAGAGTTCATGGAAATTAGCTAATTACCAGCCTCTGCTCAGGCTTCCATGAGTGCTGAATAGTGCAACAGAATGATTTAATTTCCCTAACATATTCTCCTGGCACTTTTGCATGCAGAATATGTTGCTCTAAAGCATCCCTTGATACCGGATCCTTGGCAGTGCTCCAGGAGGAGTTCAAGTTAAAAACCATTCAGCGTAATTCAAGGGTTGGTAAACCTAGATTTGCCACCTTCCCTGCTTCATATAATTTTACTGTCTGTAATGTGGGCTTCCCTCTTCTCTTGCAGGAGATGATCTTACATAAGTGTTTAAACTGTGAATCAGGGATTACAGCTGGCACTGGCTGTGCATATGATATTCTCTGGAGAGAGTAATTACACTGAGGTGAAGTGATCATATGAATCTTAATATTTGCAAGTTCATTACACTTTAAAAAGGACTGCAGAGTTCTCAGTTACATTAGTAAATGAGTGTGATTGTCTTGCACTGTAATTTTCAGCTCTGCCTTGTGCTTACTCCGAAATGCTGGCTGCTGTCAGGGACAGGAGTGGTGTACTTTAATTTCCCATTGAAACTCTTGTGACAGAGTTTGTATGTTGGGTACAGGAACATTTTGACTGGCTGAGTGTAAATTATTTAAATCACAAAAAGCTTTGGGATGTGGCCAGGTTGAAGCTAACAGGAAGAGGAATTTCGTCGAGGTTCTGTTTCTCCTCAGTAGCTGGGTCCAAATCCTGGAAACACTCTCAGTATGTGTTAACTCATTAATTTTACTGAAACTATCAAATAAATCTAAATATAGGCATAAGCACTGGCAAGTATTAGCCAGCTAATTCTATTAATTGAAATGCTGATGTCATTGAAGATTCCTTTACCAGTAGCTGCATTCCTGAGCTGTCTAGATACCATTATAAAAAAACAAAACACGTTTTAATCCTCAGGCAGGAGGAGTAGTGTCTACATATTATTTATATAAGCCTTGGCAATCAAGAGGAAGTTGTAGATCAACTAATTATGTGTTGTTGATTGCCTGTCTCTCATCTTACTACGGTGTTTCAGTGACCAGAGATGTCACAATTTCAAATTGAGAAAATTGATCTAGTTTTCATTCTGTCTAGTAGTTAAACAGTAGTGTTCTCTCCTTATAAAATAGTAGACACAGAACAAAAGCATGCACTGGAAGTTCTGAAGATCAGTGTGTTGTGTGTGTCTCTTTGCTTAGTAGAGATTCCTTCTGTTGCTTTCAAAAATCAAGGATCAAGACTCCATTTTAATTTATTCAAAAGCATCAATCTCATAAATACCTGTATAAACAGAATATCCTGCTTCCCAAGACACAGAGTAAAAGTGAAACTACCTGTAGTAAGTGTAGTTAATCCTTCGTAAGTATTTGTAATCATAGTATTGATGTTGTAGTCTCATGAAAGTACTATAATTCATTTCAGTGACCCAAACATGGTAATAAGGACTATGTGGAAAAGTGCTTTGGTCCCTCGTTTGTTTTTTATTTAAACAGCTAAAAGCATCAGTCTGGCACCAAGCTAAAAGTCAGTGTATTTTGCGGCCCTTAAAGCTTTGTGTCCTTCTCTTTTGGGCGTCTTTAGTTTTGTAATAATTAATTTCAAATTAGACTACATTTAAGGAGGAGAATTGTTTCAAAATTGTGTAAACTGGAAAGTATGTAGCAAAAACATCTACCACGTTTCTTTCAAATTTGTACTGGCTTATTCTTGAAGCTAAATATTCCCAGCCAAGTGGCATAAACTGGGATGTTGGCTTTTTGGGAGTGCTTCTGTCCTCTGGCCCAGCATGGGCTGATACCTTTGCTGTCCCAGCCTGTGTGTTTTGTCATTTCTGGCAGAGTCTGCACATCTGAATTCCTGATTATAGGTCATGCTAGAAATCAGTGTTTTTAATTACTGCTTGTATTTCAGGGGGGAAAAAAAAATCATTTGAAGTACTGAACTTGCCAGAACTCTGAAATTAATACCTACTGCTGAGTTTTCAAAGAGCCTGAAGGGAATGTAGCTTCTCTAGGTGTCTGCAAGAAATGCAGGGCTTAATGCAAATCCAGTACTAGAGGTAATGGTCTTGCCTGTTTTGGTTTCGCTTTTTTGGAGTTGTTTTGAGTTGGGTTTTTTATTGTAGTCGTCCCCATGGTTGGGCACAGTACCTCAGAGGAAGTGTGATGAACAGAGACGGTGTGACTGGAGTAAGAGAAAAGAGAAAAGATTGAATGAACGGGGACTGTTCAGCCAAGAACCAATAAAGTCTTCACACTCACGTTTCCAGTTAGAAGACCTGATGGCAGCTTATGCATGTTCAGTGCTGCTTTTTGTCTTTTGACTTTGACAACAGCTGTGTGTGCTCCAAGATTGCTAAGGGACAACACCTATGGAGTAGCAGCAGGCATTCACCATGTAGTCTCTTTTCAGGTCTCTTACCCATCTACCTTGACTCGTGAAGGGCAGCACCAAGAGCAGTGTGGCTGTTCAGAAATGCCTTTTGCTGGAAACTGAAAAACTTTGTTGCCTCAAGAGTTTGTTTCAAATCTGTCATTCAGAAACATGTGTGATTTAAAACAAAAAATCCCAGCTGTGCTTGAAGTGAGGCAACCTTTAGCCATTAGGTATTATCTAGTGAGTACTGTACCACCTTGTTTTGCTCTTTATTTAAGGTTTGTCTCATACTGTTCATTTCCTCAACGGCCATTGGATGCAAATCTCACCGATCCGTTGGATATCAGCCCTACACTAATTTTACTGATGCCCATTGCTGCCACTTGTTGCAAACGTAGTGCCTGGGAGAGCAAAGCTCTGCACTAAAATCAGTGTTCTCAGTAGTATCCTCCCTGAGACACCCTGTTTGTTGCTGTTCAGCAGACAGTATCCAGTATCCAGTCTTGGTGCCTCTCTCTGTGCTGTGATGTAGTTGCAGGTTCCCAGCCCTGCCCAGATATCTCTTGTACTTTGGGTGAGAACCAGAGGGATCTTCAGGTCTCTCCTGTAGATCCATGAACAAATCTCCCATGGGAATGTTCTTCTCTTCCATCAGCCTTCTGGAGCTCCTGTAGCCAGACTTGGTGAACTGCATCGGGCAGGTAAAAACACCTGTGCTTCCATGAGCAGCAGTGTGGAAGTGCATTCCCAGCATGGTTGCCTGCCAGCAAAAGTCTGGACTGCGGCTGAGGCTCCAAAAGATCGTTCATTTTTGCATGCCGAGCCTTGGTAAATTGCCAGCACTCTACAACAAAAGCAAAGATATGAAAATTCATATCTGAATCCAGCATCCTACCCTGAGTACTTAAAAACATTATGAGGCATTGTCTGCTGTGTTCCTCTGCTTTCTGCAAGATGCTTCCAAGTTTCCACATATTTTATTACTTATTTTTGTAAGTTGCAACATTAATTTTTCCATAAAGTGACAACCAGGCCATGAGGTAGCTGAAGCTGCCTGTCCTAAACACTGCGTGGAGTGAACGTGTTGTCGGCTGTCTCTCTCGTTAATCATCTTTTACATTAGATCATTGTATCAGTTGAATAATGTTTAGACAGATGACGGTCTCCAAAAATGATGATTGGAAAACTGATCATGGCTTAACCGTGGCTTTTAAATGCCTGAGAGGTTTCTGCAAAGAGAAAAAGGAAAAATCCATGTACTGTGGTGTTTAGGGTAAGAAATACAGAAGTATTTGAAGTGAGGATTATTTAAAGTTGGAGAATCTTTGCCAGGGTACGGGATAGTGAAGCACTGGAACAGGTTGTCTGTAGACAGTGTTGCCTTTGGAGCAGTGAAGGTGTTTATGTGAAAATTAGTTGTGTCTATCACAATGGAATGGGTTTGGCCCTTCCAGGGCCTGGAGTAGATGACTTTTCTGATACTCCTCCAGTTCAAGGACTTAATGTTGGGTTTGAGCTTTTTTGTTGTTGTTTTGAATTTAGGGTTTTGTTTTGGTTGTTTTTTGTTTGTTTCTTTTTAACCTGGAAAGATGCACAGACCTTTTATAAACATCTTTCATGAAGCAAATGTCATGATTTAACAAAAAATATTGAAGTTATTGTGCATTAACATTGAGAGAACTGCAAAACTGCCTTAAATCAGATATTTACTGACTTAATTTGATTTACTGTTTCAATCATTTATTAAAACTAACATCTGTGTCTATTTGCTCAAGACTATCCTTTAGAAACAACTAAATTTTGCACAAAAAATTAAATATGTTTAACAGAATAATGAGGTATCTCAGAACAGTCTCTGTGTGTTGAAAAATGCAAGTTTTATTTGTATATGATCTTTTTGTGTATATATACACACGTATGGCTGTGGGTGTGTATGTACTGCTATTTATAAACACAACATGCTGTTAAGACACAGGTTGTTTTGAGTGTGGTTGGCAATGCATCAGAAGATAAATCTTCCTGATTACTTTGGATCTGTTAGTCACTAAATGTTGAATTTAGAATGGCTTGCTCCTTTTATTTGGAGAAATAATTTGAAGTAAAACTACCCAAAAGACAAGATCTTATCTAGTGGCAGAAGCTGTACTTGTTAATGTTTCCAAGCATGAAGAGGACAGCAAGAGTTTATGCTGAGAAAAATCAGGTTAAAATAAAGCCTGTATTTATTCCTAAGTGGAGTTCACCACTAGTCACATCTTTTTCAGCTGACAGTCACTTTGATGTGCCACTTGATGACATCTTAATATTATAAAGAGGATGTCCTTTTAAGTCTGCCCAGTCCATTTGTGTTGGTTTCTTAAGTTTAAGGGGTCACAGCAAATAGGGATAGGAGTTTTTTCTGCCTCTTATATGACTGAAGCCATATTTTTCAAGAAATGACCATTCTGGTAAAGCACTCACGGTAAGAGTATCTCATAAAGGTGATTTAATAGAGGGAATTACAAAGCTAAGCAAAGTTTAAGTCTTACTATAAATTACAGATTCCTCTGTGGTATTTACATTGTGAATATTCGGGATGTATCTCGGGAGAAGGGTTTTAGATCCAGGCATATTCAAAGCTTGGAATAAGGATGAAAAACCCACAAATTGACATGAAAATATTGCAGATCCTACATGATGACATGAGGAATTTTACTTTGGCTCAACTATTAGCAATGACTATAAATTTTGCCAGCTATGATTGAGGAGAACCAAAATGAAGTAGAAGCAGGGTGCTTATTTCATCATTGGCTTGTGTGGTAATGGAGCTCTGTTAGATATTTCTGTGGGGGCAGTTCTGAAAATAGATTGGGATAAATCCTGAGATGACAAGAACCAATAATATATGCTTTATACTTGGAATGAGCTTCTAGGAATCCCTGGAATAATTTGGTAGGTTCTGTGGCAGCGTGGGTCTCTGTGACTCTCAGAAAGTTGACCTTATAAACAAGGCAAAAATCATAGGAAAATTCCTAGTGAGCGTTTGTGATGTTCAAAGGAGTGGCCTGGGAGATTCAGGTAGAATTTTGACCCTAGGAAGAAGATGGCAATGCCCTGGATACCTTCTGCAGAACCAGACTTTGAGGGGCTGAGCTGGGCTTTGATGTGTTTTTGACCTCACATTCCTTGGACCAGGTTTGCAAGTGTATTTAAACCTGTAACAAGAAACGATGCACTGAAGTTCACAGAAGTGTGTGAGTTAACTGAGTCTCAGAGGTGATTCTGGCCAATTCACTAAACTTTTATTGTTATATCCCCCTGCTCCTGTGGGAGCGTAGCCCATGATTTTTAAACCTGGAGATGGAGTAGCTGTGTCCATCTAAATGAGCGAACTCCTCCCAGCTGGCCAGTTGGGTACGTTGAGGTTGTTAACTGAAAGCACAAATGTAGTCATTGTGCAATGTCAAATTAGGTGCTCTGGTGAAAGTAGACCTTTGATATATAAAACTAATACCATTGCACATCTGGAGGGTCAGAAATGAAATTATTCTCTTAGGTCATCTCTGTTTTCTGTCATTCATAGCCTTTTTCTTGCCTGTGAGAGGGGTCTGTTTTTCTGGGGAGCTTTCCAAGCATCTGATGAACAATGCTGTGTACAGTCAAGTTTATTACCGTGCTAGAATTTGATTTTCAAATCCTGAAGAGATATAAAGAGGAATTTTCCCCTTCTACCTGAAAGGCTGGCTTCAGACCTAGTCAGTGGTTATTTTCAATAAGACTTAAGCACAGATTTTGTCACTATGCTATGAAGCAGAAGAATATTGTGTTTGTTACACAAGAGTAGGAAATGAAACAAGTTAGCTTTAATTTTTCTCCCTGCCTTCTGAGGGGAATTATTAAATATGACACTATGTATCTGAAAAGTACACACTGGGTGTATGTAAGAATTCATCACCAGGAAATAAAAACAAGGTGAAATGAAGATGTTACATAAGATCACCTTGCTAATCTTTAAAAAAAACCCCAGTGTTATTCTCAGCGACTCTTACATTAAATTACATTGTCCGGCCCTGAAACATTTTTCTTCTGTAAGATACGAAGAAACAAGATTCTGTGATGTTAAAATAGGGTGGATGTGTAATGTATCAAAGACTGCATTCGTGTAATTAATTATATTTAAGCAAATTTGTTCTGATGTTGTCCACAATGCACAGAAACCTTCCTTAAGTACTTTCAGTTTGTTCCACCTGTATTCCTCAGTGTTCTTGTTTTCTGCTTATTGTAGCTGGTTAATACTGGTATTAGCAATATCTGTACCTGTTGCTTTTTCTTTATTTATTGGTTATGTGCAAGGAAATAGCCCCCTTGGTTGTGCTTAGCAGAAATTGAATCTCTAGGTCTTGTGTGTTTTGAGGTAACATTCTATTTTATTCATCCTACATGAAACAGGCAATGCCATTTTGTAACTTACTAATAAGGCATAAATTCCGATTCAATACATATGAGACATGAAGGGTGCCTACAACTACATTATACTGATGAGAAACATCTCTTAGTGCCAGAGCTTCAAACTCTTCCTGCAGCCAGGGCTCTGTCAAACAGTGCACACTAAGTGGTCAAGGAGTATCCAAAAGGAGTCACTAAAAACTGTATGTTTGAGTTCATTTATGTTTCTGATCTTAACAGTATTTCAGAGGCAATGAAGTCACATTTCTAAGTTTTATTTGTTAACTGTGTCACAGTTTCAAGCTGCACCAGGTGAGGTTCAGGTTGGACATGAAGAGGAATTTCTTCACAAGAAGAGGTGATTAAACATTGGAATGGATTGTCCAGGGAGGTGATGGAGTCACTGTCCCTGAAGGTGTTTAAGGAAAGGCTGGACGTGGCACTTACTGCCATGGCCTAGTTGACAAGGTGCTCATCAATCAAAGGTTGGACTTGATGATCCCAGAGACCTTTCCCAACCTGATGGATTCTGTGGAAGGTGGATGCAGAGATTCTTTTCTAATCATATGCTGTCCAGAGCTTTGGGAGAAACAGAAAATGTTGTGAAAATTGTGATGAAGCTGAGTGTCTCACACTGGCTGATTCTCTGCCAGCAGAATGCTTAGAACCTGCATCTTTGCACCTCCCAGGTGTCCCACCATCCCACTTCTCTCTCCCATTGCTTATAACAGAGGGACTGGACTCTTCCCTGAAGTCAACTGAGCAGTTTTAGGTCATCTCTATATGTTGACTGTCGTAATTTATAATTGTTTGCTTATGTCCTTTACAGAATAAGAAAAAAAATAGGTTTTGCCATCCAAGAGGTTCTTGAGATGGATCACTTGACTCTGGCTGGAGGGTTGTTTACAGTGAAGCATTGCTTGAAAGGCTTGTGGGGTTCTCTTGGGTCCTCCCTAAGCAGTGGTGCGTGAGCCGAGCACAGGTCAGAGTCAGTGGGGAAAAACTCATACTTTCACTGGTTGAACTTACTTCAGTTTCCTGAGTTTCAGTTTCAACTTAATCCTTAAACAATGGATTTATTGAAGAAAACTTTCAATTTTAAAGGCTACAGTACAAACCAGGGGTTTGGATTTCACCCAGTCTTTGCTGAAGTAATCTTACCTTGTAGTGCACCTGCCTGGAGAGGCTCATGGTTGGAAGACAGGTACGTATTGGAGAGCTGTGTTACATGTGTTACAGAGGAGCAGCTACTCATTTTCACAAGATATAATCAGTATTAGAGCAATGCAGTTTGTACCAAGTAATTTATAGAGGATTCAGTGGCTGCAGGATGTTACTCTGAACAAAGACAATTGTTACTTTGGCCAGTGTTGCAACTGAGGGACCACCTTGTTCCAGTAGGACAAATCACTTAATTCATGCCAGAAGATTTTTGTGTGTGAACAGAATGGTGGATTGAGGTGTCACATCCTGCAAGAATTCTCTGTACTCTTGATACAGGAAAACAGGGGTATCTCCTAATACCCATTAAAAAACCCCAACCAAACAAAAACAACAGACAAGCCACCAAACAATGACAACAAAACAACCTAAATTTTTATACTTTTTTCTGTTTGTTTTTTTGTTTAACCTTGACTGAAATTTTAAAGAGGTAAGCACATGTTTTTCAAGAATATTTTTGTAAACAACATCAAGTAAACCGGTCTTATGGCCTGTCATCTTTAAAGCAGGTCTGTGGGGCCCTGCCTGAATTTGAGCTGCAGGGGTGATTGCAGAGTGAGTGGCTTTGCTCTGCAGTGTGACATTGCTGATGAGACTCCACGTTCCTCAAGTTCAGTTTGTGGCACGTGCCCAAGACCACAGTTCAGGTAGCACGGCTGGAGGTGTTATTTATAATTGCGTCTTTTTTGTTACTTTGGGGTCTTTTGGTAGTTTTTATCCTGGTGTATCAGCCTGGTTTATATCCTGACTTCATACTTCTGCTCCAAAACAAAGGCACAACTAAGAAAGGCAGGTTTGGATAGAGCTGACATTATCTTGTGCCTGTCAGGACTCAGTCTGAAGAGAAGTTTCATTTCTTTAATTGTATCAGAGTACTGTCCATTATACAAGCTTGAAAATAGCGGCCTTTGTTTCCTAGATCTGATAGTTCTGCCACAGTGACGGGTTTCCCTGAGTAACTTATTCCTTCTTATCTTGTGTGTGAATTCGGATTTCCGACAGAAAGTGCGGTTTCTCTGCTTATCACATCCAGCACCTGCGTGATCTTGTGTTCAACCTGATTTTCAAGTATTGCTATCCTGGACTTTAAGATCAGGTGGTTCTTTAACAACAGCATCAAAACCAAACTAAATATAAATTTTGCTCATCTATTTTCAGCTTAATAGTTCTGCTATCTATTTCTTTGTGTTCAATTTATTAATATATCACATAAATAAATAAATAAGTTCTTGAAAATGTTTCAACTTGCCAGCTATGGCAGCTGTTGGCTGTGAGTTTGCTTTTTAACATTACAATAAGCAAGTTCCTAAATGGCTTTGCAACCAGGTCATAATGCAAAGCTTGTAGTCTGTTGTAAAATTTAAAGAAGCAGCAAACTTACTTGAGAATTGGTAGATTAGACCAACATACCTGACAAAATGGACTGCAGAGAATCAAAGCTGAAAGTATATTCCAAGCCATCCAGTTTTCAAAATCACAAAGGTCTTTCCCAGTGTTGTGTGTGAGACAGTTTGCTGCCACCAAAGAGTTGGTGCTTTTGCTTCTCTCAGCCACATGCTGCCAGTCTGTCCTTTGTGCTGGTCACCACTTCGCTCCTGTGTGACTGGGGCATAGTGCATGAAACTAGCAGAAAATAAGAGCTTTTCAGCACCGTACAGAGGTGAACTGGTTGAGCTGGGCTCACTCAGGCCAGCAGGAATGGGGTCATTGAAAAGGCAGCAGAAGCAAGGGGTTAAGGCCACTCTTTTCCATGAGGGAGAGTTGGATTGGCTCATTTTATCATCTCTGATCGCTGCAAAGGGGCTTGTTTTTTGCTGGCACTTCTGACCCAGCAGCTGTATTGCGTTTTCCTGGGTTTTCTGCAGTTGGGTTACTCTGGTTACCTCTGATAAGAGATTGCCTCCAGCGCACACGGGTAACAATTAACTTGGGGACAGTGGTGTCCACTGCTCTGCCTGTGGACAAAGCTAACAGATATCTGTGCCCCTAATGTGGGTAATCAAGAACACTCTTGGCTCAGTCAGTTCATACTTTCTCACACACAAATCTTTATGCGTCGTAGTTTGCATACAGTGGTGAGCAGTGTTATTGATTAACCCTTAACCAGCCCCTTATTGAGATTTTGGAGAAAACAGCAGAAACACAGCTTTGGAAGGGAAAGCTGTAACTATAAAATCTGTTCTTTCTTTTTTTGTGCCAGCCACTTCTGTTTCAGGAAGAGCAGTAGCCTCTCTATTCCCTGTGCTGCTTTTATCCCCCATCCAAAAAACCTTGCCAACAGCCTGGTATCTCAGTAAGCACAGCCTGGTACCTCCTGGTAGCAGGAGGCCTCTGCCAGCTGCTCAGCATAAAAAACTTGCAGACTTGGTGTTACTTGGGATGGAAGGGGGCTTTCCAGAGAAACACCAGCTGGGCCTATTCCCTTTTCCCTTCATGTGCCATTTCACTCAGATGCCCCAAGAACACAAGCATATACGGAGCAGAGAAGGGATTTAATTCAGCAATTCCATGATTGTGCAGAGCACCTTCTGACAGGGATGGGGACTGTACGGACACAAATAGTGCAGGAGAGTGTGCTGACAAAGGGAAATATTTGTTGATCTAAACCCTATATTAGTATTTAAGAAAATAAGCAAACAAAAAACCCCACAATGTGCAGTCTTCCTGATACAAACTTTCAACTTTTACAGGTAGTTATTTCACAGAAGATTCTTTTTAGGCATTGGCACCTTGTTCACCATTGTTTAGTGTAGCTGTATAGTACTCAAGTTTTCCACAACCAATAAAATCCCCTTCCCTGGTGATGCTGAGAAACCACATTCTTGCTTTTAACAAGGGAATACTCTGACTTGCTCAGGAAAAATGGTATCTTAAGGAGAATGGAAAGCAGAAATGCTCAGTGGTGGGTCTGTACCTTTACTGTACAAATCCTTTTGCCCGCAGTTTTTTTTTAATGAGGAAAAGCTGCCAATTGCTTTTCTTGAAGCAATCTTCCCATAGATGTTCCCAAGCCCTTAGTTGTTTTCCTGCAGAGTATGGTCAGTTGCTTCTTTTTTGAGTCCTTTGACTGGCAATGCACTTCATGGCCCGATCACAGAGAACAGGAGTTAGAGTCTTGGATGGGGATTAAAAGCATTTTAAACAAAAAATTATCCTCAGGATGTTAGGACTTCTCTGGGAAAACAAATAGGGTACAGGAAGATGGGAAAGTGGGACTCTGATACATGATTTGACAATCCAGTTGTGATTGTGTCAGAGTGATGTTTCTGTCACATCACGTTGTCCATTAATTCTTTTGGCAAGTTTTATTTCCTGTGGGAGTCAGCTATGACGAGTGGTGTCCAGGGATAGTGTTTCTTCTCAAGCTTTTTCCATGGTATGCAGCTTAGTTTCCAACATGCAAGTCACACATGCTGACAAGAACCAGATGCACCTGTTCCTTGACCACGACCCACTCCACAGATGCAGATTTATAGACCCTAAAAAGAAAGGGCTGGATGGTGTGTGCCAGTTGAGCTGGGTAATTTCACTGCCAGTGATATTTTTAGTATAAATTGTGTACTTGCATCTAAGTTTAGAGTGATTGTAATTACGTTAGAAGTTTTGTTACACAAAAATAAACAGCTGCTGGAGACTGAGAGCAGCCACAAAGCATCAGATGCACTGATTCACATGTGGTAACGCCTTTTCTCATGTGCCCACTGGGGTTTCTTGCCTAAACTCTACCTTTGCTCCCTGCTTCAGCAAAATGTCTTGCTCTTTATCAACCTCAGCAGGACATTTTTGGTTATTTTTCTGCTTCCCTTGTTCACCGGACTGTGAGAGGTGCTCTGTCACCTTCTTTTTCTCAACAATGCCTGTACTTTGATTAAAACCTCCAGATTTTTCCTTGCAAAGCAGCACTGTGCTGTATTGTACATATGTACTCTGTGTATATATATGCCTCAGATTTCCCTGGGGGGGGTGTCTCTGAGTTCTCAAGATTTATGGAGATACCTGAAATGCATTTATTGAATGTATGTGGAACGTGTGGGCTGCAGAAGTACAGCATGTGCTTACCCAGAAAGGAGCAAAGGGGTTTGCTAGCCAAGGGCAAAGAACACTCTTCTTTAAGCTTTCAGTCAAAAACCAGTCTAGACATTTTTATCACATTAAACAGTCTGAAGCATTTAATAGGTATGTGACAGGAAAAAAAGCAGCCTGAACTAGCTGACCAGTTTTCTTATGGGAGAAGCCTGCTGGGCTCAAGCTCTTATTCCTCACAATGGTAACTATTATGCTGGAAATGCTTAATGGTGATACACGCAGCAGAGCTGGTTTTAGACGTGCAAATGTAACCTTTTCTTTCTACGGGGTCTGCTGTGCAGTGACACTTCTCTTTATTTTGATGGGCAGTGTGTACTTCATGCGTGTGTGTGCCACTTGTTACTGAGTTGTAGGAGACCAGAGTGGATAGAGCACCACTTAAGAACTCTCCAGTGCATCCAGCCAGTGCAAATGGCAAAACATTTTCTTTCTGTCTCTGCTAGGGTCCCTTTATCAGTTCTTTGGCCTCCACCCTTTTGTCTAGAATAATTTCTTTCAGCTTTCCAGACTTTTCCCCATTCATCTCTTGGTCTGTTTGCAGCATGGGGAAATGCTGAATTCCTTGTCTCCGGGAGCCCTGCCATTCCCACTCCTGAGCTATCACAATAAGTGACCCCATTGCTATTGCCTGGAATGTTGGCACTGTTCCTGCCACTTCTCTCTCTTTTACTACCACATGCAGATGTCAGAGTTTTGTTTTGTTGGTCTTTTTTAGTGTTATATTCCACCCCGTTCCATCCTTTCCAGCCATATTGCAGAAAACCAACTTCATACTTGGAATAAACTCTAAAAATAGCCTTGCCTGTGCTTTCCCAAACCACTTCCATTTCAGCTGTTTCAAACTACCTGCTGTCGTTTTCCAGCATGGTGAAAATGTGGCCATCTTCCTTTTCATTTTGGCTGTATTGATCTGCTGGGTCACTTTGTCATTCTGTCACAGCCCACACCAGTACCAGACGTATCCCATCATTACTCCCTGTATTTGATCCTGTTAATTCCTTCCTCCTCTTTTCAACTCTTGTGCTCTTCTCCACACATCTGTTTAATTTCTCTCTCCCCTAATGGTTGTCCAGAATCATGAACGTCCTCCTATTCCAGCATGATGTGCGTATTCCCACCTTTCCAGGGAGAGAAGAGAAAGCGCTTATCTGCCTTGCCTATGTGAGCATGTTCCTGCCTCAGTCTGAGGACAAAGGTGTCCTCTGCTCATACTATGTGTGTCCCGTCCCACCTCAGCAGAAGTGGAGGTCCCAGCAGCAGGTGACAATAAAGAACAGTGATGAGGAGGAGGAGGCTGGAAGAGGTACCAGCTCCCCCTCTTGTTTCCTGCTGCTCACCACTGAATTGCATCTTAATGTTAGGAATTTGGAGAAAGTGACTCCCCAGACTCTGGTGTCTCCAGTTGGTCCAGAAAAATCTGGATAAATTGAACCTCTGAGCATGCTGTAAATCCTGCTGTTTATTGTGAGATGTCAAAGAAGTGTTCCCAATGGGCTGTGTAAGCCGACGTGCCATACCAGCACTCCTGACTGGCAGACTGGCTCTCCTTTTTGTCTCCGTACTGGACAAATAGGTTACATACCAACACTTTTATTTTTATCCCTTTTGGAATACTGTGTCAAATCATCCACTTGGAGCAATACAAAAATCGAGATGCCTTTCTTCCAGAAATTTTCATATGTATATATTATGAATAGTTGAATGAGCCAAAATGCGTCCAGGATGAAGATGAGGAGAGGCTGCTGGCTTGGAGCACTCTCCTACCACTTTCTTTAGGAGCTGACATGCCTAGTTTTACCCCATTTCTCAAACAAGTGATACATTAATATTCAGAATGACATTTTAGGGGCGTGTTGTTCTCAAGTGATGTAAACAACTGAATACCTCAGTAATAACTATATTAGCACTCTGAGCTGTTTTATCAGATAAACTTCCTCAGAAGTCTCACTCAGTCTCCTTTTACCCCACAGAGACAACAGCTGCCAATTCGATAACAACTGCTGTGACAGGAAACACTGCACAATGTCAAGAGAGTTGTTTTAATATTTGATTAGTAGAAATGAATATGCAGATTGCACAGTTTCTCTGAGGCAGGGATTAGTGAAAGAGACTGTGATGCCATGTTTTATGCATTCCCATCATCTCTCTGTGGTTAACTATGAACTTACCAGCTAAAGGATTGGTGATATTCTTTATCTTTGGTCCCATTACCTGCATTGGTTTTTTTTTTTCCTTTTTTTTTATTCTATCTCCATTGCTTTTAAAGCTTCTGGGCAGGGACACATCAACCATTTAAAAAGAAATGTGGCTGGAACAAATTGACAAGAAATGCTTACTCTGCCACCTACCTACCATGATGAAGTAATAATAATAACCAAAAGTTCAGACCCAGTTGCTTTTCCTCTTGCATCTCTATGAAATTAAAGATAACCTGGTATATCTCAAACATGGCTGTCCATATTTGTCCTGCTATAAAGAGAGCCTCTGGATTTCCAAATTATAGGCGGCATTTTCTTTTTAGCCTTGCCTACTTATGATGCATTGTGTTTAGAACTGGGGCAATCTCATCTTCAGCAAAATGCCCAGTTTGTTAAAGAGTTAATATTGGATGTTATTGGTGATTTAAGGTGTACTTAGCATCACTAGGTCTGTAATTAAGACAAATCTTGGTAGCCTCATTCTTTAGAGGGAAGAAAAGGAAAATGGGGAACGTCGAAGTGTCCCTCCAGGACTCCAGAGCAGTCTGGCTCACCAGCAGCTGTAACCCCACTCCCCTGACTCCTGTCTACTCCAAAGGGGAGGTGTTTTTCCTGAAAAATCGGTAAGGAGTGTTGTTTTTGCATTCAACAGGCAGAGTGTCTGGGGGGTGAGGAAAATAGGCAAGGGGATCAAGACTATTATTATTATTATTTATTATTATTATTATTTTCCCCCCATCCATTACATGTCATTCAGATTCACAGGTCTGTGTTTTGCACAGGAGTGCACACCATGAGCACTCTGTGTTTTTTTTTTCCTGATACTGACTGGGAGATATCAGAGTGTTCATTAAAGACAATTAGTATATTATGTTTCTTTACCTTTTTTTTCTGAGATGTGAACCTGAAATCTTGGAATTAAAAATAAAATGGAACCAGGCAACAAAAAGCTCCAATGGGAGCAGTTTGCCCCAGCCACACATCACTAGAGCAGCTCAGAGCTGCTCTGCTGCTGCGCTCGGGTCTGTCACAGAACTGAGAAAGGAAGAAAGGCTGCATCTAGAAATCTCTCTTACTCAGGGTTTGGATTTACTGCAGCCAGTGGGGCTGGCTGATCAGAAGGGTGGTGGATAATTTCCATTCCAACCAGCTGATAATGCCCTGCCTGCATTCCCCTACCTCTGCGACTTGATTCAGGGGAATTAAAGAGTGATGAAAACAGAGACAGGCTGTCGGGTGTGAGGAAGGAAGGAAGGAAGGAAGGAAGGAATGTACTGATCCAATGCAGATACCACATCTGTGTTTCTTGCTTTTCATTCCATATTATCTTCTCCAGTTTAAAGAAGGGAATGCAAAACCTGCTATCTCTAGGGTGTAAGGTGGGTGCTGAGATGGAATCTGAGCAGCATTATGACTTTTGAGATAGATACAAAAATTTTCTGACCAGTGCTGTGGGTTTCTTTGCACAGTGACAATCTTGCCTAGAAGGTATAAACCCTCCCTCCTCTGTATTTTCACAGTAACTGTAGTTCGTAGACTTTATCCATGGTACCAAGAAATTTGTAATTCATTTAAAATTTCAACAAATACCTACTTATAACTCACTGCCAGCTGTCAAATAGTGAACACAGCTTTATGACATGAATGTGTTTTAGACCACTGGAACGATTGCCAAAGATCACCTTAGCTCTGTCTGAAATTTTAAGCCAGCAATGTGGGTCACTCTTGTTTTCTCAGAAATCATCTAGAAAACCAGCAAATTATAATGTCACTTCGCTAATTTTAGATTTTAAAGTAACATCTATGCTCTTCACAGCTTATTAGTTTTTAAAATGTCTGTGTATTTTGAACTTGTATTAAGTCGTGTCCAAAGTTTATTAAAGTTTGGTTTGAACTAAAGTACCTGACCATAGGAGGGATTATTTCAAACACACAGGGATTTAGAAGTTATTACAAAAATATGAACTTGACCTTTCATTACATTTTATTAATACAAGGTCTGAGTCTGTGTCAGTGTTTGGAAACAGACAACTGTGTCCTCAGGATGTGGTTGTGGAGCAGTTGATATTTCTAGTTTGTTTTATTTTTGTTAGAGGTACTAGTCTGTGTTCTTTCCAAAACTTTCCCTTGCTCTTAAAAATGAAAGGCTGCTGATATTAATCTAGTTTGGAAGTTTGTTTGTTTCCCTTTTTCATGATACTTGTAGTTAATAATTTGGTCTTAGAATCTTGCAGTTGTTTCATGTCCTTGGATCCCTGAACTCTTGTGTTCATAACAGGAGTAATGCTCACTTAAGTTTATTTGGTGTTTATCTGTATACCCACCTAAATTCTTAGGATTTTAATTTCAAACATTTATTTATGTCTTTCTATGACATTAAGGTACAGGAATCACTTCTGCTCAAGATCTATTAGAGCACAAAGCTCCAGAATGAAGCTAAAAAGGAGAAACTGGAGTTCTAAAGGTCAAAATTGCCCATGATTTTAGTTCAAATAATTGACACAAATACTTCATACAGGCATACCTAAAAGGGAGAAACACTACTCACTGACTTAACAGATGTGTTATCTGTCAGCTGAAGATTAAACAACAGCAGACACTATGCTATGTATGGTATTAACTGCCCAAAGAGCATATTGAAGACTCTCTTGTTTTAATAAATCTGACAAGTCTCTTTTCTTTAGGGTTCATTACTGTCATGATACAAGGTGTCAGATTTTACAGAATCGTAAATAGAGAATTTGGGCTTAAGTAAATTAGAAAATACTTGAGATGTTTTGCACGTGCTACATTTGTTTTTTTGTTTTATTATTAAGTTATTTATTCCTAAATTACACAATTTATTATCCCATGAGGTAACCTTTGTTTTAACATTGACTTCCATTGAAAAGCCACAGAGTAAAGTAATTAAACGTAATAAAAGTCACTGCTGGTTAAGTCAAGATAAATTGTATACATAGATCATATGCTATAGCAATTCAGAAAAGATCTTGACAACTATTAACACAAAGCATTGCTTTCATCAAAGTCCAATTTGTTCTCTGTTACTGCCTGGGGAGGTGATGGCTTCCAGGAAATGGGACGCTTGACATTATACTAAATAAATTGTAAACACCTCTAACACTACTGCTTAGCCAAAGATAAAACTGTAGCATCTTCCACATTGTTAGACAAATTAATTTTTTTATATGGTTAGTGTTTACTATTGGAAACAGGGAAAGTTCTAGAGAAAGGTTCTTCATCATGTGCTCACATTATGAAATGAAGTTCACTTGACAGGTCAAAAGCTTGAAGCTGCTGTTAGATGGATACTGAATAATATGTGTAAATGAAAATAAATTTTCATTTATTGTGTCTTTTGATGAGTCAGTTTGCTAAAATCCCTGTACAATTGACAGCATTATGAGCATGTCCCCTTCGGAAATCATCCCTTGGGAAGATCAGTGCCCTTCCCCTGAAACCATCCCTTAGGAAGATTTGTGCCTTTCGCCTTTGCCGTTACAAAGTTGAAAATGCGAACACCCAATTTGCTGTCACGAGAAGGAAAGAACGACAAGAAAAGCAACGTTACTTATTCAGTAAAGTTTATAGTTTAGTATGTGTTAGGCACCAGGTCAGTAACTGTTGGGTCGGAACCACCCTGTGAGGGCCGGTGGGGCCGTGCGGCGCTGCGGTGCCGCCGTGTCCCTCACGGCAGCCCCTGGAGCCCGCCCGGGGCAGCCCCGGAGCAGCCGCCGCTCCAAGGCAGCGGGAAAACTTCCCCCGCACAGCTCCTGGAGCCCCTCCGCAGCCTCAGCCGGGCAGGGACAGCGGGAACCGGAGCGGCCCGTGGGTCAGAGCGGGCCCGGGGGGTGTCCGCGGGCACCGGGGCCGATCAAACCAAAGGCGTGTGCTCCCCACGCGGTGCCGGCCCCGCCATCGGGACACCGAGAGCGGCTCTGCCGCAGGTGCCGGTGGGAGCTGTAGGACCTGTCCGCCCTCTTGTCCTCCTCCTCTCTGCCTGTCCCTCTGCTTCTCTGCTCCCTTCTCCATGATCTGGGTAGGTTAAAGCCGGAGGGATTGGATTTGGAGTGGGTGTTGTGGATTAGTCTGTGCTGGGCGGGTTCTGTGGTGGAATGCTTTGTCTGGATTGTGTGGTGCCCTTTGGAACTTTCGCCAAGTTCCCTTATTTTCTCCCCTGAATTATCAGTACAAGTGCCTCTTGGAAACAAGTGTGTGGCTTATTCTCTTGAGCTATCTCGAGGTATTAAAGAACCCTATCCATCTATATATATATGTATATAAAAGTAAAACTCTTGACTGAGCCCGGGAGCTTGCGGCCCGTGGGGCCAGAGTGTTACAGTGCCCCCCTCCAAAATAAAAAGGATGGGTGGTAAATGTTTGTGGCAGATAATGAGATGTTTTGAATGAATGGCAAGGCTGGGGAGATCTGAGGACATTAACAAACTGCCTTAGGACAAAAAGAAAGACATGTAAGGAAGCTGGGAGGTCATGCTTGAGTCTTATGTTTTCTCCTAGGAATTCCATTTGTTGAAAATCAATGGCTGTGATCTGAGGTGGTGACTGGACCACAGTTCAGGCCTGGAGGCAGGACCGTCTCATTTCAGCAGTTGTTGTTTTCTGTGGTCAGCACCACGTACACCCATTTCTTAGCCCGGAGCAGAGCTTTGCAGGGGCAGCCTCTCTGAACTTGTGTGAAAAGCTGAAGAGGAGGTTGGTTTAGAACAGGCCACTCCTTGTTTTGGTCTAACCCCTCAGCTGCCCCTGCATGCCAGTGCATTCCAGCAATTAAAACGAAATGGAAAAGGAGACAACATGGAAATTGAGAACGTTGCTAGACGATACATGTTCAGGCGCCTGAGCTCTGTTGTCTGTCTTTTGTTGTTCCTGGACCTTGTTTTGGGGAGGACTGTTTGAAGTTGCTTGTATTAGCTGTGGGAATAATGTGTTTAAAAATAACCTGCTGGAAAATTACTCTTTTTAAAAAAGGTAAAAAAAGGAGAAACCCAACAAACTTTGACTGTGGAAGAGCCTGGAGAACTGTGAAATCTTGGAATTGCTTTACAGTATAGTATGGATACTGCAGAAATTCAACAGTGTGGCTCTCCCTCTTACTTTTTACATAGGATTCACACTGTAGTGTCTTTAATCTTCTTAAAACTTACTCTGAATTTTAAGTTCTAGTGTTGAAACCAAGGTTTTGTGTTTAAGAAACACCCTGTCTCTGCATTTTGCATGTGGTAATACTGGTACATTTTTAACCAAATAAATTTGACATTGAGGAGTAAAAGTGTGAAGATCTGACTTTCCTCCTGTAAATCTCTAGAAACAGTTGTAATATTTGAATATGAAAGTACTACAGAGCACTGTTAAAAAATGAAGGGGGCATTTTTATAAGTATTTCACTGCTGCACTGCCTGTTTAGCCATGGATAGCTGATTCGTCACTCTAGTCCACAACTCTGCAGGTAGAGTAGCTGGGCTGGGAGAACTCCATAAAAAAAAAAAACAACCAAAATATAGAGAAGTCTGCTGTTGTAGATCTGTTTGTCTTTTTTTATGAAGGATCTTGTTAACCAAAGAGGAGTGGTGGTATAGCATGTATGTACTTCAAGAGGGAGGAGGAGTGGGAAATACATTAGTTTATTTTTTAAAAGATTGCTTCCTTGTATCTGTAAGAAAAACACATATTCCCGGGTGGGATTACTGAACTCGGCACAGTTGTTGCGTGAGTGCTGCACTTCACCCTTGAAACCCACACAGAGTGTAACTGGTGCAGGTTCAGGGGCTGTGAATCAAGCAGGTAGGCGGTAAAATGGCACACACGGAGTGTGAAGCCTCCTCGCTTCTCACTCAGCAAACAGGGATTCATTCCAGAGGCAAAAATAATAATAATTACTAAAAAAAAAAATTTACAAGTCCTCTTATGATATTTGAGGCTCAGGAAACTGTGGAAATTGTGAGTTTGTGTGTTTGAGACCCGGGGCAGGGGGGGGAATCAACTTTAAGGAATACTGCTGTCCTTTCCAACAGAGTCTCAACATTGACAGGATGTTTATGGGATCCGAGGAGTATCCTATCCATCATGCTAGCCAGCCCTGTGGGTTCGTTTAGAATATCACCTCTTTCCCCAAACATTTGTCTACTTTGTATTAACAGAATCCTTTCCTCCTCCTGTTCAGCCACACCTTGTCCTTCTTTTGGTCAAAGAATGAAAAAACCCAGGATTTATGTTCTCCACACCCCAGATTTAGCTTAGTACAGCCAAGCTTACAAAAGAGGAAGACTTTTGTGTTAAATAATGCTGTTCTGAATATGGTTAATTTTGTGTCCTCACTCTTTGGGTACTCCAGGTGAATCAAAAGGTGCTTTTTTTCATGTGATCCCAGATCACATCTTCAGGCATAAATCAGTGGTGAAAGACAGGGAGATAGCTCAAAAGGCATTTAACTACTGAATTTCACCTGCTTCTACCCTGTGGGCACTGATTAAGTCCTGAGGTGTATTTTTTAAGAGTGTTCTTTCTGCTTTTGTGAATGGCATGTATTCAGAGGCATTGTTGTACTTTAAGATTGCTTAAATCAGTGAGAAGGTTTTGATTTTAATTTTAAGGGCTGTTGAAAAGTTTTCAGATTAAAATTTTTCTGTCTTTAAATGTAGTTCCTTAACCTTCTATCTCTCCCCGTTGAATATTCACACATTTCATTGTTACTAAATTTCACTAAAGAGAGTAATTCTTGCAGTTCTCATCACAGTAGGCTATGTGCATGCATATATTTGCAACCATATGAATGTTAGAGTGTCAGGGTTGTTTGGGTTTGTTGGTTTGGATTGCTTTTTGCTTTTCACTGTCTTTGAACTGCTTAAAAATTGATGAAGATTAACAGAGGTCCAAAGAGTGACAGGGGAGTACTTTGTGTTTTATTTTGGTGATCTTAAAAGCTAAGAGGGCTATGGAAAAATGGATTTTTGAGAGGAGTATAAGAAATGTGAGAGACCGAAAAGAGCTTTTGAAAAGGCGCAGAGAATTTTCTTCACCTTCTGCACAGCTGCCAAAGCATAGGGCTTAAAAATGTTGTTTGTTACAATTCCTCTGCCTCCTCGCTACATGTACTCAAGTCTTTCCCTCACACTTCATCTGTCTCAGTTCATCTGTAAACTGTAGTGACCTGTGAGAGCAGAGCTAGAGGAGGGGCTGGTGAGATGGTAAATAACAACGAGTCCCTGAGACGGAACTTGATTGCTTGATAAATTATGAGCAATCAGGCGTGTTTTCTTGCAGCTAAATGCAAGGTTATGCAAATGAGAGGAAAGGCTGTAATTCTAGTTTGTGTGACAGAGGGTTGTGCTGGGTCACTCTGTCCTGGTCCAGACCCCTTCCTTCAGAAAGGCAGCTGGGAATGAGGGAAAGGCTCATCCTGGCTCCGAGGTTTGAAAAATGCGCATTGCAGCAGAAACTGAGGAGCTCCATCTACTTAATTTATCAGCAATGAAGTAACAAGTTCATCATACTACGTGAGTACCCAGACAAGGAGGAGATACTTGTAAAAGAGGGATTTTACAGAGCTATATTTCTGTGGCTGAATGATGAACTCAGCCAAGTTCAAACTGGTACCGAAGTTCATGTGTGTGGTGTTAAGGTAATTAGCCTTCCTAACGAAGTTCATGTGTGTGGTATTAAGGTAATTAGCCTTCCTAATGAAGTGCATGTGTGTGGTGTTAGGGTAATTAGTCTTTCTGAGAGACAGGTGTCTGCTCAAGCAGTCTTTACATCCAGGTTTCTGAGTGCCACATACTCTGGATGGAGTGTTAGGTCATATCTTATACAGGAGTTTGGAGCTCACAGGATTTTAAATCGGGGTCTTCTTGGGGTTCAGTGTCAAGAAAAAAGGGTAAGGGCCATGTGTATGGCCTAGGGACTGCAGAAGTGTGTTCTTCACAGTCTTAAAAGTGCCATCACGTTTCTTACGTTTTAGCACAGAATGTGGTGGCTTCCCCAGAAGGACTTCACATGCTGGCAGTGTTTATTGCTGCATGAACTACCTGTTGTATTTGAAGTTACTTTTCTTCTTGGGAACATTCTGATAATAGAAGACATTTAAACATAAGGGAATGGTCAGTAAGTCATAAAAATGTAGCGTTTATCACTCCAGGTAGTATGTATGTGAAGTTTCCTTTGAAGGATGTTTTTCCAAGACCTTTGAGGATTTGTTGTGTGGTGTGGAGTTCTGTTGGTTCTGCTTTCAACGTTGCCCTTAACAAAACCTATGAAGTCAGAAAACACCTTTCTGAAGATGTGTTTCTCGGGTTGTAACTTTGCTCCAAGAACAAGCACTGAGTTTCCAAGTTGTAGTGATTATACCAAGCTACTGTGTGAAGTCTGTGAGCTGTACAGAATATGATGGCATCATGCTGCTGCAGTGGGCTGGCTGACTTATTATCCAGCTTCCTTCATGAAATGAGGGCAAAGGAAGTCCATGCTGATCTAAAGTGGAAGACACATGAGAATTATAAGTGTATTTACAAAAAAACTAACAAAAATTCAATAATTTGAAAACAAAACATCTCATGGTGCTCGTGAGGAAGATATTACTACTCATTTACAGGACTGGCAAAAAGAAGAGGGGGCTTTTAATAAGGTAGTAAATGTAGCTGATCACTTCTCAGCCCTAGTTGCTTGTTCTCTGTTTTGTCCAAAGCAACTCTTTATCGGGGAAAAAAAAGTACAAATGAATAGTCTTAAATACTGTTTAGCCTCTTTTTTTAAAATTCAAGTGTACAGATATGTTATTTGGAGTGTTCATCCCGTTTTCAACGAAAGCAAACACTTAATGGTGACATATATATAAATTTCAAATTGTATTTTTGATTGTTATGGAGGATGAATTCATTTGTCTTATTCCTAAGGCTTTGGAAACATTATATATGTATTTTTGTATTCCTGTATCAATGACCAAAAAAGGGCAGGAAATAGAGATGGGCAGCATGAAAATTTGCTTTGCACTTTTGAAGTAGTAAGGTTATTTTTCCAGTAGCAAATTATCAAAATAACTGTTCTTAAAACCAATGTTCTTTTTCTTGTTAGAACATTCTTCATGTGAATGAGACCGAGACAGAGAAGGGGGATACTACAAAATTCTTAAGCACTTGCATCTGTTCTGGGTTTAAAGTTCAGTCCAAGTGGACATTTCTGTTTCGGAAGCGTTGTTACCTGACCAGTAATATTTTAATTTAATGTACTATTCGGGGTTTTGGCGACACAAAAGCTGCAGAGATGGTTTGCATAGCAGAGATTGCACAGGCTGTCATGCTCTCCCTCGAGTTTTAAGGATGCTTTTTATCCTTCTCGCTTGGACAAACTTTGCGTGGGTCGAGTGCCTGCATCGCAGGAGCTGTGCTGGTCACACATACCCCTGCCTTGTGCCTCTGGAGACAGTCAGGAGTAGATGAACATTGTCAGTTGTCAGAGAAGGGCTGGGTCAGGCACACAGGGTAAGGCAGCAGCATGTGAGGTCAGTGGCTGTGGCTCTGTGCTGTGGTCACCCCCAATGTTCCGTCTCACGGAATGGTTTCCTGACAGCCAGGAGTCAGTCAGGCTTGCCTTGCTGCTGCCAAGGGTATTTATTCCCTCCTCGTGCAAGACTTTCTGGTCAAGTGTATAAAGGGATGACCAAAATATGTGTGTCCTGGGTGGCATTAGCAAGCAGGAACAATGCAGATACTCTTCATATTGAACTTCAGTATTTCAGAGGACTAAGTCCGGGCATTTTCGGGTGTAAAGCGACACAACCTAGAAGTCACCAAGGTGTTGGAAAGTATACTGGATAATTTGCTGGTCTTTATTGCAAGGTCCATATGTTATGACTTCTCAGTTGTATTTTAAATTAGCAATTTTGTTCACATTCCTAAACTTGCAGAAGTGCACAACGTAACTAGCTAAATTTATTTCATTCCCAATGTGTCTAAACAGGTTTTTTCTTCCATGATGAATTTTGACCTATATATTATCCATATCTTTAGTTACATATAAAATACCACTGAAAATACCCGTGACTTTATTTAATATAAATGGATTTTTGAAATCAGAACACAGAAGAAATGTGTTTTGCCGATGTAGCGTACAATTTAGGATGTTAAATAAAAACAATCTGTTTGTGTAGCATCTGATGTTTTCCTGTAAAAAAAGAAGCACTTGCCTATATTACAGCATGGGGTGTTCTGTGTCACCCAGAGCTTTGTTAATCCCAGCCTCATTACACTCCAGAAGTTACAGTGCAAGTGTTTTTCAAATAATTAAGTTCAGACACACATTTTACAAGTATTTTTCATTTTAAAGTTATGAAACAAAATTGCTCTTATGAGGAGAACTCTTGATTGGGAAACGCGCTGTGACTTATTAATATTTCCGCGTGAAAGGAAAAGCCAGAACTCGCTTTTTTCCTGCTTGGACTTCGAAATACTCCTTTTAAAGGACAGTAATTGAACTCTGCTTTTTCATTCCATTGCAGGTTTTTCTTCTGTAATCATGGCAAAACCTTACGAATTTAACTGGCAGAAGCCAGTTCCCTCTTTTATGCAAGATGGAGCGGTGTTTGATAGATATGAAGAGGTAAGAGGCCAGTTGCCTTTCATTTGCTATTCTCTTTTAAATATGCAGATGTGATAGAATATTTCACGGTTTGCTTTCATTGTACACAAAGAAACTTTCATCTTATCTGGTAATACCTCCAGAAATGTCTGTGGGGAGGCAATACCAACACACTTTACTGCTCTACAGTTTTTGCTTTTAAAAGAAACGGCTTTAAAATATATTTAATCCCTCTGATTTGAAATAAGCCCTGAGGAAGAGAAGGGGAGAATTGGATCAAAATATCTGTAACATGCGTGAAACTCGTCTTTGCAGATTCATAAAGCACATTATTGAATAAAGTGAGTCTTCTGCTTTTTTGCACAGCTATCAAATGGAGAGAGGGAGAATATATTGTGTTTTTTTTTTTTAATATATAAACTGAGTACCTGCATATCACAAGGGAAAATAAGAGAACACAGAACATTTATATTCTGATCCAAATGCACTATTTGAGATCTGGAGGGGTTTTATCTACTTCAGAAAATCAATCTGTACTCTATCTGAAATATGAATACTCTGATCCCACTTTCAGCTGTGCTTTAATCCAAACTTATTAAAGGAATGCAAAACAGGGCATTTTGCACAGCTGAAATAAAGTGCTGAGAAGTTTACCTTATACTCAGCACTGATATGGTGATAAGAACAGTTTTATCAGGGTCTATTTTTAATCTTGTTTGGACAGGAAATCTCTCTAAGTTGCAGGTATCTCTGTAAGTGCCTTCAGGGATATTAGTATTTGCCTCTTATCTTTTGAAATGTAAGTAAAAGGTATTTTTTATCACGAGGCCTGCCAAGATAGGGATAGTTGGTTTACCCTGTGTTTTCAGTTTTGTTGCTAGATAAACAAAAAAGATACCGGTGGACATGGAACTCCTTAGAAAGGAGGTTCAGAAAAGCTTTATTTTTCCTCAGCAAATAGTTGCTCAAGGAACAGCCTGTGAGGATCTGAGTGAGGGGGTGTGGCCCACCTTTGTTCTTTGGCACCTTTGTCGTGAGACAGAACGGGCAGATACAGAAAAGAGATTTTAGTGCTCAAATTTTGGTGTGATACCAAAAATACGGCTGGGAACCTGGATTGTTTCCTTGCAGAGGACTCTTCTGCGCACATGGCTGCCAGTTTTCAATTAAGGAAGTCAGGAAGTTCTGGATCCTTCTTGCCTTCAAGAAGTGATTGATTCTGCACACTCCTTTCCTGCATTTTAGCTTAATTTATGATGCACTAATTGAGGCTGGAGGTGTGTGGAGGAAATCTCTTTTTTAATTCAGGTAATCTGATTTTTTTGCCTTGCCCAGTGTCTTTGGAATGCCGACGACAAATCAATATCCTCCAAACTCTGCTTGTCTGATACTCTGGCCACAAATTGCTCACAGCATTAAGACTGCCATAGTCTAACAGAAAAGTGCTTTCCAAATTCTGAATGTTAAAATGAAATGTGGTCATTTGACCCTGAAGGTAGTATTGGCAAATTATATATATTTTCACCTTCACGTGGTTTGAAGCGTTTAATTTTCAATAATTTTTTCGAAGCTCCATTTCATTGAGGTTTCTTATTAGGTAAGAATCACTGCTTTTATTAAATAAAACATCTTCATAGTTGCAACCAAGTAGGAAAATACTAATTAAGTGGATCCAAGTGTCTCGAGCATCGGCAAGAAGACAATTCATTAAAAAACGATTTTTTTTTTTTTTTTTTTTTTAAAGCCTGCCTCCCTCACTTCTGTTTGTTTGGGAATAGCAAATTCTGCAGGAAGGTGTTTGGGAAGAAATGTAACAATCTTTTATTTTTGAACAATACATAAATTTACGGTATTTGTCAAACTGACTGAAATAATGGTCTGTGTTTTCTTTTTCTATAGGAATCTTTTGTCTTTGAAAGCAACTGTCTCTTCCAAGTGGATGAATTCGGGTTTTTTCTGAGCTGGAAAAGTGAAGGAAAGGTATATTACAGTTATATCAGGAATGTATATTAGATATTATTGCATTTGGTTTATATTCTGCCTAGTTTTAAAACATCTTAAAGCATGCTAGTTTATTTGCAAAACTAGCCTTCATCCTATGTTTTTTTTTTTAAATTGGCAGAAGTGAAGTGTTTTTAACAGGGAAGTATCAGATATTGAAGGGAAATATACTGTTTATATTTGTTAACAGTGTTAACAAGCAAGATTCACTGTTTATTTTTGCTGCAGTTCCTAGTGGAGCCATGTCTCAACAGCCCTTTGAACCTGCACCTATTTTTGTCGTTTCAGGAAGGACAAGTATTAGAATGCTCCCTGATCAACAGTGTTCGTTTTGGAGCTGTCCCAAAGGTACTCTGTGGTTTATATTCTTCGTTTAAACAACAAATATTTAAACTGAAGGTGAAATACAGGATGACATTCATTTCTTCAAATAAGACCAGCAACACAGTTTTTATTTTGTAATCGTGATCTGAAATGTTAAGTTTTGAAGTAATTTGCCGTGATTGCAGTGGGAAGGTTCAGCCAACTGGTCTCTCTGAAGTAGTACAGGCTTCAGGATGAGGGGAAAGCTGAACAACAGACATTAGGAGCACATATCAGGAGTTTTTAATTGCTTTGTAACAGTGTATTGTGATAATTGTTTTACAGATCTGGAAAAAAATGTTTCATTTTCCAGACTTTGTTCCTATCAGTTTAAAATTTGTCTTCTTGCACCACTGACATAGAACACAGGAAGTTTTGTAGTCCAATGGTCAGAGAGGGCAGCTGGCCACAGTCTGCCTTTCTGAAGAGCATCAACTGAAGTACTTGCTAGGAATTCTGGAGGAACCCAAAACTTTGGAAATATCCTCACCAGTATTCTTCAGGAGTACTTAGGAATTTTCTGCAGTGAATTGTGGCCCTCCCTCCTCCAGGCCTTTAGTTTAGAAGATTTGTTGGGACTCTGCATTTCCACGTTCACATATGAAGTGGTTTTGTGTTAACCGTAGGTAACTATCTCTTGATAATTCTCTTGGAATGCGTAGAATAAGATCCCTCCCCCATAGAGGAGGGGCCATGAGAAGGGGTGTTGCAGACAACCCATGAGCTGACAGCCATAACCAATATGCTTCAGACTTCAGCTCTGTCTTTACCGGAGGAATTTACACTTTAAAAAAAATAAACCCATTAAATCTGTAGTCCTTGACCTGCAGCAGACACCAGCTTGTATGACATGTCGCTGAGAAACAGCCAAGAAGTTGCAGAGATCAGAACTCTCAGGAACTATGGACTTAACTAGGTTGGAATAATTAACTTGGAGATTAATACCACTCCTCTGTTTCCAGTCCTTGAAGTGATTAATTTTTCTTTTTCGTGATAAAAATATGAGTTCTCACAATCAAGTTCCTAACTATTAGAGTAGATTTGCTTCTCAAGTTTACACACAGTATTTCTAAGTGAAAGCACTGATTTATGATGATTGGCTCAGGTTTAAAGGTGTAAATGTATATGGAGATGAAAACGCATCTTGACCATAGTGCACTGCAGAACAGAAATGTGGCAACTGTAACAAGTTATTTATTCTGTTTCACAGGATCCCAAAATACTGACGGCGCTTGAGGCTGTTGGAAAGTCAGAAAATGAGTTGGAAGGACGGATAGTGTGTGTTTGCAGTGGCACAGACCTGGTGAACATCAGCTTCACTTACATGGTAGCGGAAAACACAGAAGTAGCCAAGGTATTTCACAATTAAACAGTGTGGGGGAGTTAAAAATAAAAGAAGAGCTCATCAGCAGTACTCAGTTGTTTTTCCGAAGTCTGCCTGCTTGGCTGATTGAAGTACCTGGCTTATTGTCTGCTGCCTGACTCTTCAGGAGGACAGCAAACATCCATTTGGAGCACTCTGTGACACGTCCGTGTGCCATGGTGAAAGGAAATAGTGGGTTTATCTGCCTCTGGGTGCACGGTGATTTATCAAAATTAGACACTGAGACCAGCAAATACAGGACAGATCATTCCTTCAGCTGTTGAGTATCTCTGTGTGGGGCTTGTCCAGCAGACCATGTGGCAGTTATCCCTCTGTCACGGGGATGCCGAAGGGAAGTGCAATGACTTCCATTTTCCTGGCGGGTGGAGTTCAGCCCTCCAAAATTCTGTTCAGCGATAACCTGATTGTGTTGCGTGGTTCATATTATTCAAAAGGACAAAAGCAGGAAAGAAAATTCTCTGCAGTTAAGGGGATCCCAGCGTAGCCAGGTTCTTTTCTGTTTCCTGTTGGCATGGAAAAGTCCAAAGGAAACAATGGCACTTTTTTACACGTCATCTTTCCTGAGAGCTTTAGATTGCAGTTCACAATGCAAGTTCTGGGGCTCCACCTGTCCTGGTACTCGAGCTGTCTGCTGTAAACTACTCAGAGAAACCTGATCCAGAGTGCTGATAGTGCCTTAGATTCAGACATTCAAGGGGTTTTAAAAAAACACGTTCTTTGATTTTTCTTTTCTGGTTGTATGTATTCAGGGTATTTAGGATTATAATCAGTTTTGCCCGTGAGATAAATATTGAATAGTGATCAGTAACCCACACCTGCTTTAAAACTTTCTGCTGAATGCAGCATCAGTAAATCCCTTGGCAGACCTGCTTGATCCTTCATTGCCTTGGATCCATCCATACCTTTGGAAACACTGGCGATATTCAGTAAACTCCGTGATAGGAGAAATACTTGTATAACTTACATGGGAACACTAAATTGATTTTACTGTGTGTATTTTCAGCAGGCTTTCAGAGAAATAACGTGCCACAGTTATGTTTTGAAAACACTGGAGAGGCAAAGAAAAGGACGTATTGGCAGCATTCAGTTTTGTATTTAACCCAACAGTGTCTCTGATTTATTCTGAAAACAGAGAGTTGCAGTTAAGTTTCTCAGCCACCTTAGATCTCAATAGGCTGTATTAGACTAATTGGTTTTTGAGGATGTTGGCCAGTTACACAGACTGTCACAAGAGATGAGCTAATTACACTGCTGAAAAGATCTATTGCTTTATTAAGAGCCAAGCTGTCTACCAAAAATGGTGTGTAATGCTGCAGTTGGCCTGTGGGGAGGCTCTGAGAGACCCGTATACATGAGAGTCCTGCATTAAGGAGCCTTACCACCAAAATATATATCCAGAACTGTCAGCAGTGATGGTCCACCTGATCTGATGTGATATGTTTGAGGCACAAGGGAGAGGATAAAGGAGATCAAGCCAAAAAAATCAATGTAGAGCTTTCTAAGTTGCCTTCTCTGGGGAATTTGGCCTGTACTGTATTGGCTTTTCATATGTGGTAACTACTTCAATTTGCTGCTGTAGTTCTCTGCCATAATAAAATTTTCTAGGAGTTATCTGCACATAGAGCTGTTCCTGCTTAATTCTTCCTGTTTTGTTCATGAGAAAACATCTTTCTTCTGGGACACAGTAAATTTCTTCTAGAAGAAATAAGCCTTTGCATGGTGTTAAGTAGTTATGCAGCTTTTATACAGCAGTTTAGGCCTTGATTTAATCCATGTTCAAATGTAAGCCCCTCTTTTGAAATAACAGAGGCCAGATTTTGGAGAAAAAGGGGCAGTGACTGTAGGTTTAGCAACCCAGATACGTGTTAGGGGTGCACCTGGTTTCTGCTGTGCCTGCCCTGTTGCCATGAGGAAGGTAAACATTGCTAGCTGTAGATCTTCTGTCCCTTCCTCAGATAAACCGAGGCCTGAATGGGTCAGTACCTGATTGGGATGCTTTAAAACAAGGGAATTAAGTGGCACATCCCAACACAAAAGCTCAGAGCATTTTCTGCCTAGAAAGAGGACAAAAGGGAATTCTGCTTCTGTAGATAGTAATTTACAATTGGCAAAGAAGTAATTGTTCCTCCCTGAAGGCTGGGTTATAATGGAACTGAGAAACCATGACAAAGAAGAAAATTAATGCGAGTTCCTGGCTTCTTCAGGCTATCCATGCAAGGAATGGTATCGCTGGGAGGCGGGTTCTGCCAGGCCCCACAGGACAGGGCGGCAGGGCGCGGGCAGTCCCTTGGGGTGCCCCAGCTGTGGCGGCTGGGCACGCACAGAGCTGCTGCCTGCTGTGGGCAGTGCTGAACCCTCCCCATCACGGGCTGGCTGTTGTCATCTGTCATCACCTCTGCACTGGGGCAGCCCCACATTCCTCTGCCCCTTGTGCCAGTGTGCTCAGCAGGTCTGGCCAAGGCATCGCTGAGCTCCAAGTATAGCTGTTCCAACAACAAGAGCGTGTTTATTATCCCTCCACTTGTCTCCAAGCTCCAACTCTGGTATTTACACTCCATCTACTTAAATTTTATTGGTGTTTTCAGCTGAGAAATTGGTTTTCATTTCCACTCTTAAAAAAGCCACAAAATAGGGTGTACTCTGCCTCTGATTGCAAGCAGCTGTCGTGGTCCACTCCTAAAGCAGCTCCACTGTGGCAGTACAGAGTGACTGTAAAAGGTGGAATTTAAAACCTGATGTTTGGAATCCTGATTAAATCAGGTTGTGTAAATTACCCTGAGCTAAAATTAAAACACGCACACTCACGTATGAGAGGTGTGAGCCTATGTGTATATTTTTCTTTTTTACTTCACAGGCGGACTCGCTGTGACCTAGTAATAGGATGATCTGTTGTCCTCAGTCTGGGACATTTGAAAAGGCCTCTGGGTATTTAGGGGTGAATTTCCTTAGTGCAGAAGTGGTGTAGCGCTGATGTGAGGCTTTAGCCCATGGCATGCAGGCTGCCTATCCAAAAATGGCACAAGTCCAGTAAAGCTGTTGCACTTCAGCGATCCAGAATATGGATTTCTTGTCTTCTTTGTTCATCCACTTTGGCAATGCATTAAGGAGTTTAACTTAAAAGATTAACCTAAGTCAGGTTTTTTAACGTTATGTAATATTTATGAAAATCGGGATAAATTTGTCCTGACAGTTTTTCTTTCGCAGATCCAGCTGTGTTGTTGGAAAGGACCATCTCTCCAGCTGATAGATTTTGCCCTTCTGCCAGAAAGTACTGTGCCCCCTGCCCTGCTGGCAGAGGGCTTCGTGTGAACACTCCCAATTCAAAGAGCCGTAGTGTTAGGCTCATGTCGCATATTTAGGGGCAAAGCTTACAGTGTTTAAGATAACCTGGCTCTGGGAAGTGCTGATTCACACAATTCCTCTGGCAGTGGGTTGGGATGGCAGCAGCCATAGGTGTAAGACAGACTGGGTTTACACTTTTGGTTAGATTTGATAGAAAATAGCTATTTTCTACAGGTGTGTTGGTGAGACAGTGATTCACACATTGATGGCTTAACCTGCGAGGCACCAGAATGAACAAACAGCATGTGCTGGAATGCTGTATTACTCATAGGCTGGCAAACAACATAAAGGCTTTATCATACAGCTCATAATATTTATGGCATGGAAGATGACTGCAGCTGAAAACATTTCAACATTCTTAAACTTCTCAGCTTTTCAGTGGGAATGATATTTTTAATTTTTCTTTTTTTTTTTTTTTCAATTTGTTTAAAATGGTTAAGTAGACCATTATAGTTCTGGTAAGATGAAGCACTTCAGGATCGTTGGTTTTTCTGTCTGGCTCTTCTTGAGTTGCAGAATAATTCTGTTTCATAGAATCACAGAATGGTTTGGGTTGGAAGGGACCCTAAACACTATGTAATTCCATCCCCTGCCATGGGCAGGGAATCTTCGACCAGAGCAGGTTGCTCAGAGCCCCATCCAGCCTGGTCTGACTGACCCTGATTTTTTTCCCCACGAAACAAGCTGTTAAATACTTGCCCAAATCATATTGTTATGACGACAGATAGGAGGTAGCAGAAGATTCCTATGGGTATATGCCACAAATACATTACAGAAAAGTTCTGTTTTCCCATAGCTTTGGTTTGTTTGGATGTTTCGAAGCAAAACTTTCTAAGAAACCTGCAAAATATGCTTGAGCAGAACTCCAGAAGCCTACTGCTCTTCTCTGTGTCCCTCTATGTTAGTATATATGGCTTATGTCTCAAAGCCTGTATGATAAACAGTTCTAAATTATGACTATCTTGACTCTATGACCACAGCTTACCTATTCAGGTAGCCCTGTGCCAAGTATTTAATACCACATTCTCCAGAGAGATCTTCATATTCCAACCTGCATTTCAGTGTCAGTGATTTCCATGTGCTTTTCTGCCTTTTTGCTGTTCTTTCTTGGCTATGCCACTGCAGAATTATCAGCAGATTGAAAACTTTAGCCCTGGTTTTCTGTAGCCAGGAGGTGGATTTCACTGTGTAAAGCTCTACTGTGTTTTTCTTAGTTTGCATACAAAAGCAGCCAAAGTGATTCTTCCAGCTGCTTTCAGAGTAGACCCCTCCAGTGCTGGGAAAGCAATTCCATGGTGGAAAGCTTTGTTGGAAGTGTGGTAGCAGTCTGGACACATCAGGCAACTCCCAGTACAGAGTGTGCAAGCCTCACCTTTCCTGATGGAATACTTGAAAATCAGAAGAAATCCTTTTATCTCTGTGTCAGAATTTTCACAGCAATATCCTTCAAGTCTGTGCTGCAATTGGTTAGGTCGGGAATAGGTTTGGCGCTGTCACTGTCTGACATGAGAGGAACAGGAATTTTCATGGAACAGAAATGAGTTCTCAGACATCTGTTTTGAGGGAAGAGGGACATCTGCTGGTCATGGCGCCGCTGGCTGAGGGCGAGTGCCAGGGAGTCCTGCCAGCCACGGCTGGCTTGGGGAGAGGTGGGAAACACGGTTCTGTTCTCCGTGGGCTCCCTGAACCCTCCAGCTGTCAAGCCCTTGTCTCTGACAGCCAGTCATAGGCACTGAATACCAAAATGGGAGGGCAATGCCTCCTTGCCTCCCTGGCTCTCTTGATGTGTGAAATAACTCCGGAGAGACTGCACTGAGAAAGTGAAGGTAAAATCTCCAGAGGCCTGGATGATACTGACCTCATCGGTAAATAACCCGTGCATGACCTTGTCTAGAATTCCAGGAGCTGTAGGTTATGGTGATTTTTAACCTTTCATAAGTTTTATTCTTTTTAAACCCCCCTAGATGAAAGGTTGATGGCTAAAAGAGGGTTGAAAGACCAAACTTGTTCATGCACCCTGCCACTGCTGCCCATGTTTCATCGATGAACCTCAGGTAATGCAGGGTCAGTAAGTGCCTCAGAAGCTTTTGAGTGCAACAGCAAAAGCTGAGAGAGTGCTTCTTCAGTCAATTTTTCTTGTACCTTCTCCTGCTAGAGGTGCTTGACAGCGTTTGATCTTGTTAGAGAAAAACAACACAGGCTGCTTATTCCAGTCTGCAGTGTAGATTTTGGCCTCTTGTGTCAGCCTGAGAGTCTGAACTTAAGGTATGCTTGTGTTTGGTTTTGTTTCTTTTCATGACTGTTGTTTTTCTAGGATGAGATAGCAGGGCCCAGATTCCTCTATGAATCTGGAATAATATTTGTATATAGGGAGTCACTCAGGAGTTACATTGACAGATGAAAGGTACTGAACCGTATTTTGAAAATTGGAAAATGCCCAGCACTGGCATCAGTAAGAATCCAATGTACCCTGATTTCTATCAAAAACATTTTGTACTTTCTGTAAGACCCAAGTGTTTCCTATCTACCTGAGCATTTCATCTTGTTACAGGATTTTCCTTCTTTGCAGAGGTAGTGATTTGAAAATGCTGAGCGTGAAAGAAGAGAATTGAGGATCTTTATCCTTGTTACTTACATAGATTTACAGATCTTTCAGCTTCATCTGTAAAATAAGGAGTGCTATCATAGCATATAAGCAAGGCTGATGCTGAATACTTCAGAGTGTGTTAGCTGAGAGAAATCTGATCTCTCCTTTCCTCCCTCCTCCAAGGTCATCAGACAAGTGTACATTAAATCTGGGAATAGTATATTGTCAGGAAAGCAATATATTGCCAGCTTGACATTGAATTTTGTGCCTATCCGTGCACTGGATCTCAGTGCCTTAAAAGTGATTATAAAGATAGTTGTTATTTGGGGACTAGACTGACTCAGAAGGACAAAAAATCTGAACGTGTTGAATTTGTTCGTTGTTGTATTCCTGGTTAATTTGGGCCAGCTGATAACCGTGGGCAATATCTGATGAAACACTCCAGAACCTGCTTTAGCCCCAAAATGAAGGGCAGGCAGCCAGATGCCTCCTTGTGGTGCAGCAGCGTGGGGTGGAACAGATGGGCAAACATGTCTCTGGAACTGTCATGTCTTGCCCAGGGGACATCCCACCGATGTGAAGATGATTCAGAGATGGACAGAGGCTCTTAGTTGGCTCCCTTGCTTGGTGCCAGCAGAGGTGTGATGCTTTTGTGCCTTATCAGTGTTTGGCTGTAGATTTGTGCTCTTTTTGCGGTAAGGGAATGGAGTTCCTGATTTGGCATCTCTATCAGGAAAGGGCATTAACACTGAAAAAAGATTAGAGAGGCCTCCGAAGTGGGAATCATCAGGACAACTCCTCCAAAAATACCACTTGGTAAGTGGTTAGTGTATTGATTTCTTTCTCTACTTGTGAAGTGTTCCTTTTGGCAGCTTCTCTTGATGTACCTGAGTAACTTCAGAACTGAGTGCCTGGTAACCTTACTTTGAAATGGTAGTTTTTGTTATGTCTGGTGTAGTTGTAATCCATTGCCTTCAAATCAGAATGGATCTGTAAGGTGTTCATTTCCGACTGAAATGGTGATATGGTCAGTACTGCACCAGTGGGGGGTTTTAGTAGGAAAAAAAGAAAAAGGCTGAAGCTTATTCACAACGTGCATTTTGTGTAATTTAATTTTGCCAAGGATTTTTTGTTTACAGTGCATATGCCATTGTACTGTATGGGTCAGTGCTGAAAGGTGGAGGAGTTTGGAAGGGATTGAGGACTAATCACTAGGAAAAATGTTTGTATACATGTGGCAGTTAATGTTAATGCAGCAGGAATGTTACATTTTATTGATTTAAAAACGAAACAAAAACCAGACAAAATCCCCAAACCCAAACAAACCACAAATGGAGGTAGTTAATGATGAATTTTGACAGTTCTAGGAAATTGAAATATATGTAAGACTTGTTCAGGCACTTACCCTGAAATTATCACAAGCTCTATTCCTTTATCATCTGAGGTGAGAGAACATTTGTTTGAAAAGATAAGTGTTTCCTAAATCTGTCAGTGGTTTCTAGTTATATCAGCTCTAATAAATAATATTATCTTGCTCCATGAACCTTGCTTTCTTTATCTTCCTAGTCAGTACCCTCATCCTATGATTACTAAGTCATCGGACTCATGCAGTTGGAAAAATAGAGATGGGAGGGTAGACTCTTACTGCTGGGTTGTTTTCAAGCACAAAAACTCACCTACAAAACCCCAGATACTAGCTTTTCTCATAAGTCAGGCTTCTATTTTCAAATGATTCTCAGATACACTATTAGAGTGCATATTTTATGCAGTACTTATTTAAAAGATCCTTTTAAAGAGAATGATTAAATATGAGTGTCTTAACAAGTGGCTACTTTTCCTGAAACAAAATGGATTTAATGTGTCGTGAGTACAAAGATCTGCTTAAGTTTGTTTGTCTGTTGAAGTGACACCTTAGGCCTTGTTTTAGCCCACAAGGATTTGCTGCCTGCAGTTTACAATGTGCCGTTTCCCAAAGACATTAGTATTCCTCCAGTATAAATCACGATTTTTTCCATCTGTATTGCAGATGTACAGCACTCATTCATGAAAAGAAAAATACACTCATCTGCATCTATTTATAAGTGTCAAATTCTGGATCCTGCCCAAGTCAGTTCAAGCTGCACGCACAGAATTTGGCCAGAAGCAAAAAGCTTCTTTATTCATAAGGTTAATGTTTAGCAGTGGACCAAAGCCCATCTCAGTTCCACCAGTGTAAATTGTCTGTTGAGTAATCCTAGTGTTACAATGGCATAATTGAGATCGAACTTGGCTTGTACTGCTGTCATTTTTTTCCCTTCCTGTAGCTTTATCCTGCCAGGAATTCTTGCTGAAATCAATGAGTGTTCATTTTAGGGCCTAATCCTTAAGCTGCTTCTATACACTACTGCAAAGTATAGGTGCAGGCTATAGTAGAAAAATAGATCCATAAAAATGGAATTACATAAGTAAGTGCTGTAATGCTGCTGTTGGCTGAAAGCCATCCCAGTGATTATGGGAATGTTGTGCTTTTTAAGGATGAAAGCAAGAAAGCAAGCAGGACTTGAATATGTAACAGAGTGTTAGATGATGTTGGTGTCACAGAGAAATTGTTGTGCCTCTAGCTGGTTATTATTTTGTTTCATTCCTTTTCTAAAACTGGACCGGTTGAATATGTCATCACATATTGCATAATGTTGCTTACTAATAGCTAATATTGCCCCCTGCCATTGAAAGGGAGGCAAATGTTTATATAGGCTATAAATAGAGGGCTTAATAAATCAATCAATGGCCCACTTGCCTTGGCTGGCAATAAACTGATTTAATAGCACCGCTGATGCTCCATGTGGTATTGGGGAGAATGGAAAGCACAGTCACTTTGTTTGGGGAAGGATGAAATGGTAATGGGTAAAATGTGGCTGGACTTTTCCATGGTATAGGCTGTGAAGTGGGCAGGTTTTTTCCTTAACTCAGAGTATTAGCATGATCCATAGCTCCCAGAAAGAGCCTTCCCCCAGGAAGAACTTTTCTACTTCTTCCCTCTTCCATTTTCCTAATTTGGTGTTTCTGTATTTTCCTGTTTTTCAGCAATGGGTAGAAGGGCTTGGATCCATCATCCACAACTTTAGAGCTAACAACGTCAGTCCAATGACATGTCTCAAGAAACAGTAAGTTACTTTCTTTCCTTCCCCTTCTCCTTTGTTTTTCTGTGTTTTCCTTCTTGGAATTGAAAAAAAAATATTGGTTTTCATACATCAACATTTACAATCACAAAACAGTGTAATAAAGCAAACTGCGTTAAATTACTTGAGAGTTTGTCTCTCATTGAGACCAAGGAAGTCTCAAGGCTCTATCTGGCACCTGCCCAGGAGAAATTATAAAAGAATTTATAACTGTTCATTTGATCTGTTGTTTTGTATGTTTTAATTATTGTCTAGTTTGTTCTTTCCTTGATGCATATGCAATTGAAACCCCAGGAGACTTTCTTGTCTTCACACTTGTCTTAATTGCTGGGTTTTGCCTTTACAGTTAATGAACTGCTCTGCCTCAAGCACTAAGAGGTTACAGAAAAATGTTCTTACTACAGAACAATTCTTTTTTTTTGTACTCATTTCACAGACAGGGCAATGATCTTAAGCTAAACATAAGTATCTAGATCCCAATTTTAATAAATAGTATTTTAGAAGTATTTAATTCTTAATTTCAGCTGGATGAAGTTGGCCTTCCTAACAAACACAAACGGGAAAATTCCAGTTCGGAGGTAAGCACAGTTGTTGTCACGTACTGACTGTATAATGTTAATAAACTTCTGTGACTTCATAATGCAATGTAATATCAATTATTATTAACGCACATGCAAGAACTAGACATTCTTAGCTGACCTCCTCAGTAAATTAGGCAGCACTTCTTATCAGCCTAATCATTTTTTGTTGTAGTCCATTGTAATGAAGATAAAAGCTGCTGTAATAGTTTTCAAAATTGCTTAGAGCGAAGAGCATTAGATTTTTCAGCTTAAAACTCTGGGATGGGTTTTTCAGTTGTAAAATTTCATAAAATCCTTTTAAAAAGAACCATAAAAGCTTTCAGGCCAGTTAAGTAGAGGACAAAAAGGTACATTTTAAAATGTAGTTCCTTGTAAAAGGGACATATATCGCTCTGCCAAAAATACTTCTGCTTTTATAGGAACCCCCCAGATAATATTTGGATTTCTGCACGTGGTATATGAACTGTTGGTTTAGTTGTTGTGAGTAACAGCAAAGCTGGGACAGTGTGATTCTTTCTGTACAGCTATTAACTATTACAGGGTACTGATTTTCAGTCCTCTCTGACCAGGCAGCAATTGTCCCCCCTCCTGCTCTAGAAATTAATTCTTGCTGATACACTGAGCTGCTTTTCTCTGTATGTAGCACATGAAAACCCCATTTTTGGGGCATGCTGTTTTCTCATAAGCAGAAACTCGCAGAAGGGAGCGAGAAAGGAGGCCTTTGTAAGATAAGCCTCACACAGCAGGGTTTTTTCAAGGGAGAAAAAGAGGATTTTGCATCTGTAGAATCTACAGAAAGACAAAGGGCCTACCTTGTGCTTTCCAGGTTTCTGTAGTCTCATGGCTCAGGTGACACCTTGAAGGTGCTAAGGCTGCTTCAGTGTATTAATCTTCCAAACTCCGCTGCCGTAAAGCACCTTCTGTGCAGATGTCCCATGAGGAACATCAACTGGAGGGCAACGACAAGGGAACAATGCTACAGGGACAAATTAATTTTCAAGACTTTGGAGCTTTATGCCTGTGTTTGAACACAGAGCTCTATTCCTCAGTATGAATTTATGGTTTGCTAGCTTGTCTGAAACTGTTTCAGCCTTTAAATATTTTACATCACATTTAGTGAGGCATAAATTCCCTCCATTGTGCTACAGCACCCTGATTTGTGTGTGCAGAGAAGTCTGCCTGGTGCTGAAGATGGACCAGTCCACTGGTTCCAGTGTATTAAATCCTTAAATTCAAATTTGCAGTTATTTCCAGGCCGACATAAATCGGTCTCCAGCAGCTTGATTTATTGCAAAAGTAGTTTGCTTGTAATTTTGTAAGGGATTTGCTATTCCATGAAGATGAATGTGCTTTAAATCTGGAGGCTCCAAGGAATGCATTATGTTGGTGTGGGTGAAAGGTGGGAATGTTTTGGGGCTCATCCAGGAAGCACTGTGTTGCCCACTGAAAGGACTCCAAGGAGTGTCGGTGAGGAGTGTGAATGAAGGAGGGAAAAATCAGTGTGTTCTGCAGGAAAAGAGGGTGAATCTGAGCCCTGATGGCAAAGCCATGAGATGGGCCTGATCCAGCAATGAAGTGGGACACAGACATCCAGGTGTCCCAGCACTGGGCAGCCTGGAATGTGGGGGAATTCACTGCTTCCCACTTCATCCCACAAACACTTAGTGCGGAGAAGGAGCGTGGAGAGATAAAAAAGGGAACAGGAGGAGAGCTGGATGGATGAGGAGAGGGATGTGTACAAGGAAGGCAAGCTGGGAAGCAGTGGGAAAGGAGAGCAGAATGGCTCTGCTGTGCAAGGGGCATCACGTTTACCCAAACCTCCCTCTCAGTAACTCTTTCACTCATCTAAACCACTGATGCTTCCCTTCTAACTGATCCTTCTTTTTACCTGTTTTTAACTCCAGTGTTGTCTAGGCAGCCCTGTTTCCTCAACTTCCACCTCCTCCTGATGCTCAGGGACTCCTGTAGCAATTGCTGGAGCTCTGGGGACACAAATGGGAAGGTTCCTCTCTCAGAAACAGAATACCCAGGAGCTCTGTTCAGCTGTAGGAATGCATCACAATACCCACCTGTAGTTCATTTTTACACAGAACTGCAGTAAAACACCCAGGGGGGGGAAACAAAATCTCACTTGCAAAATCAGAGCTCCTTGTGTAAAACATATTTTTGCACCCAGCCCGTGGCCGTAGGGAATGATGGGCCTTGAGAAGGTGAAAATCCCTGGGCTCTTGGTGGTGAAAGGCGTCAATATTTGTGACTCCTCGCTAGGACAGTTGGAGGTTGCAAAGTCACAAAGATTTTTCTCAACTATTTTGGATTTTTTAATCTGGGGCATATAACTAATGCTACCAACCTGCTGTGTCTGAGAGGGAAGAAATTCTGGCAGTTAGCAGTGTGAAAACCTTAGGAGAGCGGCAGTTTTGCCTTTTGGGCTTTAATAAGTTTTAGCAGTCTGAGTCTGGAATTACATCCACAGCTCTTGCAAGGAGAGGGCATTTGTAAGATATTTTGTATTTTCGGGTTTTAACACTACTGTAAGTGATGACTTAAAAGGTCAGCGTTTGTTAAAAAAAAAAAATCCACTTTCTGCAGCTTTCTCTTGGCAGAAAATGGATTTTCTACATGTACAAGTTGCACCTGCTCAGCCAGAGCCTGTTTAGAAATTAGCTCTGCTCAATTTATGCTTATCCCTTTGTGTAACTACATTTAAAAGGATTTAAGCAAATACACCTTCTAACTGTGAAAATATATATACAAAAAAAAAAGACAAGGCTAAACTATGACAAATAAGGCTTAAATCTGTTTTACAGCAGTTTAATTAAGTTAATTTGAAAGTAGAGGTTTTTTGTAAGTATGTTTCCTATTGATTACTCCAGAGTGCCTGGAAGGAATCTGTTTCAATACTTCCATGTCAGTTGGAAATCAGAGATAGAGAATTTCTTGTACAGTGTAGTCAGGGCTCCTTCCAGTTCAAGCCAAGCTGATAAATAAGTTGAAGCCACGGTAGAAGATTGATTTCAGCAGTTTGTGTTGGCTTGATTTTTGAAGTAATGGTTGGAAAGTGGTGAAGGTCTGAAGAAACCAAGTCATTCAATCCATCAACAAGCACAATAGATCTGCACTCCTCAGTTCCAGAGCTGGGAAGTATTTTAAATATTTATGAGGAAGTACGTTGACAGGTTACCCAAAGCCCTGTAGAACATGAGGAGTAAACACCTGTAGATATACAAGGTGAATCTGCTCAGACGAAGTCTCTTCTGATAGAGGGCAAAGCAGTTTTATCTCCTACAGCCTTAGCAAAATGAAAGCAATCATGCTGTATTTTTACAGTAATTTTTGATTCATGCAATCTTTTCTACACTGCTGCTCTCATTGCAAATTATCGCTGTGTTTGCTGTCATCTTTTGTGACATAAAAAAGTAGTTTGGCATCAAAAATAAGTTCCCTGCAGCCATGGAGTCTTGGCACACAGCTTCTGATTAATTACTTACACCAATATTACATGCTTTACAGGACATTTATTATTGGAGCTGGATTCATTAGAGCAGACATAGAATTTTTTATAGGGCTGGAAATGGGTTGTAAATTGTAGAGCTAACATTACTCTATTTTAGAATTAGGAGAAAAATAGATGCCTGAGATTTTTTTTAAAAAGCAAGTGCCTAAAGTTAAACTCTGTCTAGATTTTAGTGAAAATATCTTGGTACTTATCAGCTTTGGAAAATCAAATAACTGACTTAGATGCCTAAATAGGGACATAGAGATCTAACCGTTGTAAGAACCCAGCAAGAAAAAAAAAATTGGGGTAAGATTTGTTAAAATATTATTTTTTCAATTAGATCTTTCACTTCCTGGTCCTAATTTATTTTTAATATGAAAATATTTACATAGGCAGTTTAGAGTGTTTTGGAGGGTGAAACAACTGTGAATTGCTATGGCAACAAATAACAGCAACAGTTTGTTTCCCCACCTCTCTCCATGGGAAATTATTTCTTATGCATGAGATTAACTAAAAGTCTCAGCAAATGTTTGTCTCGCTTGATGATAAAGAGCAACACATTCTTATCAGCAGCCAGGGAGTCTTTCCCGATGTACAGCTTTTATTAGCATTACAAATAGATTTTGGAGACAGACTGGAGTTTTTCTCTCCAGGCTGAAACACCAAAATGAAGGGGTTGTATGGGACACGTCATTTTAGCTTAGACCCTAAACAGGAGCCAGGAGAGCTGTCAAGTTTGGATCTACATTTCCAAAGTCAGAGGTTATTCAAACTCAGCTCAAATGGAAATAGAAGCAGACCAAAGGCTTCCACATCAGTCACACCAAACAGCTACGCCCTGTGGGATTTATGTCGTTCCAAGAGAAACCAGTGTGTCAGTCGGATATGTGGTGAAATCACCTCTGCTTTCAGGAAAGAGTAGGATGGTAATCAGTTTGGTGGAAATATTTCAGTGGCAGCTGAGATCTGCCTAGAGGATTTGTGTGGGTATTGAGTGCAACAGGATGTTCTCGATGGCTGCAAGGTGAGGGAGCCTTCAGAGGGAGGAGTGGGCACTGCAGCTGGAATGGGATTTGGCATGCAGCTGGGAGTCTCTTGACACCAGCAACTCCTTGAAAAGGACAGAGGAAGGAAGCTGCCATTGGGAATGGTCCACACCTATCTTATGTGTGACTTGGAAGGCACAGGTCGGTGCTTGGAACAGAGGGGAAGTCCCCACAACCAGGAGTGGCTGGAGACACAAGTCTCCTCACTTGTAGAATGTGCTGCTTTTTAAAACACAGTCGCTTATCTAGGCACGCAGTTTAAAAGAGCAAACAGAAGAATGCTTTGCATGGCTCTGTATCCCAGCATACTGGAAAAAAACCCCTCTTTTGTTCTTTTAGCTGTTCATTAGATTGATGTATTTTCTAATGGCTGGCTTGCAGGCAGAGCAGGGCTGCTCTGTGAAGCTTAGAGCACTTCTTCAACTGCACGAGTACTTGGAAGATACTTACATTCATCAGCTGAAGCCAGAGGAAAATGTTGGCAGTAAAAGCAAGAGAGGGAGAACTGATTGTTTAAGAAATGACTAACGTTTCTCTTTTTTATTTTTTTTTTCCTCCACTGTTTTTTGTTTTAGCATTACCAGAACCTTTGCATCAGGTAAAACAGAAAAAGTCATCTTTCAGGCACTTAAGGAATTAGGTCTTCCCAGCGGAAAGGTATTTAGTAGTTTTGAATAACTGTTTTTGTGTACTAATAAACTGATGACTCATTCACATCTGTAGCTGTAATCTAAGTCATTTGCATCACAAAAAAAAAAAATGCCTGTTGTTCATGAGTAACTTACTAATCACTGTAGGTTGTTTACTAAAGCCAAAATGTAATTAAATCTGTATGACACAGCGGTCCTTAAACCTCTTAGATGAGACTTCCTTTCCTTTCTGTCACAGACTACCTTTTGTTCATTTTTACAAAGTATAGGAGCACAAAATATGCATGTAATGCCTTTTTTGTTGAATTATTTTGGACTCCTGCTGCTCTTTGCTCCTCTCCCTCAGAGAGCTGCTGTCCAGCTCTGCCCCACTCACAAGCAGGAGCCCCTGGCAGACCCAAGAGGTGATGGCTGGTTATGGTTGCAGATAGTTTTTTTGGCTTTACACCCTGCCCAGCCTCCCTTCTTTGATTTTGGAGACTCCAACCCTTCTTGGCCTGACTGCAGCAGCCACCTGGTGAGGGTGCAATCTCCAGCCAGGGAGATGGGGTGCAGAAAGACATGAATCCCCAGCACAGAAATACATGAATCCCCTGGCACCTGAGATGAGATTTTTTCCTCACTCCTACAGTTCTTATCTTGTCCAGAGGAGGACATGACACTGCATATGTTATCCATGCATTCCATTCCTTGTGGAAGTTTTACATGCCCCTGGATGAGAACTGTCCAGCTTTTTAAAACAATTGCACCAAACCTGGGACTTCTTCTCAGTGTTCCTTGGCTTCAATATAAGTATCCTGAAATTTGTACACTATTTTGAACATGTTGGGTTTTTTTTTTGACTCCTCCGAAGAAAAGAAGACTGTTTTCCAATCCTGTGCTTGTGTAGAATTAATGTTACTGTGAGATTAGAATGCAAGCACATCAAACAGATTTGTGATAAAGATGAACTAAGAACTGCTTTCAGAAAGTACAAAAGAAACTAGGTGAATCTATACCGGGTAAAGAGCTGAAACCAGTTCTCAGCTGCTTTTTCTGATATGAGATATTCTCTTGGGAAAAGAGCACATAAGGCTCTCCTCTCTGGATAAATGTACCCTTGCATTTTGTTGCAGAATGATGAAATCGAGCCTGCAGCATTTACTTACGAGAAATTTTATGAGCTCACCCAAAAGATATGTCCCCGAACTGACATAGAGGACCTCTTTAAGAAGATGTAAGTTCAAATTTAATATAATCTTGCTTTAAAGACATTTTGCTGTATTTTTAGTCCATACCTAATAGTGACAGAACACTGTAAAATTTACCTAACCTTGAATTCTAGTAGCATCAACAGTACTTTAAGACAAGCTCAAGTCTATGTTTTTCCCCTTCCTTCCCTCTCAGACTGTTAATGTAAAAGTTCACTCTGTATTTCAGAGCAACTTTTACATGAGTTAGAGGAAGCACTTGGAACTGGTTTGTTGTTTTTTTTTTTGCATTGGCTTTACTAACTACTGTAATTTTTAACTTGCTCCTTTAGATGATTAACACAGTATGTGAGCTAATTAAATAAGAAATTTGAAGTTTAAAAAGTTTCCTCACTCAGTTTATTCTCAGCTGGAGGACTTACATGTTGTTTTCTGAAGTAATGCTTGTTAAGTTATAGGAATATATGTTATGGGAGTTATACTGTGCCAAGCTTAGACTGTTAGTATGTTTTCTGTGACTGTTCATTTCGAGATTATAGAGCTACTGCAAGTAGAAAAGTAGGTGGTTTTAAAAGTATCAACAATGTCAACATGTAAATCATACCTACTGTAGCATCGTGTATAAAAACTTACATTCTCTAATAAATTTCTTTTCAGCAATGGAGACAAAACTGATTATTTAACGGTAGACCAATTAGTGAGCTTTCTAAATGAAGTAAGCTTTTTCATACATTAACTACCATACAAGTCTGTCTGCAGTGGCTTGCTTCTTCCAATCTTTCCATTGCATGAATCCTGCCATTATTTGCTGTGCTTTTGATCCGCTGATCTTTCCATTTTGGTAACATCCAGGTGCAAAAATCAGCTCCAACCTTGTATATCATTGTGCTTTCTACGTGTTGGCTTTGCAGTTTGCATCTGTTGATTACTTGCTGGTGTGTTACGTTGTGTGTTATGTATGTTTTAGACATTTTATGCTGTTAAACTTCCGATGCAGTTTCAACTAAAATACACCCTGTGTTTTAATTGCAAGAAATTATTTTACCTGTAGGCCTCAGCTAAATATATCTGCTGATCTTTCTCAAAAATAGAAAAACTGAAGTGGGCTTTTTATAAACAGCGGTTTGATTCTTCTCAACAGTAGCGTTTCAATCTGGTACAAATCTAAGAGCTAAGAGGATAGTTTAAGAGCTTGTGTATGATTTTTAAAATGCTATGTGTGCAGAATAAGAGGAAATATTTTTATTGCTGTGTTTCCAGAATACAGTTGTTGGCAGAAGTATTCAGTATTTCTTGAAAGCATCGTGAGTATGTGAAGTAGTTCAATAAACAGAGTGGGGTTGGGGTTTTTTTCTGTTCCTAAAGTGCAGTAAGTTATAGAAGGCTGACTCATTCAGAATTGCAGAGATAAACGCACTGTGTGGATTTGACAAGAACACACACATGGAAAATAGGCACATTCTACTTGGGTTTGTACCAGTAGATTCTTGTCATCTGGAACATGGAAAGCTGCTAACCTCACTATGTGATGTTTTTGGGTGCATTACCAAAAAATCCCTCAATCTAAAATTGTTTTACTAATCAATTCTGTATCTATTTATATATTGGATACTACTGTATGAAGATTCAAGCAGTAAGTTCCCCATATATCACATTTAGATGATAATTTTATTTTTCATAGGGAATGCGTACCTTACTCTTCACTAGCACTAAACCTGAGTTACTTGTGGAAGGAGTATTTAAAAGAAAGGACAGTGAGAAGATTAACAACTTCAGCACTAATGGTTACTTGGGGCTTTAGCTCATATCTATCAGCAAATTTGAGCTCATGATTAATCTTACTACTCTGAGATATTCTTTTGCTTCCAGTAACAGATTAAAAAACTAAAATCGAGTTGTGCTCTAAGTTTTGTGTTGTTTGAATAGTTCTTTTTAAAGAATTAGAAACCTTATTTTATAGTAAATACTGGAGAAAGATGCATCGTGTTGGCTACATTCCTATCAACACGATACATTTTGCCATTGGAAATCTTGTGGTTGGCCCTTTAGTTGGTGACCAGAGCTGGGAAAAAATTAGCCAAATGTTTTTTTTACAGAGTAGGACGTTCATTCTGATGACTGAAACCAGTGCCTTTGCTCTGTGCTGGAGGTCTTTCAGTCTCCAAATATAGTTTAAAGTTTCAGTCATGATTTGAAAGGCACAAAATGACCCAGAATCTCCCTCCTGAAGTGACTGTTTGTGTCCCCTTGACAGCTGGCCAACACTGCAATTAGCAGTGGTGTTTAGTGCTGGAAAATATAAAAAGATTATTATCATTGCATAGGAGAGGGGAGCTACTTGGCAGAGAAATTCTTCATGAGACTCTTTACATTAAATTATTTTGAAGTAGCCTCCCAGGCATGCTGCAGGAGCTCCGAGTGTTATGGGTTTTTAAGGGAGCATGAGAATATGTTACTGGGTATAAGAGGAGAGTGAGTGTCTTTCCTGGAGTTTTTCCAAACTCCTGTCTCTATTTGACTTCTAAATGCTGTTGTCTGACAGCTGATTTAATTGTATTTCAGTATTAAAGCTTCTGGGAAGTTTTTAGAAACTTCGTTATTGTCAGGCAATGAGTATTTTGTCTAGGTCTTCTACTTCTAAAGTTAAATTTCAAAAAAATAAAATGTAGTAGAAAAGTAACTGAAATTACTACTGTTGAGATTTCTTCCTGATGTTCTTTTACAGCAATAAAGTAATAATAAGGCAAGTAACAGTCAAAATAGAAATTCAGTAGTCTGACCAGGACTAATCCTGTCTTCTAGGAGGGAGGTATGGGGAGATCCTTTCCTATCCCCTTTCCCACTGGCTTACTCTTTCTCCCTACTTCCCATTTGCTCTTTCTATCTCCCCATTTTTCACCTCCACAAAAGGACTCCCTTCTCACTGCTGCACAGGACAAACTCAAGGGGCAAAATTGGTTTCAGCACATTATGAAGTGCTTTGTGTCTCAGTTTGAACCCACTCCAAGGCAGGGCTGGAGGCCAGGTCTTTGCAGGACCATACAGGAATTCTTGCTTTTAGTCAGTTCACCCTCATGTGGTTAAAGAATGTGTGGTGTAAGGGTGTCCTGGGAACTAGAACAATCAAATACAACACTGTTGGGCACACACAGTTAGTCCTGGGGCATGTTCGTCTTTCTAGATGAACCTTTGTGCTTTTAACCTTGGTCAGCTTTTGCGTTACGACTTCCCTGTGCCACCAAACCCAGTGGTACAGAATGTTTCCTCAAGGGATACTAGCAAACAGTTTTACTCTGTGGTTTTTTTTTTTTTAAGTAAATCTTTATCACTTGTCAATTTTATTTTTTAAACTAGGTGAACATAAAGATATGCTCTTGTTCAAGTGGAAAATTGATAATGAGCCGTGATCGTGGCTATTAGAAGACTGTTTTGCTCTTAGCTCCTTCTGATAACTCTGGGATTCTTTCTCAAGAGGAAATTTTTTGCTTTATCCCATTTTACTTCCCCTGGTTTTTTTATGACTAACTGTAGAAGAAAGAGAGTGGGGAAGAGCATTTTTTTAATTTTTTTTTAGGAACCTTCCCTGTAATTTCTTACAGTTTTTGAAGTGGTGCATTGTCACTAATGGTATAAAGCTTGTCATTTGTCACAAGTAGACTGAACTGTTGCATGCCAGTGTTGTGTTGCTGTTGTGTGCTGCAAGTTGTGTCCTGCATCCACCTGCTCCCATATCATATTTCACCTGAGTTTTCCTTAGTTATCCCAACACTGATCTGCACTGAATGAACCTGCTGTGTTTTAGATGCTGCAGACTGCCAGTAGCAGTACTGGAAAGATCCCTCCTTAAGTGCAGGATTGAATTGGCATTGGTTGTAATTTCTTGGAGCTAATGAAGCACCAATGTACTGGTTGTAAAAATAAAGATGAAGTGCTTATTTTTGATTGGATATTGTTTTTCCTCGTGAAAAAAAAGTCAAAAAAAATTTACGTGTAAGGAATTGCAGCAAATGCTGATGGTGCTGTGTGAGCCATACCAATACCATCCTGTCCACTCCAAATTATTGATCCAGTACGGGGGCGGCCTGTTACATTTTTGTATTCTGCTTAAACTAAATCTTGAGAACTGTGCACCTACTGGGGTAAAAGAGTGTTTTCACAGTCATGTTTATTTCTTTGTTTTATTGCATCTGCTTACATGCCACTAGTCCGTTCAATTCCGGTTTTAATTTTCTTTTTAAGGAGAATCAGGCACACAGTGTGGAGAGAAAACATAGAAACTCTGAATTTTATTAGTGTATTAGAAATCACTGCTAAATTGTATCTAAATATTTCATATATTATTATATCCCAATATTTTAAATTACTGTGAATTGAAGAGATGACACTGAAATTCTTTTGCAAGTTTTTTCTGAGAACCTGTGCTGGTTTTTGAATAGTTAAAAACACGATGTTTCCACAATTCACAAATAATCATCAGTACTTATTTCTAAACTCAGATTTAAAATTCTTCATTTAAAGTACAGCTTTATTTTACTTTTACTTTTTGCTTTAGCTGTAGATACCGTGCAAGACATGCGTTTTTGCAGAGGTGCTTACAGTGCCGTCAGTCAAGTCTGTTGGTTCACAAGTCCTACAAAAAAGATTAGAGAGAGAATTTACAAAGAAGAGAGATTTAGCTGTTTATTTTTCAACATTTCATTTGCACGTGTACCATGTGCAGTTGTTATTTCGATGAACAAGCAAGAGTAGGACCAGTTACATGATGGCACTGGAGTGGGTTTTTTTGAAATATTTTTGTGATCAAACTGCCCAGGTTTCTTATGAAAGATAAGGAAGGGTCGTTTTCTACCTAAAGCTGAAATTACTGTTGAATAGTCTGTAAGTGTTAGGCCTGCTTTTTTTTTCTTTCTTTCTTTTTTTTTTTTTTAAATGTCCACTTCTTTCTTTCTCATCTGCAGTAATGAAATGCTCTTGGATGATAGCCATGCACTATATTATTTTGCTGAATTCCGTTGTTTTCTAACCTTAGCATCAACGAGATCCTCGGCTCAATGAAATTTTATTTCCCTTTTATGACACAAAAAGAGCAATGCAGATAATTGAGACATATGAGCCAGATGAAGACTTGAAGAGAAAAGGTAAGTGGGGGAGGGAATTCAGTATTCACTGGGTTTAGGCATTTGGGGAATTTGTTCTGAGGCATCCAGACTTTTGAAAGGGAACTTACAGTCCTTGTGGTCTGGGGGCAAAGCACCTGTGTGCACCCAGTGAACTAGATCAGGAAAAATATCTCACCCTCAAAGTCAGTGCTTCTTTTTTTTTTAGGACTATTTCCCTGATCCAGGTTACAATGTGGCTACAAAGGCAGCCATGTGCTCCCTTGGATGTGCATCTACCTTCTTATAATGTAATCTCTGCAGTGCTTGAGGGCAGCAGCCTGGCTTAAAACAGGGTGTTTTATGTGGGTGAGTTTAAAAATGAGTTTAAAATCTCTGAGCAAGATTTCAGGAAGTGTGTGCAAGCCATTCTTGGACTGCTCATGTCCTGACTGCTGGGAGTGTTGGAGGTGTCAGTGGCTGAACTTAGTTCCCAGTTCTTACCCATTTTGCTGAAGCAACTGTGTTGGGATCAGCTGCAGAAATTAAAAGTGTTGCTTTCCCCACCTGTCCTCCCTGCCATTTTTGCTCGAAGTTGCTGTCATCGTAGCAAGCAGAGAGGAGACTGCAGCTTTGCAAAGCCCATGGACGTCCTAACAGGATTCCTCTGTCACCTGACAGGATAATATATCAAGGTAGCACTGGAGAAGCTTTTACCCTTCCACTCGTGCTGCCACTGCTGCTGTGAGGTGTGCAAAGCAGAGAACAGGAGGCAGCGTCTAAACCTGCCTCAGTTAAGCCTGGCTCAGGGCTGAGCCCTGTTGGGTTCCCTATGTGCCTTTATGTTCCTTCATAAATTGAGGGAGTCCCTCTGCAGCTGGATTTGTAGCTTTCTCCACTCCTTATGGTCCTTCAGTCCTTTTAACCAAACTATTAGAGCAAGAGACTCTATGTTGTGCACTGGATTAGTAAATTCCCTGTTGGTTCTGTGAAAAGGTGGACTTTGCAGCAATCACCTGGGACAGAGGAGATATTTCTCTTGTCTAGGACTCATTTATAAATGTTATGGGGATTTTCCACTCCCAAGCTTATTTCTCTTCCTCTCTGCGTGAAGTAGAATGCTCCAAGTATTAATTACTTGATTTTAGTCAACTCTATCCTTTTTTGTTTATAATTTTTTAAGGACACTGATCTTTAGTTCTCATTGGTGCCAGTGTATTTTACACATTTTCCAAATGAGGAAATACAGCTGCCACCTGTTCAGGATGGAAGATATAAAAAAAATACTTTATGAAAGTGGAAATTAATCTGAAGCTAAAAAACAAAATAATTCAGTCTTGGCTATTTATTTAGCTTCATTCTTTGATTTTTCTTTCTAACAGGTTTTTAATAAATGTGGTAAACCTCCTGCAGGTTATAGAGAGTAGCAAGAGAACAACAACAGTGTCCTCTCACAGTGTTCCTCCAGGGGTCATATTCACTGATGCAGATTTTATCCCAGGACACAATAGAGCTTTATTAAGCTGCTGAAGTCTCAGCTATAGTTTGTCTAGAACACTTGTCCAGATGTGACATTTTTCCACCAGATGATGCACTAGAAACTTGTATCATCTAAGATACGCTGTGTGCTGCACTGAAGTTCTTGGTGATAACAAAATAAAACCATTCTTCAAGTTGAAAATTCCCTTTTTCCCCCCCTTTTTTCCCCCTTCTTCCATACTCAGAATCAGCCGAGAGGATTTGAATAAGACGTTCCTGAACAGTTCACCTCTGGCTGACACCAAGCACAGAAAATGTAAGCTCCGGTAGAGGATTTTTTCAGAAAGTTAGGAGTAGAATGAAAACTTGGATCGCTCCATTTCTCTGTATAAGAGAAAAGTAGTCTTAAAGAAAATAAAAATAGGACTGCTGCAACCTGTCCTTTGACAATAGCTGAGTGTTCATAAATGACTGCAGGGAAAGCAGTCTCCAAACTAGTGCCAGATAACCATTCTCTGCAGCAGCTCTTTGTGAGTAATCCCTTCTTCCCTACCCCAGATAGTTTTTCAGACTCTTGGCCACTTCAAAACTGATACTGCTGTACTGATTATTTGGCGTCATTAAAAATCATCCCATGACTTACATTTTTTTATACTTTATTGAAGCATAGAACAGCAGAGAAGTAAGAGAAAGGTGTTAATGGATTCCGTCCTCTGAATTACTGGGTGTGCCATGTTCCTTGTAGAAATTGATTGCTTTTCATTAATAAAGGTGTAAACTTGTATTTCAAACAGTAAACTTGAAGGTGTCTTAGGTTTTCCTGATGTTTTGCAAATGAACCTGTGCAGACATTTCCAGGTACACATCCACATGTGTTTGTCAGTGGAGAACAGTCTCTGCACGTGCTACAAGCTGATTATCAGTGAGGTAGCACAGTCAGGGCAGGACTAACCATGAAAGAGGGGAGGAAAGTGCCGCAGAAGGCTGGTACATGCAAGCTCAGGATTTCTGATTTAGAAAGTCCCAGAGAACAGAATTACTGGGAGTTCTCTGAGGAGATATCACTACTTATTTGCCTTCTTCGCATCCTGTTGATGCCTTAGGTCTGCTAATGGTGAGTGCTGGACCCCAGGGATTGAGCTGGTGGGCACCTGATTTTTGATTTTGTTATCTGGGAACATAATGGCACATTTTGCACCAGGGTCAGCTTGGAGTGGTGGAAGGGGAGAGCTTCTGTCTGCTTGCAGAAACCTGTGTAAATACAGCTTTTGGGCTAGGATTCCTGCCCTGTGAGACAGTTTGATTCCTATCCTCTCTGAATATCTGGAAGTAATTTACCATGCCTTCTCCTTCCTTCTAGGTGTCATATCCAGTGATGGGTTTTGCCGATACTTGATGTCAGATGAAAATGCCCCGGTTTTCTTAGACCGTTTGGAATTATATCAAGAAATGGACCATCCTTTGGCTCATTATTTCATCAGTTCCTCTCACAATACCTATTTAACAGGCAGGCAGTTTGGTGGCAAGTCTTCAGTGGAGATGTACAGACAAGTGCTTTTGGCTGGATGCAGGTTGGAAGCAGGAGATAACAGCCTTTAATATTTGTGAATCTGATACTTTGAACCTACATAATATTCCTTAGTGGTGACATATTGTATAATTGAGTGTATAAATATGTTAGTGTGGCAAATGAAAACACACATATTTGTTTAAGACTCTTATTTTTCTCATGAAAAACCTTGAAAAGTGGTGCAATGTAAAATTGTTACAAGGAGAGAGTTTGTGAGAAAGGAAACAGAAGTTAGATCTCAAAATGACAACTGAAGAATTTCAGAGGGCTTTCTGCTTTATAATGAAGAAGTTTATTTGTAAATGAGAATCGGCTTATGATTTCCTGCTTAATTTCTTGACATATTATCCCGAGAATCAGAGGAGTGTTCTAGTGCTGAAGACATTATTGTCCAGATGTAAATACGTTGACCCACACGTGCTGTGAGGTAGAATATCCAGAGTCATAGAAGGCGTCTGAAATTACACGTGTACAGCTTAGAAAGGATCGTGTAACGCCCGGAACTGCTTTGTAATTTATTACTCTGACCATCATTATTCAGGATGTATCCCGAGTAGGTCACCCGGAATGAAACACTAAGGCAGCTGACATCATTTTTCTTGGATTTCTAGGTGTGTGGAGCTGGACTGTTGGGATGGCAAAGGTGAAGACCAGGAACCAATAATAACACACGGAAAAGCAATGTGTACAGACATTCTTTTCAAGGTAAGTGCCTGACCTCTGCACCCGGCAGTGAGCCCCAGAAGAACCCACAGACAAGAATCCCTGCAGGGCACCCTCCCCTCCTCAGCAGTGAGGTGCTGCTCCCATGTGACAGACTGACAGATTGCATGGGCACAGTTCTTGTCCCCAGATCTTAGGGCTCATTTCTGACCTGCATCACACACTCCTCTTCTAATTTGAATCCTATTATTTCGTTTCTTAGGACGTAATTCAAGCCATTAAGGAAACAGCATTCGTTACATCAGAGTACCCTGTCATCCTTTCATTTGAAAATCACTGCAGGTATGCAGTGCCCATTTTTAATTTTTAAATTGTGCAATGTGTGAGAGAGATGATACAGCTTAAAATACTGTAATTTGAGTGTACTTGAAAACTCTGTAGGCTATTGCAGGTATACTGAATGTCGTTTGCTAATATATTAATCGATCTTCATATAGCTTAATAATGGCAATATTTTTATCTGTGAAAAAGCTGTGAAATAAATTTGGATGTTCCATTAGCTGTGTGAGATTCAGTTATTCTACTTTTTTGGTCTTTAAATTCGTCTTTGTCAGATAATAGACTTTTATTGACAGCATAATTATACAGTAAAGTAATACTTCTCAGTGGAGACAAAGTGGGCAGTATATAATTTGGGCTGTCTACATTACTTAGTATTATTCTATTGTGCCGAGTAATAGTGATTTTTTTTTTTTAATATTTAAAAATTAACCAGCACACTCTTTTCCAGCAAATACCAACAATACAAGATGTCAAAATACTGTGAAGATCTTTTTGGAGATCTCCTGTTGAAGCAGCCTCTAGAAACACATCCAGTATGTTATATTCTGCCAGTCTGGGTTTTTTGGATATTGGTTGTATTTAAAAGGGATGATAAACTGAGATCATATCACCTGTAGTGCTGTTCACTACCAGTCCTGTGCTTTCAAAAATGACTAGTGATTTTGGGTGTCTGTGCTTTTTGGTACCAACTTGTCTCTGTCTGATTTGTTTAATCTCTTCTGTACAGGGCTCTGGTGAGCAGCCTGGGGAAACCCATCCCCTTGATGTGGGACGTAAATCAGCACCTGCATAAAATACACCACACACTTTGTATTTGCAGGTCATACATAACTCTGAAACTGCCAGTCACTGATGAAAACCAATTAATTATAAATTGCATGGTCTCAGCTGAAGAAACCTTTTCCTTCAGCTGCACATTGCATGTTTCATGCTCCAGATCAAGTCCTGCAGTCTAGGTGGTCCCCACTGCTGCCTTAAGAATTAAATTAAGCACCAGGAGTTTCCTGCAGTCTCATTTGGACTATCAAGTGCACTGTAATCTGCATGCACTTCACTCTCCTGCATGGCAGGAGATAATAACAGACACTCGTTCACAAACACAACATTTGAGACTTTAGTAGCTTGTTGCCCAGAGCTTGCAACTCCTCCTCCAGACCTTCCTTACTCTCCTTACAACGAGCTTGCTGTGTGCCAGCGATCACCCAAAACCTGCAGATGCTCCTTAGTGCCACGGCAAAGAGGACTCTGCCTTACCTTTCAGCTCCTGCCCATGTGACCCTGCCAAAGGGGACTCCTGGCATTAGCATTGCTACAGCTGTGCTTTTCTTGGCTTCCCTTGCACGTTGCAGGGGCAGCAACACACGAGGCTTGGTGAATATCAGGTTGCTGCCCTGAAAAAGTGCATCCCAGAGAACTAAATCTGCAGTGTTCCCCTGCAGTGTATGTGGCACATTGCCGTGTTTCTCACAAACAGCAGCTTCCAGCGGCTCTCAGGGAAGCCTGAAATAGAGCTGGCCAAAGGCTGCCACACTTCTGCCTCAGGGCCCAGTATTTAGCCTCAGCTGCCTGTGCTCTACTGAGCCTTCTGCATTTTGTGTCCTTTCCTCCTCTTGGCTGAATTCAGCCCCAGCTGCTCACAAAGCAAATGTTGCAGAGGTGGCAAGAGGAGCTTGGAACACACAACTTCAGGAGTGCTTGGGCTCTGGTAACCTCGGCTGGTCGACTGAGGAGGGCAGACATAAGAAAGACATGGCACTGGCTGAGGCAGATTTGTTTTGAAGTAAAAGCAAATATTTGTCCAAGTGGGCATCCAACTGTGCCCTTGCCTGGGGATGCAAACTAGCATCCTGGAAGCCCAGGGATAAATGAGCTCTGCGGCACTGACATCTAGTGGAATTGCAGCCCCAGCGCTCTCAAGTACAAATGTGTTTTCTCTTCATCCAGCATACTGAAACTCCCATGCCTGAGCTTGCCTGGCGGGTGTGGAGAATCATTACCCTCCTGCAAGGAGGTTTGCACCCATTCTCCTGGAGTTGGCTTGATTTGGGTTTTTTTTTTCGCTGGGTTGTTATTTCTCACCTCTGCTACTTTTATTTAGTTTCAAGTTGTGGTGATTTGCTCTTTTGTTTCTTCATCTAGAGTGCTGCTTCTGTGTAGCTCAGATTTGGATTTGAAGATAAAAATATCTAAATAATCCTTCTAAGAATTTTTACTAGTCCTGGAAATACCTTCTACTCCTGGGTCATTTATGGTTCACTGAAAACCCTAGTCCATTATACCAGCAACCCCTTGCATAGTATTCTTAGCAAGCCTGAGGTGGAGAGGTTGCTAATTACTATACAAAAATCTCTGTTTCTTAACCTCAGTGTTGTGAGAGGGCTTAAAATAGAGGATTTTGTACTTTTTCTCTTTTTTCAATAATATATTTTCTTCTTTCCCAACCTGGAACAAACCTTTTAGTAGTACTTCCTTGTGTATGCAAAACTTGCCCGTGACCTTTCACGACGATGTGACCCTGTGACCATACTAGCAAAACTAGTCCTCATTACCTGCCTAAGGACTGGGCAGTTTTCCAGTCACCAGTGCCAGTCCTTTTCCGCTCTGTAAGTGTGTGTGGGCTCCCTCACTTGCATTATTACATCTTGAAGGGACCATAAAAGGTGACTTACTTAGAGATCGAATAATAACGGGCTAAACTGTGACTGTGACTGGGGCTGTGTGTGAACCAAGGGAGGGAGGGAAAGTAGGAAGTGCTCTGATGGGGAGTTGCAGGTCACATCCATGTCCCCTGCTAGGCAGGAGAGAAGGGAAAATGTTTTGACCAGTGCAGCTGAGGGTGGCACAGGCTGGAGACCAGCGGCATTTACCTGAGCACAGCTTTCCCATGGGATAGGGAAGAAGCAGAGGAGACCATATAACTACAGTCACACTACCTTCTGGGGTTGTGCCTGAGGTGACACTGCTTGTTCACTGCCTCTTACTATTTCTGTCCTAAAGTCAGAATCCCAAATAGCCAGAGAGACAGGTCAAATAGCTGTTATTAAGCCTTTTCTTTAAATTGTTTTACAGCTTGATCCAGGTAAAGCCTTACCATCTCCTAATGACCTCAAAAGAAAGATTCTCATAAAGAATAAAAGGCTGAAACCTGAAGTAGAAAAAAGTAAGTAAAGCTTGTCAAATATTAAATAAACAAAAGCCCAGCTCACTACAAAAGTAACTTCATTACTGAAGTTTCCAAATTGCTTGTACTTTAGCATTGGAAGAATATGAATTACATGTAAATGACATTTTGTTTGCCCTTGTGTTTCATACGAGTGCCAGAGTCTGAGCCTTGATATCAGCATGCAGCAAAGGCATAGATAGACCTGGGAATGTAATCCTGGGACTTTTATCAGACTGCTGGTTGAGCTAAAATATAGCACAGATAGAATCTCTTGTAAATTCTGCCTACACTGGTATGTTTGCATTGCTGTGTTTTTCCAGGATAAGCATGAAATTAAATGGAATTTCAAATTGCTCTTCTTGCTGTTGTTGCCAGTTCTGATATTTATCTTCTTTCAGCAATAATAATGCTGCTATATTAGTTTCCAGTATGGCTGTAATGATAAACCCTGGTCCTCCTCCATTCAAAGATAAGCATGCAGACCTTGCACTGACTTCAGTCATACAGGGTGTGACATTTCATCCTGTCTAACTGAAATGCACAGGGGGATACAATGAAAATCCAAGCACTTTGCCTCCATTTGCATGGATCAAGCCCTGAAGAGACAGCTGTCTTATTTATTCTTTGACGAAGTAATGTGCTTGCTCCAAAGATCTTTGAAGTCTGTGGAAATTTAAGAGGAATTTCTTCACAGAAAGAGTGACTAGACATTGGAATGGACTGCCCAGGGAGGTGGTGGAGTCACTGTCCCTAGAGGTGTTTAAGGAAAGACTGGATGTGGCACTTGGTGCCCTGGGCTAGTTTCCATGGTGGTGTTTGGTCATCGGTTAGACTCTACCTCAGAGGTCTTTTCCAACATAATTGATTCTGTGATTCTGTGAAATATATTTCTTAACTTCAGTGAGCTTTGAATACAGCCCTTACTGACCACTTCTCAGATCTAACAACAGTGTATGTTTATTGATGCTCTTTACTCTGTGAAATTTTATTACTAACTGAAAACTTAGAGAACTCATTAAATGAAAGTAGCTCTCAGGATCCGAGAACCATTTATGATTGTTCTCTTGAACTTCTTTGTGCTACAAACTGGTCATGCCATGATTAATTTAATTTTATTTCTCATTAACAGAACAGCTTGAAGCTCTGAAAAAGATGATGGAGGCTGGGGAAACCGCTGCTCCTAATATCCTAGAGGATGATAACGAAGAAGAAATAGAAAGCGGTGAGGGTTTCACAGAGAAGGGCTCTCAAACATTGCCTGTGGTAAATCAGTAGGGTGGCACGAGCAGTTAGGATGCACTTTACCCACATGCCTGCAGTCTGTGCCAGCAGCAGTAGGTCTGGGCTCAGTGCAGGACTATTTGTACAGACCTCAGCCTTACCATCTCATCCCAGGCACGCACCACAGCTGCTCCTGGCTCTGTGGTAGGATCATGAGCTTAGCTGGTGGTACTAGTGGTAATTTTAACTTTCCCTTACTTGTCAGAAGTCATATTGGAGCACCAACCAAGTAAAATTTTCACTTTGTGTGTGTGAGAGAGAGACTGGGAAGCTGTGCTCTTTGCTATGGAAACAGATTTTGGCACTGTGTTTAAATACTTGTGTCAACATCGGGTTGGATTATTGCATTGTGCTTTTGAGGGATAGGATTTTTCGTGCCAAGCTTCAGGTATCTTCAGTGTAAATGTCTTGCTCTGAGCCAATGATATGGAATGTATTTATGGCCAGCACAGAAAAATAGACATATTTAGGGTGTGATCCACCTTGTCTGTTTGAATGTCTACCTTCAGAAGAAGTAAATCATGCCTGCAAGTGTCTGAACCAAGGTACTTTGACCCATGTCATCGTGAATGCCCCACCTTTAGCCTACCCCTTGGTCCTCTTGTATATTAGATATATTAGATATATTAGATATATTTATTTTTCTTCTATTACTTTGCTTTTTTAGCTTCTTTGAGTACCCTAGATTCTAATGGAAAATCGCCTTGGAAGCAAATGAAAATGATTCCCCAGAGTAGGGACACACAAAGGGTCTGTGACAATGCACACAAGAAACCTGGGCACGCTATTTTCTTATCTCTGTATTTAAAGAACTCTATCATCATATCTTGTTATTTCCCCAAGGCTATTGCCTTTTTCTTTTTACACTTTTTCTGGGCAAATTACCGATTACTTCAAAAATACAGTAAATAAAATTTCTCTTGCCATGTCAAAGCTCTAAGGATCTTAGGCCTTAGCTGTAATTTGCCACACTTGGAAACAGTTAAATAGCACTTGGAAATCTAATACCCTGTATTTTATTTCCATTTTTAAAAAATGTCAAAAACAAACCTGTGTATTCAACTGTCATTTGTCGCATGTCTGGCACAAAACCAGCAGTTGGTTTGTTTTTTTTTTTCCACTGATCTTTTTTTCTTTTTTTTTAATATGCAGCTGACCAGGAAGAAGAAGCTCACCCCGAGTACAAATTTGGAAGTGACCTTACTGTCGATGATTACAGTCAAAAAGAAGCTGTTGCCATCAGTGTCAAAAAGGTGGGATTGCTTCTTATACGTATATCTTTTAGAAAAACTTCCCATGGAGGCAGTTGTAAAAGGCACTCTGTTCTGTGGAAGCATCACAGCACTTGTCAGAAGATTCACACCTGAGATCTTCACTAGATGCCCTTAACCTTTAGGTTCATGAGAACACACAGTTTTGTAGCCCAAAATACTCCTTGCTTGTTCAGGTAGAATATTCATCGAGGAAACAGGATCAGTGTGTAGGGAAACAGTGTACAAGTAGGAGATTTGATCAAAAATACTAATTAAAGGCAACAAGAATTAAAGGCAGGAAGAAGTTTCCTGTTCCTGCCTCTGATATTTTGCTTCACATCTCAGGTGCAGAGGTGGAATATCAGATTGCTCAGCAGTGTTTTGGCAGGGCTACATTCTGTGTTCTCGTTGCAGAGTTCCTCTGTGTCATTTTTTATTTTTCCTTACGGTAGATTCTCCCTTCCACCTACAGCAATGAAGGCAAAATAGAACACACCCAGTGGGGTGGTGTGGCAGTGAGGCTGTGTCAGACAGCTGATAGACAGGGGAAGAGTTCCCTTTATTCCACTTATACCTGATTTAGTACAGTTTATCAGTCTCTGCTCAGTAACTTGAGTATTACGTGATGGTAATTAGATGCAGAATATTGGAATTAAAATCTAAGTGTGCTCTGGCACTGAAGGTGTTACTGCTGCTTGCCACAGAAAAAAAAGCCCACATGTGAGTGCTAAGATACCTTATCACATGATGCTCCTCTGTCATTTAAGTATTTTGGCCACTTCTTCTCTCCTGCCTGGCCACCTTTGGATCTTACTCCAGATAGAAATAGAGGTATGGATAATCCTTCCTAGCACAGATTGCCCTTGGCAGCATGTCTCCAGCAGTATCAGAGACATCAGGCCTGCCTTCTGTGTATCTCTTCAGGTCAACATCTTTGCTTCTTCAGGACTTCTATGAATCCTTCCACTGAAGTATCATTTAACTTCTTTGCTTTAGGGCAGCTTCACTTCCTAAGTCAGCTGGTCCTTAGCTACCTGAGTGTTTCAGGGTTTGGATTTTGGTTGGGGGGTTTTTATTGTTGTTTTGAGGATTAGTTTTTTTGTTTCCAGATTAGTCACTCATCCTCAGCATGTCTTTGAGTAACTTCTCTGCTTCTTTGCTGATCGGTGGCTTGATCTTTATCCTTTAGGAATTTACATCCAATGCAAAGATAACATTTATCTGTCGAAGTTTCTCAGTAGTGGTAGCATGTAATTGAAGACAGACAGCAGACAAGCCTTTTCCAAATTTCAAGCATAGTTTACAGCAGCCTTAAGTTTTCAGAGCCTGGCAGTTTGCATATCCAGACTGGATGATCTTTTGTGCGGTCTGGGTGTGTTATTCTTTCATTCTTCTCTGAAACTTCCTGTCCCCAACATCTCATGGTAGCTCTGGTTTGGGCTTAGCTGACTGGCATCCTTCATCCTGTTGCCATTGTTAGCCAGCTGTTGCATTTCATATCTTGTGTACCCAAATTTCAAAGAGACTGCAAATTTTTGCAAGTTTATGGGACAGATGAGCCACACAGGAAGGTGTGGAAAAGAGTATACTTTTTGATAAATTAATGAACTTTGTGAGGATTTTTTTCCTTACTGTGAGTGTTTCCTATTGCTTTTTCTTTGGGTAATGTATATATATTTTTTTTCCCTTAGGCTGTTGAAGATTCTGAGCAAGAAAACAATAAAAAGGTGACACATAGGATGTTATGTAGTTTATTTTATTGTTTTCTATATAACATGCATATTACTTACCATGCATTCTTAGTGGTTTAATAGTTTTACACTCAGTTTTACTGCACCTATATGGTATTTTTGAAAGTGACTCTACCTCCTTTTGTCCCCTTGGGTTTCTTCTACTATACTTTTATACTGGGCTTAGGGCTGTCAGAAAATTTGGGAACAGACAGAAGTGCATGACTTTTGCCTGCTTAGAAGTGTCTGATCTCAGTCTCAAATGTCATGTACGGGGAAACCAGTTCTTTGAATGGTGTTGAGATGTATCATCCCTGCTTCTTTTTTTTCCTCTGCCCTTACCCTGACTGCACTTTGTTTTCCTCTCTCTTTTTCTTCCTTTTGCTTTCCCTGGGGACTTCTGCATTTATCTTCTCCCAGGAATCCCTTCTGTAAGACACTTCCCACCTCCTTCCACTGTCCTCCTCCTCCTCTTCTCTCATTAAAGCTGCTCCTGTTCCTAACCACACTTTGTTTCAGTCTGTGTTGTTTTCTAAGTGGGTTCTGCTTCTTTTCTTGAGGGGTGGTGAGGTGTAAGTAACAGGGAGATCAACTTTTCCCTATTGTTTTCTCTAACCATTCCTTTGTTTCTGTAGACTTTAAGAAAGATTCTGTCCTTACCCCTTTCTTCATTCATAGTCTTAAGTTGAACACTGCAGAGCACAGCCCATTTACTCTAAAAATTATGGATCTGCAAGCAAATAAGATAAAATCAGTGACCAGTGGATTGTCTTGGAACACTGAGCTAGTGTGTCAGTAATGCAGTCATACAGCTCTGATCCCACTGCCAGGGCACTAAGGCATCATAATCTTCCTTTTCCCTGGAGTTCATTTAGGTGTAGGTGTTGATGGATCAGGATGGTCAAATACGATCAGTGGTTCTGAGCAGTCAACAAAGAGGCATATTGGAGAACCCTGGTTTTTACAAGATGGGTGGTCACTTCTTCCCGAGTTATTTGCCTTTCAAAAATTAAGATACTGAAAAGGACTAGTTGCATTGAAAACCATTGGCCTGAATTTGACCTGAACTCTATTAATAAATATTAACCTAGTAACAAAAAAATATGCCTGTTTTCTGCTAATAAAGGGGTGTACCGTTTGGCACATTTAGGGAACAGATCTGTGAACCCTCAATCTGCACATTCCTGAAGAGCAGTTGGATTGAGCCCTAGTGATCAGCATTAAAATAAGGTGTCAGTTTGATTTCATAGGCCGCTGGAAGTTTAATTCAGTCTAAAATGCACACACAACAATGTGTACCTGGACTCATTCTGCTAACTCAGCTATTCTATGCACTCAGAAAATTATGTTCCTCGTGGCTATAATCATCTTATATCAAGGCACAAATGGTTCCACTTCACATGGTTTTCATCCTTTGAAATGTATCTGTGACGGGTAGAGGTACAGACCCACAATACTGGCAAGTGGTTTTACATTTCCTTTACTCTCCCATCTCACTGAGTAAATGAGTTGCGGTAGTGTAGGTTGTGTGAACTGCGTTTTTCTCTAATGAGAAAGGGCTTTTTGCAGTGCTTCCTCTTATTGACTATTTCCTGATAAAATAGGGAAGGAGAACTTTCTGACAAACATGAGCTTCAGTCTGAAAATAAAAAGCTGTACTGCAAGAATTTTTGACTATGTACTCCCTAGCAGAAGTTCACTGTCAGCCTACAATAGGTTAGATTTTTTGGTAACTTGGACACTGGTAGGAGAACAACCAAAACTGTATGTAGGAGTTTGCTTAGATTGACAGTGATCTTTCTTTTCCTTAATTTCAGTGAAAAGAATGTGTTTCAAACTGGCTTAGGGAAAGGAAAATGTTGGACAGGTAGATCCAAATAAAAAATGTTTCTTGTTGTGGGTTTCTGGCAGATGAGATACTTGTAGAAAACTTTTGGAGTTCTGTTATAGATAAAGTGCATCTTCATGTGAATGATGGATTCAGATTTTTATTAAGTGAAGTGAATAGGAATATGAACTGGCTACTGTGTGTCTTGTTGGTCTTGTGACATTTGTTTGTCCAGTGGAGGTTGTGATCCCTACATTTTGGTCTCCTGTTAGTCAAGATTAGTAGTTAAACCTATTTATGTTTTGATGTTGAGGAAGTTCTGCTGAGTGCCAAGTATGCATTACACCACCATAGGTGCTCTCAGCAAATGTATATTAAATCACAGGTTTAGGAATTTATTTGGCAAAGATAGATCATTCTCTCCCAACATTTTTCAGTCTGTTGTAATATTTATCTTTTACCCCAGTGTTATCCTACTAACTTCATGTAATACTTACGTGCTGCTTAGGAGCTTTTCTATCATCAGTCCTCTTGCATGTGTCCTGTAACACTGAGAGCCTTTGGTGCACGTATCAGTAAGAAAATAAGCCTTAATTTGTGACATTAAATTTCCACTTTTCTTGTATTAATTTGCCCTTTCTTCAACTTTCCGCAGATTTGGGTATAATTTTGTACCACAGTTGAAACCTCCAACGGTAGGGTTTGCACACAGAAATGGTGATTGTTCTTTTTGATGTGTTTTCAGGGTTTAGTAACTGTTGAAGATGAACAAGCGTGGATGGCATCTTACAAATATGTAGGTGCCACAACCAATATACATCCATATTTATCAACAATGGTCAACTATGCTCAACCTGTAAAATTTCAAGGTTTCGATGTAGCAGAAGGTAACATAAAAGGTTGAATGAAATACAAGTGTTTGCTTATCCCTAGGTAGTTTTTTAATCTCTACATTTTCCTGAGTTTAGAAATTCAGGCGTATTTGGTAGTTTAATGAACCACCATCAATATGTTTGTAGATCTGTTGCCTTGAATGTAAAAGTTAGCATGTTATTCCGTTGGTCATCCACATGGAGTCACTAAATTACTGGGAGAATGTGGAGCTGTTGAGGTTGATTCTATTCTATAGGCCTTTCCAACTGAAATGCTTTTTTTAGTTCATCTTTCCCTACAGTAAGGTGAGCATGATTGTCACAGTGGTCAGCACTCGGCTGATACTGCACACCAGGCCATCTATCATGTTGTTTTGCCTTATCTAGCCCCACGAACAGGCTCTGAATAACAATTTTGTCCTAAACAAAAAAAAAGGAAACTTTTGTTGATTTCCCAGGAACTGAAAGAAAAAAGCAAGTCAGAAAACCATGAAATTTCTCACCAGTGCAATTTGATTCTATGAGTAATAGATAATGGGGAAAGAGACCAGAATCTGCTATATCCTGCCATTATATATAATGCATGATTTTGAATTTTGATTTGTCATTACAGAAGTGTTTTAAAATGTCTTGTTTTTCCTTCCTAGAACGTAATATTCATCACAATATGTCGTCTTTCAATGAATCGGTCGGCCTAGGGTATTTGAAGACTCATGCTATTGAGTTTGTGAAGTATCCTTTCACCTCCTCACACCACTTCCCTACCAGTGCTGCAAATAAACCAATCAACCTTTCTAGATTTAGTGTTCTGTGCCTGTGAAGGAAAAGGGAAAGCAGCTCGTGGAAGGAGAAATAGATTAATACAGGAAATAGTGAAGATACCAGGATATGGCTGTACATTTCTATGATGTTTTTATTTCATTTTCCTTGATGAATTCCACAGTTACAACAAACGACAAATGAGTCGGATATACCCAAAGGGAGGCCGAGTGGATTCCAGTAATTACATGCCTCAAATTTTCTGGAACGCTGGCTGCCAGATGGTCTCACTGAACTATCAGACCCCAGGTAGGCAGCAACGACCAGTGAACCTCAATCCTAAAGAATGGCTTGGGCAGTAACTCTCAAACAGATGCCATGGATTTGCTTCTGGCATTTTTGGAGGAAGCAGACATATGGCTAAATAACACAGTGGACTGGAATTACGGAAGCGTAAGACAAGGAGCAATAAAAAAAGCCGTACACAGAAGGAAAATTCAGCCCCCTTTTATAGAAAAATAATAGAGCACTGCAGCTTCTCACAGAAATGGTTTTTATTAATAAAAAGTATTAATTACAGGAAAAATCACCGCTTTCACAAAACACAGCTTTGGCACAGTTGGGTGCATGTCCGCAAAGCAGAGATGGAGTGTGCAGATTAAGATGGTAAAAAGTAATGGCTGTGTGACAAATGCATTTCCAGACCAGTCATTGTGAAGCGTTAAGTGTCATGTGCTCAGCATCGGAGAATGGGGTCTGAGATCCCAGCTGAGAGAACGATGCCAGGGAATGTAAATGCCTCTCCACAGGGTAATCTGAGGGGAGATGTATTGTTCCTGTTCAGTGAAGGTGTGAATATAACTATAAGGGTAGGCTTTTTGTCTTGATTAGTTTTTTAATGTATCTAGGAATGTCTTCAGTCATACCTGTAACAGACCAGTTTCCCCATTTCGTTTTTCTAGCTGTGACATTGCCTTTGTGCTTGCTTCCCCCCTCCCTGAACGGTGTCTTTGCTACTGCAGACACTCCTAATGATCATACCCTGAGTTGTGTCCTGCAAAGCTGTGCCCTGATTTCACTAGCTGAGGAAGCAGGAATACACTGCTTTTAGAACACTCCACATAATACAGAGGCTGGAGCAGATACACAAACCCCAGTCTGCTCCCAGCACTGCCTCTACCCACTGCATGTCATTCCCAACCCCTTTATACTGCAAAATAAGAGTAGTAATTTTATAAGTGGAAGGGAACAGCTTTCCTGTATTCATCTTCTGTCATCCAGTTGTGCTGTCAAGCTGAAGAATAATTGAGGAAATAAGTTACAGCTGCCTGGTCAAGCAAGTAATAAGTGAGCATGTGAGAATCCTGTATTTTGCGTATCAGAGTACATACAGAAAAGATCTTGTTCCCTTTTGAAGGTGGAGTCTGCTGGGCAAGAGAATACCTGTGTTATGGCTAAGCAATGATATTCCATTCCAGTGTAATTGGAAACCTGCAGGGAAACATTTTATTTTTACAGAGTTCTGGAGAGAGTTGGATGAGAGGGAGGTTATTACGTGTTTACTGTATATCTTTTATATACAGGTGCCATAATAACACATTGACCAAAACTCATCACTTAAATACTGAAACTAAGAAATGCTGCTGGGGTCTCTGTGGTTTGGTTTTGTGGTATTTTACTGAATTAAGGCCATAGAAAACCAGTGTGATGTTTATCTCACCTTCTTTAAAACATCAGGATACAGAGAGCTGCAGCAGAGGTAGTTGTCTGTGGTCATTATGAAGAAATACATACTTCAAGGATGTCTTGTTAGTGTGTTTTATATTCTACCTGAGACTGAGGTTAATTGCACTGTTAAAACTCCTCTATCCCTCTGTTATTTCAAAGTGATCTGCAGAAATGGAGACATCTGTCCTGTAGACACCAAAACTTAGATGGTGGAAATCCCATCCCACAAGTGTTAACATGACCACAGTCTGTTGTTTCTCTGCCTGTTTGATTTTAGGGAATCAAACTGTTTGGCTGTTTTCTTAAGCACACCACAGACACAGTGTGGTTGATAAAGCTGCTCCTACTGTAAAGAAATCTGAAGGTTTTCCTGTTGCTTCCTTTTGTTTCTTAGGTGTGTGGGTTTTATGCATTAAATTTAATTTTTATTTTGAGCTCGTTATTCTGGACAGTCAGTCTTGTTTTCTAGAAAGGAGTATTCGTGGTCTGCATTATTCACCAGGAAAGGTAGTAATTTCTTTGTCTCTTGACAGATTTAGCAATGCAGTTGAATCAAGGGAAATTTGAGTACAATGGATCGTGCGGGTGAGTGATATGATTCAAACTGTTGTCACTGTGGATCAGAATCCTTTAATAAGGTTTTAATAAAATTTTGTCACTGTTAATTATGTGTTACAAAAGAAAAAATGGGATGATAGGTGAAGAGTAGAAATTAGAAGAATTCAGAGGGAATTATCCCCGGTAAGGAGGTATTCTAATGAATATGCTTTTTAATTATGCCCAGTTTTTAAAGATGAGATAGAAGAGGCTTTGTGTGCAAATTATGAAGATCGTGAATACCATACACAGTTATTTAAATACATCTCCAGCTTCTGTTCTTAGCCTTTTTTTTTGAAGATATGCCTCAGAATGGAGATTCGTTGCACAGTTCACAAAACTGCCAAACTTACTTGGACAGGTTGAGTCATAATACATAGGGAACATTTTTTTAATCTGTGTACTGTAGTTGGAGTGTGAATTTCACAGAGAATGAAAACGGTTTCATCTCTCTAAGTTCTTGCTCACGACCTTTGCATGACAAAGGATGCTCAAGTCATGCTGATAGATTTATTTATTTTTTTTAATGCTGAGCTTATACCTTAATTGGATAGAGTGATCATTAACATCAGGAGAAAGGAGGAGTTTGATGAATTACAGGAAATGACAGTCCAGAAACACATTAAAATCTGCAAACTCATCCTGGGAAGAAACTACTCTTTTTACTGCTGCAGATCTTATTCAGAAAGAAAGTCTGAGTAGATGAAGCCTGGTAAAATTCCTCATCTGCAGAATGGACACAAAGGGCTTGGCCTCTCCATGCCTTTGTCACAGTTGTGAGCCCTCCAGGTAGAGGCTCCTGGGTTTGACAGAGGTGCAGTCTCTGGAATTTCAATCAGAATGACACAAATAATAGAAAACCAAAGCTTTTTTTACTGTAGAGTATGGTTCCTTCTTGTTGGACTCAAAATCCTAGTAGAAGAGCACCTTTACTTTTGCCTAATTCTTCTGAAGGACAGGAAAAATGATCAACTGAATTCCTGGATTCTTACATCAATCTTTTGATATTACAGCATGGTAATATTTTGATATGCATTGTAAGTGTGGTGGTGTTTCAGTCCCAGAAAGGATGCAGGGCAATGAAAATAAAAACGTTTCCTTCTGTCTGTAGTTCTTTTTTTCTCAGATTTACAGTTTTCATGCTGGTGAAACAAGACTGAGCCACTCTATCTTTACCACTTTTTTTTTCAGCAGGCTGGAAGCAGAAATAAAGGATGTTTCTGATAGTTCCCTACTTTAAATTAATAAAACGGTATTAAATCACTCACATTTATAATGTAAGAAAAATGAGGAGTATTATTTTTCTAAACAGAAACCATGTTATGAAAAAATGGGAGAATACATTGACATTCTTTCCACTGGAATTTTTCCATCATTTTTTAATTATTTTTGAGTTCTGTCTAGGCCTTTATAATGCTGTGTACCAGTGATTCACTGGAGAGACTAGAGGTGGATAAAAATTAATCTTCTAGCAGCCTGGTCTGTCGGGGTTGCAGAATTAGCAAGATTTCTCTAGTTAAACATTTTCTTCCACCACTGACAGAACCTCTGTAATGTGCAGCACAGCATTTCTGTGATCAGCTGGTGTTTCATTTTGATGGCAGAATCCTTGAGTTCTGATTCATCAGAGCACATATTGGCTTCATTGATATGTTGATCCAGTGCATAGTCCTCAGGGAGAGATTGTAAGTGTTATTATGGTAGTACCTTTCGTGCCACTATAATTAACAATCTGTCAGCACTGACATTATCAGTTGTTTCCCCCCAAGGTTTCATAACCACCATGAAAGAATTAGCTTCAAGCTGAAATTTATTGTATGAGTCTTGGCTCCGAGGAACTTCTTCATTTAGAAAAATGAAATTGAAAAAGCCCTCGGTGTTTTTCCAAAGTTAAAGAATTAAAACAAATGAGAGCAACCACATTTTATTATGTGGTAACTTGCTATATTTTTAAAATCTATCAGTCAGTTGTTTTGAAATGTCCTTGATCATATCACATTTATTTTTCTATTGAAATCCAGAGTTACTTTCATCTCTCAGTAGCTGGTAATTCAAAATGAAGATTAACATTCATAATACTTCCTTTTACTTCCTCACACTTGCAGCTGGAATGAGAGTCCGTATTTTACAGTGCTGCAGGACAGTTCATTGTTTAAAGCTAGAACATCCATTTCATTTGTATTTAACACAGTTTTAATTTCCACACAAGAATAATTTTCTCCCTTTTTTTTTCTTCTTGAAATAAGGTATCTGCTTAAACCAGATTTCATGCGACGACCAGATCGAACGTTTGACCCGTTCTCTGAAACTCCTGTAGATGGTGTAATTGCTGCAACATGTTCTGTACAGGTAAAATAGCACCAGACAACTGTCATCACTCCCAAATCACATTTAAAAGTAGGCAGAAATAAGATATCTACAGAAAGTGTGTTTGGATTGTGAAGATTTCATCAAATAATTTCTTTTTTTTTTTTTTTTTTAATGGCTGGCTAAGGTGTCTTTGTTTACTTGATGTAAGCGGAACAGGATAGAACTAGAAATGATTTGTTATTACACATTATCATGTTCTAACACTCTTCATGGTCTTTTTGAAATACATCAGCCCACACAAGTGGATAAATGAGTGAAGTTCATTTCTGTGTACAGTATGAAATTGTACACCACCACTTGTCACTATAGAGCAAGGAGGAATATGGGCACACCTAGACAGGATATTTTCAAAATAAGTAGAGAAAAATGGTTCCTGAGATGAAGTTCCTCACTTTGGAGTCATCTATGAGTAAAAATGTCCGTAAAAACATCTGTTGTAGTTCTAAAGCATGGTTAGGTATCATATTTTGGAAGAAGACTGACAGCAGCAAAACCATTTTTGGGACTCGACACTCTGCTTTTTTTGCTCAAATACCTTTTGTGCTGCTAAACTTCAGCTTTCAGTCACCCCTTTCTATGTGCTGCATTTAAATTTCAAACTCTCTCCAACCAAGCGTTCCTTGTGCGTTCTAGACATTTAACTGAGTTTCATTTTTGCACTTCCAGAAGAACAAACATGTTTTATTAATGTTGGGGTTTTTTAATGGTAATGACAGTACAATCCCTCCAAGAAGGAAGTGGGATCTGGTGGTGAGAACATAAGTTCTAAATATCACTAGGGATAGTTCTTATATCATGTATTTTGTCAGTTACTTTTCTTGTGTGACTAAAATCAGTACAAAATTCCATATGAATTCTGTAAGTAAGGAGTTGAATGGACCAAAAGCCAGTAATCATAACCCTCAGCTGCATACATTTTCGTGTTTATTGTCCAGAGCATTCCCTGGAAGAATGTTAGATCATGAAAGCAAAAGGATTTGAAATGAGCTTAGGTCTGTGAAATCGCATTTTGGGTTGTTTTTTTTTTTCTTCCCTGCTTGATTGTAGTAATGAAAACATTAGCTGTGTTTTTAAGTAATATATCATCCTGACGGAATAAAAATTTTCCCTGGAGTAATCACCTGCTGTGACTAGATTAATCTTGGCTTGGAGTGAAATTGTAACAAATCTTCATATACATAACAATACAGAGGAATCCTCTGGGTTTTTTGTTGGTTTGCTTTTTCAGCATCCTGCACTTTCCAGACATAATGCGGAGTCAGACTGGCACGTGATTAGTTTAAAAACCTTTGCCTAAGTGAAAGCAGAGCAATGGTTTCCTTTCACCTGTTTGCAGTCAAGACATGCAATAGAACAAAGTGCTTCCCAACAGCAGGTTTAAGGCTGTGGAACAGCGGTGCCCGATCTGGTGGTTTCATTCGGTGGTTTTCATTAATATAGCGAATACATCTGTGAGACATCAGATAATTGGGATGACTGGCTTGCAACTGGTAACACCATAGCACAGTCATTTCAAATTAAGGCTATATTTAAGGTCTGATCACAACAGTGATCACAATTTTAGCACTAAATACACTATTTTCATAGGAGGAAATAAACACGTCTGTTCTGCATACAGCATTTTCCAGACTGCTCTCAGTAAAAAATACCCCAGAATTTCCAATCTTCTTACTTTGTATTGCTCTTCCTTACTGCTCTGTTATTATGTTGCAGGTAATATCTGGTCAGTTTTTATCAGACAAAAAAATTGGCACATACGTGGAAGTGGATATGTATGGCCTGCCCACGGACACGATACGTAAGGAATTCCGGACACGGATGGTGATGAACAATGGTCTGAACCCTGTTTACAATGAGGAGTCATTTGTGTTTCGAAAGGTAGGCTTTTTGGAAAGCACAGTTTGTGGTTTTGCATGAGCTTCCTTGCTCTCTTGAGCACAGGAATGAGCACTGCTCCCATGAAAAAGGGTTTGTAGGGCCCCTGTTTACTACAGGAAACAATGTAAAGCTGAAATAACCTTTCAAGAGGTTGTTTGGGATTTGGTTTGCTTCTTTTCTTTTTTTAATTTTACTTTGTTTTATTTTTCTAATGGATAATCTCTGTAGCTGTCACATGATTTTTTTGTTGTTGTTTCTGTTTCCATTTGGCTTTTTTCCTCCCTTTTGTTTCCTCTTCCCACTTGGAGGTATCCACCTCCTCTGGGACCATGCCTGTGTCCAAGGTGTGCAGTCTGCTCAGAATGAGCCCCCGCTGGTGGACACCATCATCATTCCTTGGAGATTCCTTCTTCCCTGCCCTGGCAGTGGCTGCTGTCTTGCACTCTTCCTTCAGCCCAGAGGGCAGGTGAGATGGTGCATCCAAAGCAAAGGTCAATGTTATTACATGGAAAAGTTGGAAGGGTGCTGTGTTCCTCAGCCCTGTTGCCAGCCCCCTCCTCCAGTAGTCCATGTGCATCATGTACCTTTTGCTTTCTTTTTTGCTTTCTTTTTTACTTTCTTTTTTTCAGTAAAAAAAATCAAAACAAACCCTTTTTTCTTGATACGGGGGATTTAAAGAGAGAGATCATTTGTCCATGTTCAGTTTTTATCTCTCAGTCTTTATATATACTGTATACATACTTTTTTTTTTCCTGTCAGCCTGAATTTCATCCAGATTTCATGTGTTAGCAGGGCTCTCTTTGATAACATCTGTTTTGCTTACACCTGTTTTGTTGTCATCCAAAATCGTTGCTCTTCTATTCCGAAGTTCAGACTTTTATTACAAAATTCAGGCTTTGCCAAGTGGTGATAACACTTCACTTCACCCTTGGGTATATTACACACTTAATCTGCTTTCTTAACAGTATAACCGGTTTCTAACAGAAATTTAGTTGATGCAAGAGTTTTCTCTGAGCTCAGGTATACTCTGGGATGGATGTGACTCCAAGTGCTTTTCTCAGTGCACAAGGAGGCGCAGGGAAGAGGCTTAGGTACAATGACAGGCAATCATGCTGCCCATGGCTTGCTGGCCGTATGGCAGCATCTGCTGCTTTCTGATTTCTTACCTCAAAAGGGCCATAAATTCCAGGGTACGCACAGCTTCTGTCTGAAAGTGGGGTACCTGTGTGTCCTGTGTGACCTGTGTCCAAGATTTCGCAGACTTTCTGCTCTGCTCTGCGATGGTCACACATTCGCTTGAACTGAAAGTCAGCCAAGAGATTCTTTTTCTTCATCTCTGGCCTTTATCATATCTTAGCCTTGTAATCAACACAAATTGATGACAGGTGAGTGGCATAAACATAGCAGGAACAATTCCTCTAGTTGGAGGTGAGGAAGGCGTGGGATGCACAGTGCTAAAATGCCATGAGGGGGGAATAGCCCACCAGAATACCACAGAACAAATTAACGGAGAGGGAGTGATAAACTCAGTCCCCACTTCTGCTCCCTGTCAAATCTGTATCTGAGGCCTCCATGTAATGAAAGATGTGCTGATCTGTGGCCTGTAGAGCAGAGATCTTACCTGCCCTATTTGGATTACAGTGCTGATTTTTAATCCTACACAGTTGCTCTCAGGAACTGTTTGATTGTTCTTCTGTCATGTTTTCTTATTTTTATTTTAACTGAAGTAAGGCTTCAGTCATTCTAACCTGGGTTCTGTGCTGTCCCTCTGTTGTGTGGGGGGGAGAACGGGACAAGTGCTGCTGGTAACCTGTGCTGAGAGTGCTAAGTTGTAATCAAGTAGAGCAGGATATCCATGAATTGTCCAGGTGGGTTCAGAGACCAAAAGCGTATTTTTTGCCCTCTGAGACTGCAAATGAAAGTGGGAGGGGGAAAGGCTATGGGAGACAGGAGACACAGTTTACTTTTGCCCCATAAGCGCTGGTGAATGGCATCAGGTAGGGAAGGAGTGGGAAATCTTTCAAAATATTTAGCTGGTGTAATTGTGAGCCACAGGATTTACGTATTCTGAAATCTACACAATATTTAGGGTGAGGAAGAAAGCTTTTTCTGGGAAAGATTCATTTCGAAGTGTGGGGTTTGCAGGGAATGACCTGATCTTACAATGATGATAGTCTGTGTCCGGCATACAAAGCGAATGGTTCACACGTGGGAGGCAGGGAAGATTCAAGTCATTAAATGTCTCCATTTTCTGGCTTTCCAGGTTATTCTCCCTGATCTTGCTGTCCTGAGAATAGCAGTGTATGATGACAATAATAAGTTGATCGGTCAGAGGATCCTGCCTCTGGATGGGCTGCAGGCAGGTTACAGACACATTTCCCTTCGAAACGAGGGCAACAAGCCACTCTCTCTCCCGACGGTTTTCTGCAACATTGTGCTTAAAACATACGTGCCTGATGGTTTTGGAGGTGAGATAAACCTGTATCTCATGTGCTGCAGCTCTGGAATGTTGGTGTGGAAGTACTGAAGTACTGTGGTGTCAGTGTGCCAGAAGGCAGCAGACACACAAGGCTTGGAGGATTGGAAGGACTCAGTATTTTAACTGCTTGGAAATTCTGCATATTGAGTTAAAAAAATCCCCTTTCTGACCAAGTGTCTGCCTCAGTGTTAATGATAATGACATGTATCTGCTAAGTGACAAAATTATGTGGAAAATAAGCTAATACTAGTTAGCTCAATATGATTTTCTCTGTTGACAATTTAGGAAGATTTTTCTTTTGATTTACTTTTTTTGAATTACATCTTATCTGACATAAATACCTGTAAGGTTAAAACATACTTTAGCTGTATTGTTTGGTGTGTAGGTATAAAAAATTCATGCAGAATCTAGACAGGTCTTTTCCAAACAAAGGCACTTCTGTATTCTTGAGTTTATTGGCAAATTGTTGAAAATGGCCAGTGAAATAATTTCGCATCCAAAACCCTTCTGCATTTTTTCCCTCTCAATTTTACATGTTTTTAGTGTGGTTTAATTATTTTTGGATTTTCAAGAAAGTTGTTTTTAATGTGAGCCATTTGCATGACCAGGTTGGCAGGGCCGGGGTCATTTATACTGAGCCATGGCAAATTGCCACACGTGTGTAGGAAGAAACCTGAGAATAATCATTACCCCACTTAAGTCAGTGTAATGGGTAAGTTCACCCCGAGGATGTGCCTCAGGGAAGGGTTTTCTTCACTCCAGATGGAATGTGTTGTACACTGGACAATATATAAGCCATGTAAAACTGTAAAATGGAAATTGTGCTAAATGTTAGTGCTCTGGCTCTGCAGCAAAATGAAGTTCACCTTAGAGTTGATTGATGAAATATTATTGATAAAAACAATGTTTTGCTCTTTGCAAAAACAATTTGAAACCTGCTGTCTGCGCAAAGAATGACTGCCACTCCTCTGAGCGTCACTTCCACAGTACAAACAGGAGAAAGGGAAGGCTTACCTAAACTATTAGTACATCTTAACTCTGTGTTTGCTGGTATTGATCCATATTTAAAAAAAAAAGCAGGCTGACACTTCAGTCACAGTATTTCATGGAAGAAGTTACAGAAGCATTTGTGTTGTTCCCGTGTGCCATCCCGGTTTGTGGCAAGTCAGCTGGAGTTTTGCCACAGGTCTTGGAGCACTACCATGCCTTTATGCAGCACGTTTCATTGACAGGATTTAACTTCAGGGACTTTGTCTGAAGAGAAGTGTAAGCTTTGCTTAAACTTGAGATTCACAAGGGTAACTGTACCTTCAGTCTAAGGGCCACATTTAAGTGTGAGCTTTAATTCTTTCCTGAGCTGAAGCTTTTGACAGAAAATGACTCAGTTAAAATATTTTCTAAACTAAGGACATGCTTCTGATTTGGGATTGGTGTTTTACAATACCACACTTTTTCTAAGAATAGAATTTAAACTTAGCACTGAGTTTGATGTGGCTTAAGCTGCTGAATGTGCTGGTCACACAGGGGGGAAATTTTTTATTTTATTTCATTTTTAAAACTGTATTCTACAAATTCAGAAGTGAAAGACTTGTTTTTCAAAGAGGATCTGAACACCAGTTTACCATTTGCAAATTGTGTGCAGTTCAGTATTTGCTGATCTGCTACACTGTCAGCATTTCTACAGGTGGTTTATTTAGTAGAGGTAAAAAGGCATTGCTACCCCTAAGTAGCAGTTTTGTTACAGTAAAATGCTACTAAAATGAGAGAACTGGTTGTCATAGTTTACTGTCAGCAGTGGGAAAAACGGACTCCATATTAACAGGAACTAAATAAGTTCAATTATGAGTTCTCCTCTCCCTTCCCAAATACGTCTGATGTGTCTCACGTCGTTTCCTCATTGATACAGAACAGCAGCGTGATGAACAACTGGGAAATAACTTCTGACACTCAGGTGGAATCAATAGTATTCTGTTGGCATGTGGTCTTTAATTGGCTTATCATCTGCAGTGAACTTCTCATTCTTTTATGAGCTATCATTAGGAGCTCCATGATTGTTTTAGCAAACCTGTGGGAAGGTAGAGCTCGATTCAGTAGCTGCCTACATTCTTTTTCGTTTCTGTTTTCTTTTTTAACCTGTATGGGTGAGATTTAAAAACATGCCCTGAATAACAACTAGAATGGACGATACATTGTAGGCTTTAGAAGACGCATATTTTTATTTTTCATAGGGCTTAGTGATTTCCTGTGGTTTATTTGCATCAGCTGCTTTGTTCCCAATAAAACACAAGAGTGGCACAGATTGATGCAAATGAAGTAGAATTCTCCAAAGAGAAGCTTCTATAATAGAAATCTGTACGTAAGTCATCTTAGGTTAGTGATTAAAGTCCTCTGTAATGTGCTCTTGCAGTGATTTTTGTGGCTTTATATTTAATTGCAATTCTTCTACAAAATGCTGCTCCTCACCCCCACCTTACCTCACTGGGGAGAAGGGAAAGCGTAAGCAGAGGACAGATGACAATGTGAGAGGCAGTGATGAGTCACATCCCCCGTGCAGAAGTGCTGAGCCTTTGGTGATGTGCTTGCATGGTTAGTAATACAATTTACAAAGGTCTCTCTCCCAAACACGTTAGTCATTTTTACCTAGAAGCTCGTGATAGTCGGGTTCAATTTTCAGATGACGCATCGTGCTGGCAGGGTAGTCCTGGATTTTCCTTGAGGAGTGCTTGGCAAGGACAAAAAGACACGATTAGTCTAAAGTTAGGGAAAGGAGAAACAGTCGGTGCTGAGCTACAAGGCCTCTGTTGTGGCTGAAAATAAACTCTGCATAGGTTTTGTGTATATGAAATAAATTTCAGAAGACATCATTTGCTCGTAACAGTTATTGGAGAGGACCTATTTGTGTAGATAAACAGAGCTGTCAAGGGTAATGCTAAGTATTTAATATACAACTTTTATTGGAATGGGAGACCTGTCTCTGTTTTTTTGCTTGAGAAGTGCATCCAGCGACTTCAGAGGAACATTTCATAGAACAACTTAAGCTGGAAGGGAGATGATATAGTCCAGCCCCTACTTTCCACAAGAAGGATAGGAAGTTTCTTCCCAAAGCTTTTGACGGATTTTTTTTTTTTTTTTTTTTTTTTTGGTGG
>VZRE01009747.1:696543-727914 GCA_013396775.1 Cephalopterus ornatus
GTTAAGCACGGAAAGGGATTATTCAATATGCAGGTAAAGATTCGTGTAACTTTGTCATCCTGGAAACCTGTGCTTGCACATTGTTCGCTGCGTATGGAAAACAGAGCTAGAAAAAGGCATTTGTAAAAGATTAGCTTCCAAATGCCTCTGCAGATCATAAAAAGTTGATTTTTTTTTTCCTTCCAGATATTGTGGATGCTTTATCAGATCCAAAGAAATTTTTGTCTATCACAGAAAAAAGAGCAGACCAAATGAGAGCTATGGGTATCGAAACTGTAAGTAGAATTCAGTGACAAAAAACCCATTTATGTTCATGCTGTGTTCCTTTTTTAAAGTGAGCTGGTCCTTCCCCAGTCAAGGCATGTTACCTTATTTCTCATTTTCAAATACGAGACACTTGGTCCAGCTCTGAAATACATTAGCTTATGTTAGTTGTCATCTACTGAAATACCATTCACTGGCTGATTTTCGTGGATCACACTAACACATCCCTTAGAAGCACAAATTTTAAGGAATGAAAACAGAGCTGTATTTCAGTAGGTAGCTATTTCAAGTAGGTTACAAACTCTTTACTATAGTGTTGTTTGAAATTATGCTGCAATTTTATTATGTTTAAAGTAAGCAAGTTCAGAAGCTTCCCAGGACCCAACCTTTGCAATACAGGTAAAGGAACAATTAATTTATTATGATGTGAATGTTTCTTTCAGAGTGATATAGCTGATGTACCAAATGACACTTCAAAGAATGACAGAAAAGGAAAAGCCAATAATCCCAAAGCCAACGTAACACCTCAGAGTAGCTCTGAACTTCGACCAAGTACCACGGCAGGCTCTGGGACCGACGCTAAGAAAGGTACACAAAACCCACACACCACTCCCTCTGTTCTGAAGTGGTTCAGAAAGCCACAGAGAAAAGTACTCCTTACTCAATTTCAGTTTTGCAGTTCTATTAATTCTTGTCATTTTAGAAGGTAAATTCACTTGCCAGTAAGAGCTGTCTCTGTCTAATTGCAAATAAGTTTTGTATATTATGAGAATAACTGTACAAAGCCAATACAGGTTTATTTTACTAAGTGACCTCTTTGTTTGGCTGTACACTTACAGCATTAACATGCATGACTCTGGGAGTAGTTTACTAAAGATCTACTGGAGGACTGCCAATAGGAGTGACTATTATCTGGCATAGTCCACAGAAACTCTTCTGGTTTTTTTCTCCCTTCACAAATCCCTTGGCAGAGTTGCAGATTTAAGTAATTAAAGGTATTTAGAATTCACTGGATTCTGTAGAGATTTCCCAACAATTAGAAATGTTTTCACCATGTGGTTTAACTCTGAAGAGTGATTATGGAAATGGCATGTTTATTGTAAAAAAAAAATAAATCCGTATTAAATGTGCTCATTTATAAGTGAATAAGTATTTTTCTTCCTCGCTATTCACTCTACAAAGTCATTTTATAGAGTCAGGTGGGATTATTTGTTTCCCCCATATCATCACAGGTAATGAAGATTAAGTGAGAAAACAAATTTGTACAGCTGAATGAAACACAATAAATATTTCCAGTAATGGGCCACAAGAATTAGAATCTGGTTCATTTGCTCTCATCCACCTTGGCCCAAAGGTATTTGATGGGAGTGAAAAGGAGCACTGATGGCTCTTGCTCTTAAACTGAAGCAGACATGGCTGAGTACACACATGTGCAAGGGATCTCTCGAGAAACAAGATTCCATTTCTCTGGAGTCACTTTTGGCAATAAACCAGGTTTTTTCTGACACCTGAACTCTTTCAGAGTTCTTCCCTGGTGTAAGCCCCAGATTATTTTATCCTGCGAGGTGTGTTCGCATTTCGTGTATCATCACCGAGATGCACAAGTATTAGTTGTATTGTGCATTAATTAAGCGTGGAATTTTCTGGGGTTGACGACTGATTCCTGGTTGCCATGGAGTCGGACCTGGAGAACAAAAGTAAATAAATCAGTGTTTTAAAGTAAAATCCTCAGGAAGTTTGTTTAGAACACACCAGCCTGATGGAGCCTTGGTCTTAAACTGAGATTTCAGTACTTAACATGCTCCTGTCTGCAGTTTTTGTCCATATTCTTGCATGGTAAAGTAGAGCTGTTCATTTTTATATCCCATGTAATGATCCTTATTTTGTATTGCTTATCACTGTGATCTGTTAAGATCTGAATAATTCTACCACTGTTATGATACACAACTCACCTTGCTGTTAGAAATCACTTACGCGGCAGGGCTGGGTGTCCGGGGAAGGCTTTCAAATGCACAAGGATGTTGGGCTTTTTTTGTTCTCTGACTTTCAGTAAGAGTTAAGTGATTTGTGGTTTTCAGCCTCTGTCTGTGCCTAAATCTTTTCCAGTCTCATTTACTAGACTAATGTTGATAGCATATACTTGAGCAGAATCTTATGTTTCTAAGACAAGAAAAAAACCATGTTCCCTGAGGAGATTGCCTCCCTCCCCCCTGCTTTTTTTCCCCCCTCCTTTTACAGCATCTAAACATTTTCCAGTTAAATTCACCTTAAAAGCCAGAAAGTCCTTTTCAAGGCAGGGGGAATCTTATAGTCCACAGACATTATTAAGAGCAGTTAACTAAATATGTTTGCAGTGTATTTATGTACAGGCAAATATTTTTGTATGAAACCTCTGGAAAAAAACCTAAAAATTACAACTCTCATGGCATTGTATTGACATTTTTATTAATATCTACATGTAGGGTGTACTTAGTAGTTTTAAAAAAATCATAGTATGTCACAAAACATTCATTAAAGCGTAAGCATGAGATGAGATTTGGGTTTTGTTTGCGTTGCAGTTAAAGGGATCAAAACATATTTTCGTTCATCTAAGTAGTACAGTTAGTCTCGTGTGATTGATTTGCCTGTTGTATTGAATTTTCATTAGAATTTCCACTTCTTTTGTGTTTCTCCTCCATTTTTAACTCTCCTTTAGCCTTGGAGAGTACTGTTGCTCCTTTTCTGGTGGCCTGGTGTTAACCAAAATGCAAATTTTACCTTCGTTCACATACAGGCCGCAGGTGAATTTTCACTCCTGTGAAATATGGCCTCAGTTATCCTTTATGTAGTCACGTAGAACCTTACCCAGGAAGCCTCCCCACTGAAATGGCCAGAGCAATCTCCAGATATGGACCAAAATTCTGAAGTTTGCGTGGTTCAGTTTTAGTGTTCACAAATGGTTTGCTGTGTTTGCTGAAAAGGGGCTTTTTTCAATTCTTAGATTGCTGTGTTTCGACACTTCACTCGAGATTAAAATACACTCATTGATTCATTTCTTTTTTCACAAGGCAATTGATTGAGCAGTGCATTGGAAAAGGAAATTAACTGTAGCTTAGCTGTATCTTGATGAATAATTTTCTCATTAACCTGTGACTGTTTTTTTAATGTGGTGAAAAACATTAACTAATTGCTAACTTAAATGTAGGTTTCTATGGTAAAACTCAAGTTTTAAAAGTATGAGATGTACTAGTGCATATGAAGTTTTAGATAAACTGTATCAATACCTTCCTAGGTATAGACCTTATTCCTCAAGTGAAGATAGAAGATTTAAAACAAATGAAGGTAAGGATGGACACAAGCCACGATTTTAGCTGGTTGACATCAATATGACCAGAGAAAAATTGATCCAATTTCTCTTTTTGTAGGCTTATATAAAGCATTTAAAGAAACAGCAGAAAGAGCTGAATGCCTTAAAGAAGAAACATGCAAAGGTATGGTCATTAAGAGTTCTCTGAGCCGCATACTCTAATTAAAAACAGTTGCAGTGCTCACTAGCTCAGACAGCTCCTAATTAAATTGTAGGGAAAGGCTAAGGAACAAGTAGTTGGACCACCAAGAAAGGCGTATGTGTCTTAAATGTACTGAAACATGCTCCAGTGAGCACATTTTCCCTCCAGCAACCCTTTTGTATGTCTCCCTGAGATTCGGTGCACGTTTGTTTGACCCATATGAGCACTCGAGGCTCACCTTTTTCAGGTAATGATTTTCTCAGCTCCCTCTTGCATGGCGTGTTGACAGGCAGCATGGAAGGAAAAGGCATGGGGAGACGGTGGGAGGTGATGCTGCATCGAAGACAGGCACTGGAGAAACTGCAGAATGGCCAAAGAGAAACTGGAATGTGGAGCTGAAAAATGGAATGCCCTGGTCCTCCTGGTTTATATCTGTGTTAACCACTTCATAGTCAGCTTTTTGCTTGGTACTGTTGGCAGTGATGTCCCAGTTGCATACAGCACTATCAAAAATATACTTTATATTAGAAAATCGCAGCCAATTTTCTCCTGCCCTTTACCATTGGAAAACATTACTCTTGTTACAGAAGGAGGCATAAAAAGTGAAGAAAACAGCTGAAATTCTGAATGTTGGCAGTACATGCAAATCTAATTTTGGCTTTTGGGGTAGACTGCTCTCCTTGATTGCAGATTTCATTGCAAATCTGACATAGACTAGTTGCCTGGGCACTTTTAATACCAGTCTTTGTGTTTATTTTCATGATTGTTTGGGAGTACAGTGTAGTATAGAGAAATTACTTTCAGTAATTGGCACATTTGGGGGGCTCTTAGTATTAAAAGCTGTGTAAGAAAACTAAATAGTTGCATTTCAGAATCCTTACTGACTCTGCAGAGGGGAAATGAGTGACTTTGTGTTGTGTGCAAAGCCCATGCTCAAGAAGAAATGTGTGTCACCCACACTTCTTGTCCTGAACAGTTTCTAGACTTTCATAGGGTTAATTCTGGGGGGGGTGTCTTATTTTTAAACCCTAATTTGCCATTTCCTTGTCCAGCATCCATCAGTTTGCTGTAGAAACGGTGCTGTGGTTATGTAGGAGACAGACGTACTCAGTGGTGTATGTCCCTGGTAACGTGACCCACAGGAGTGGAAGGATATTTTAGCCAAGACTGCGCTTGCTAATATTAAAAAAAAAAAAGATCCATCTGTTCAAGCTTGCACTTGCTTCCTCTAATCTCAGGAAAAAATTGCCAGCCACAATCTGAAAATGCTGTGCACTCAGAAGGGCTTTCAGCATTAGCTCAAGCACAGCTATTTGATGTCTGAGCCAGCCTGTGGTCCTGCTGGTCTTAAGTACACGGTGCAAGTCTGTCCTAACAAGGAAGTGCCTGCCTAGAGCATGCCCTGCTAAAAGGGCAGCTTCTGGAATTTAGAGAGTCTGAGCAGGAAAGTGCAACCAAGATAGCTCAGAGATGATCTTAGGGCAGTGCTTGGTGTGCTCACCGCTGTTCTTAATGCGTTTCAGCTGGGATGGAGCAGGAGAGCCATGCAGTTCGTTACCCATGGTCAACTTGAGGAACCCTGTGCACTAAGCAGACTGAACTCGAAAGTTCCAGAAATAGGCAGGCTCTCATTTAAGCAGAAACACTCCAGAGATCTGGAGGAATAAGTAAAACAGAAGGCTTACTGCTTGGTGTAGAGAAGCAGTAGCAGCTCCTCTGAAATCCTGGCTGGTGGAGGTTGGTTGCTCTATGACAACACATCAGTTTGTTTTGTCAGGGGATAGAACTGTCACAGATACCACATTTCCAGATTAATACAAAAATTACCTAGTGTCGGGCTTTTCAGAGCAGAGCACTCTCTATCAGTGTATTTCTTTGATGCTATCTGTCATTTATTTACCTCTGTTCAGTGTTTCAGCCATTTTGACTCCAGCAGCTACGATAACATTCCCCTAAAATCCCTCTGCATATTATCACTAATTGGGTTTTCATCATGGCATACCTCCTTAGAGCTGTAATACCCAGTGTACACACACGCAGAGACACATGGCACACTATTGACTTCTCTTTATGATGGTTTTGCTATTCATCCATGGGTTTTTTTAAAGAAGGATGTTTGGGCAGGTGGAGATGCAGTCTCCACTGTTTGTTTTTTCACTTCTGTGTAGGAAAAATAAGACTTCTAGTCTAAGTAGGGTAGAGACCATTAGACTGGCAGAAAGGCCACTGTTCTCAGTGACTAAACCCTCTGCTTAGTTTGTGGCCTGGCTGTGAAGGAAGAAAGAGTTGAAGGGGGCAGAGTGAATATTCTCCAGGCTGGTTTAGTCTCTGAAAACTAAGTCTGCATGTGCTGCTGTTGAGATTGCTGAAGAGCAGATGATTGCTCTTGATCCAAACCTCAGCCCATTTTGAATCTATCAGCCTGTAGTATTCCTTGTGTTTGGCTTTTGAAAAACAGTGGCAAAGTAATGCATTTGTCACCATTAAAAAAACCTCCATGTTAGGAATAACTTCTCTTGAATCTCAGTTCTGGTAACCTCTGCTTTTGGTCATTTTAAAATAATATGTCCAACCTCTCTCTTGCGTATTGCAAAAATGCTTTTGTTTAAATAATGCATCCACAAACAAACCCCGGCTGCTTTTGAAGTATTTCCTACCTAAATTCCCTGAAGTAATTTTAACCTCCCAGGATGAATATTACTGTGCAGCTGCAGGACAGCTTATATGTCTGAATGATGTCCATTGGTTTATATCTTTTTTTTTAATCAAGTTAGATCTTCAGCACTGTTTAGGTAAATGATCTGGGGTGGCCTCACAAGCAGATATAAAGCTATAAAGGCAAGGAGATGGACATAGAAGAGAGTCTCAGTCACTGACTTCATCTGTTAGCAGCCTGCTTTTATGGGCCCCTACTGAATTTCAATATTTTACAGGAATGTGAAGTAGTTTCTGTGCTTTTTTAACCTAGACAGAAGAGGAAGGACAGTGAGGGATTATTCTGATACATTCTCTCACAGACAGCAACCCAACAGGTGATTGTGGTACACAGTTCGAGCAGTTTCAGACATGACAGGGATAGTCACAAATGCCCCTTAAGGAATTTAATATGGCTCAGGACAGCAACAGAATTGTGTAATTACCACCCAAAAATATAAATCCCATCTCCTGCATCTTCATAGTAACATTGAATATATGCACTGTTTGAATTAAAGCCTAGTAAAAAAGAACATTAAAAAAAAATCTCCATTTCAGAGTGCAAAAGCAACAGTACAAGAGTATGGGACTGCAGATCAATAAAGTTCAGCAAAATGGATTGTTGATTTGGAAGTGGTAGTTCCTTCTTTTTGTTTCCTTATTCTTATATTCTGTAATGACAGTTCTCCAGACCTCAGTTTTCTGTTGTACACAGTATGTGATTCTTTACTCTTTTCCCATGGATACACTTGCTGGGATTTGAGTCTTTTTATATCAATTAAGTGGCTTCTCAGAACCCTGGCAGAACTGTGGCTTTGGTTTATGAATATATTTGCATAAAAGGTGTGTGAACTCCTACTGCAAATCCAGCAGACTTGAGGAAATCACCAGACACCTCACCCATTTTAAAAAGTGTTTCCGGGTTGAAGGTAATTCAAGGGACCCCTGGCAGGGAGTTGCTTCCTCATGCCCTTTGTACCTTGCCTGTGGAGGTTGTTTAGCAGCCCATCTTCCTCTTCCAAGTGTGTTTCTAGTGTGCCACAAGCAAATCCATGTTCCATGAACTGGATGGGGGGAAGGACCAGGGAAGGAAATGTTTCACATACAAGAGCTGTGTATGAGCGGTACACAGCAGTAGAGGGGATCTGCAATAGATTACAGTGGGTTTGCGATAAAGAATGAGGGCTTGAATGATGGTTGTCCGGAGGGAAAAGCAGGAATTCCAGCTCTGCCTGATATGCCCTCCGAGTTTATGGAGGAGTGTCACATGAGTGGGCAGATGTCTCGTGCTTTGCAATGTTTGTGCTTGGTCTTTCAGAGCAAGAATTGTGTAGTTCTGCTCATTTAGGGGAGAGTGGGTGGTTTGAGGGATGTTCTCAGTCACTTCACCTGTGTCTGGCCGGTGCTGTCAAGTTTATGTCATTCTTGTCACTGTCCATATTTTTTTCCTGCCTGGTTAGTCACTGTAAACACTCCCTGGTGAAGCTGGAATGTTTTAGTACTGATGGAGTCTTATTTGTTTCCCTTTAAATCCTCTGTAGAACAGAAAATTCAGTTCCCCACTCTAAATACAGAATTCGGAAGCTGCATGTGTTCCCCAGGGAAGTGCCTGGCAGATGTTGGAGTGCTGGGGTACAGCCCAGGACTAGATTTTTGAGAGCATTGCAACATTTGCTTTAATGTTTTGGTAAAAGTGAGTGTAAAAGTGCTTAATTAGTGCTTTTAGAGGAAGAAGCAGTGATAAGGCAAAGGTGTACAGAAAATAATAACAAAGAGCAGTAGAATAGCAAGCACAGAATAGATGCAAAATGAGCTTTTTGTCACGATTAGGTAAAATGTGGAGCTATTGGATGTTAATAAAACAACATACATTAATAAACAGTTATTCCTACTGTAGTGTAAATTCAATATTTAGTGCTTTCTGTGCTGGTTAAATATTTGCATCATTATTAGCAGCTGGTCTGATAAAGGAGAATATGAAGTCAAGTTCAATAATGAAGTGTAAATTTAAGCATTAAGTGAAGTGCTTTGTTTCTGGTACAGTCTTGCAGTGGAAAGGAACTGTCTGTATACACACCCCAGTGTTTAATATGATTTAGTGAGTCATCTTTTTATCATAGGAAAAGGTTTCTCCTCCCCTTCCATAACTAACTAGCTATTTGAAATGCAGTGGCCAAGGGGCTGTCACTGTATTCAGTATGAGATATGTAGAGGAAGAGAGGAGTGGGTTGAAATTTGTTCTCCTTTGCATTCAGAAACTTCGAATGATGTGATCTGAGCTGGTAAATTGGATTTTTTACAGTGCTTTTAAAGGGATATTTATTCAGAAATGTTTTTTTCCCATCATTATTTTGTTTTAGGATATGCCATATTTTTAAGGGTCACTGCAGGTTGTGATTTTTCAACCAAAGAAGAAATGTCTTAGTGCTTATGGTGAAATATCTGGGATGTTTAACACCAGATGGCTAAACCAGGTTAAATTCCATTGTCAGAGTTATCTGTTGGTACACTGATATTTTTTACACTGCAACAAAATGAAACATTAAAAATCCAGCAACCTAATTGTAAGGCCCTACTGTTTTCCAGGAGCACAGTGCTATGCAGAAGTTGCACTGCACCCAAATTGACAAAATAGTGGCCCAGTATGATAAAGAAAAGGTATCATACGAGAAAATGCTAGAGAAGGCAATCAAGAAGAAGGGGTAAGATATTATTTTAAAATGTTTTTTGTGGTGTTTTGTTTTTTTTTTTTTTAGAATTAAAATAGATGTTGTGCTTTTGTGGTGTGGAATAAATCACTCATAAAAAGGTCATTGAAATGAATGGATTGCAGCTTCCTGCAACATCCTCCATCAAACTGAGAACGAGCTGCTTGAAGGCTTTAGCAGCAGGCCATAAATGTTGTACTCTCTTTGCCTTTCTCTGCCCTTCTGCTATCAGAGTTCTAACAGCAAAAGTGAAGGAGTCGCCTTGAAGCTTTCTCTCTGTGGTTTGATCTGGTCTCACTGCACTCTCCAGAGAGCATCACTGTTGTGTTCAGTGAGAGCAGATTAAGGTCCTCAATACCCCTAATGACCAGAAAGTAGCAAAGATTTGATTTTTGGGGGGAAAGCTGGCTTCTAAATCCTGAATGGTTTAGAATAATAGAGTTTTTCGTTGAGTCAAAGTATCTTTTTTAAAAAAAAAAAACCTTCAGGTCCTCAGCTGGGATAAATCAGTACTACACCTTTGACTTAAGATGGTTTGATTTGCAGTAGCTGATGGCCTGGGATATTATCTCTGTGAATCTCCTACTTGTCCCAGAAAGGTTCCTGGAAGATGCTGGGCGACTTTAATAAAATGTCTAATTCTAATTTGGAATTCAGTAGCAGGACCTGCTGCTGCCTTGCTGCTGTGGTGTAATCTGGCAGCAAGTTTCTCCTCTCTACCTTTTGCCCTGTGACTGGCATTTCATGGAGACAGCAGGAATTACTTTAGTTCTATATCCAGCTATCCTCATAGTTAGTCTTAATTTCATATTGTTGTCATCTGGCAACGAACTCACTCACTGAACACTGAACAGAGATGCCTGTTTGGCCCTGGATTCTTCCACCAGTGCTTTTTATATAAATTATTTGGAATGGTGGTGGTTTTTTGAAGTGCACATGTTGTAAACCTGCAGCGGAACAGAAATAGGACTGTCAGAAGTAAATAAGGTAAGGAGAATTCTCCTCACTAAATTATTGAAAGCTCATGTTGTACTTTTTTGTCTGAGATAGGAGAACTGTAAGCACCCAAATATTTCAAATTCAAGTAGTTTCTGCTGGAAAATTACTACTTCTCCAAACAGAGAAGGGACAACTACAGGACAGATTGATTTAACATGGCTTTAATTCAACTTCATTCAAAGTAACACAGCAAAAGGTTATTGATTAGTTGGATTTCTAATTACAGTCAGGTTATTTATCGCAGTGGCAGTGAACTAATCCATAGACACTGCACCATAATTGTCGTGGGGGAAGAAAGGCTTCCCCGTGCTCCGGTATTAAAGAATCTCAGTGTTCCTGCTGGGCTGAGAAGAAGCCAGTGGCTCTCTGTTTAGACAAAACAGCAAAGGAAGGAGTGTCAGAAAGTTAAGGGTGGTAATGGCTGTCTCTGCAATAAATAGTACCTAGGAAGCTCTGGATAACAATGCTTTCCAGAGTAACCCCAGATGGGGCAAGTACCAAAGTAGCTGATAATTTGACTCCCAGTTTGAGATCACTTCATTGGCTACTTGCAGCAGATTTTCTTAATTTTACAACACTTCTTCCATGGAAATCAAGGCCTTTATAACAGTTTTAAATTGTCAATGAGTTAAAAAAAAAAGTTGGAAATGACCTCTCCGGAGGCAGATCCACTACAAAGGCAAATACTGTTCCTTAGCATGACTCCATACTTTCCATGGACTCCAGAGCTCTCAGTCATCTGATGGCTCAGTTTTACAAGAATAACTGTTGGTATCTAATTAACAGCCAAATCAAAACCAGTATCAGCACAGACCTGTGAAAACACTTTTTAATTTTGTATCCAAACATTTTGGCTTCCTTCAAGGTCTCTGTGTATGCAGCCCTGGGAGCCCATTCAGCAAGGTGCTTTTGCACAGCCCAGCTGTGCAGTGTGCTGAAGGACACTCTTAAAAGTGAACACACTGGTTGAGACTTAAAAATTTTATTGAACTTAAATGACCTGATGAATCGAGAGTCCTGGGTTCAGCGAGTACAGGACATGCTTCGTTTCCTTGGCTGTCATTTTGGAACAAGCAAGCAATAAAGGTTGTAAAGGAGCATGTAAAACATGTTTTCAAGGCTTTAATTCTGAAAGTGACAGTTATTTCCTTACAAAAAGGCTTTTGATAGGTGTATAGAGGACTTTCTCTTCCGATCTTGTTGTGCAGTTTTTTGTGGTCCGTTTCTGCCACATGGTGTGGCAAATGTCAACTGCATATTGTTCAGCAAAGTAGAATTTTTTTAACCACATGCTAATTCTCCGACAGATGGACAGGATTTTGCTCCCTGTGCTCTTTCTGTCGTACACTTCAAATGCTCAAAAATATCAGAGAGGCTAATGGGGATAGGTATGTTTGTGTTCCCACTCTGAAATGGAGTGAGGGCACATAAAGATCCTCCCGATTTTCTCGGACTGTCCAGAAATTAAACTGTCTGTGTGTGTGTGTGAGAGCAGGGATATGTGACACTGGGCTGGGCTGTCCCTGGGTCTTTGTTCCCGGCTGTGACTCGATGGTTTAACTGTGCACTCTTCCACTGCAGCTGAAGACAATTAATTCCCTTATGTCCGGTGTCCAAACTGGCTGGAAGTTGCCTTGAGATATCCTGAAAGCTTTGTTTCCAGAGAAGGGATCCAGTGGTGGTTTTGATGTCTGGGATTCTGAAAGTCCAATGATTGAACTAATTAGACTGATTTGGGATAAAATATGTTTGATTTACCTAAGAACCAATCTCTTGCACAGCGTATGACAAATCCTATATTCCTTACAGCCAGACTGATCACCCACATGGGGAATCAAATTCCTTCCAGCTGTTGTTTGGTTGGTTTTTTTTTTCAGGCAGGGATAACAGTGGTCAGAACCTCTATTTATGACTTTAGATTACTTCTAAAGTGTCAAAAGAGTGTTATAAATATCTACAAAATTTCCCTTGATATGGTTAGAAAATAAATGACTAATCCCTCTGGTGGCCCTTGGGAACACAAGACACACCTCACTACTGTTTTCAGTAAGGGCTGTCCTGGTACTTTTTGATGATAAAATTTTCAGCTATTTTCCCTAAGTTTAGCAGTACTTTAATAAAGAAAATGGGATTTAAAGTTGTTAAGAGTTTCGTAAGAATCTCCTTTTCAAGAGCAAACGTGTATTAATGTTTCTGCAGTCAAGCAGTGACTGTTCTTATCAGGGCCAGCTGCAGGTGATAAATGAACGTGGCTCCATCCCCTCAGTGGAGTTGCACCACTTTACATCAGCGGATAATCTGACACAGAAATATTACAGTGATGTTAAAACAGACCCCTCTCAATATATTGTATTATTCCAGACAAAATAACAGAGACTTACACCGTGTGAATTTGTATTCTGTTATAAAAACTCTTCACTGGAAAAAGATTGTTAATGATGGAGCTTGTCAGCATTCAAAAACGTATTGACTTTGGTGAGGCAGTAATTGAAATCCCTGTTCTAGCTGCAGAGGAATAGTTTTTCATCCCACCCAGTGCACAGCCCGAGTAATTGGGCTTTTAGTGAAGGCATTTCTGTGGGTGAGAGCTAGCAGTCATCCATCTCCTAACGTACAGGCACGTCAGGGGAGATTCAGGATGGCCTTCTCCAGGCTTTTTGCCAGCCCATTCCTTGGAATCCCACACTCCTCCTGCATTAAACAAACTTTGAAACTGGTATTCAACCCCCTTAACGCTTGACCCAAACACGAAGTCTTGTTGCAGGAACGAGCGATGTCTTCAAGATTTACTGCTTTCCAAGTCATATAAGGTATCCAATGGCTTGGATTCATCCACATGGGTTGGTGTGGTCCAACACTTCCTTTGCAACCCATTCACTTCTGCTTTCTCACAGAGGGACACCTACATTTCCAGCAGGTGTTCAAATTTAGGGTTCCCAAGTCGCCCTGTGAGGTAATTAATCAAACGGCTTCTTTCTTCTCTTCCTCAAACAAAATAAAAGTAGCAAAATTACTTTTAAAACAGAGAATAAAACCGTGGCAAGGCAATGAATATGCCTGTAAGTTTTCAGGCAGAAACTGCTTTTTCTTGGCAAGGTATTTTAAGCCTGGAAAAGGAACAAAGTATCATAAATGGAGATGCCTGACACATCCTCAGCAACAGAGTAATTGCAGGGCCAATCCAGAATTAATCATGTGGTGTTTGAATTGAATGATCATTAATCCAACAATATTTTGTAAGTTGTGAATAAATTGCCAGAAGAAATAATTTCATTCCAATACACTGCAGCACTTCAACTTTGATTAACATTTTAATTAGTAAGAGCTGACTGAATGGGGAGATGTTTAACTTGTGGCACACATTTGCAATTTTCCTTTTTTTTTTAGGGGAAGTAATTGTGTTGAATTGAAGAAAGAAACGGAAATTAAAATTCAGACATTAACATCAGATCACAAATCTAAGGTAAGCAAACAGCCAATTTTAACACATGCAACATCTGAAAGGGAGATTTTGAGACCCAACTGGTAGTTAATTTTCTTGGAAGCATATGAATGATTTTCAGCAATAATAGCATGTTGAAAAGAATGGGAGTAATTGAGTGTCTAAAAGTGTTCCTTAAAAGAATTTTTAAAAGCAGCATCAATTTCCTGCTGTTTTGAATTGAAGAAAGTGCCACGTTCATTCCTCATGAAGCAAAACTGGTCATTTGTGTTGATTTTAGCTAAACAAAGAGAATATGTGTTATATGAAATTTGGATGCTAAATACCTTCCCAAAATATATACATAAAGAAGTGTCTTTTTCATTTTCCATCATTGTAAACATGGACAACATTTGCTGGCCTGTCTCTTGGGGAGGAGGAGTCCAAGTTGCTCTTGAACCAAGTGCCTTCTTATTTCTAGTAATTTATTTCCCCCGTTGGCTAGTTGCTTCATTTTCTTCAAGGTGCTGGAGAATAAAGGTGCTCTGGGACTCAACTTCCATCCGTTTGGAAAAGCTGTTCTCAAGCTCATGGCTCCCACGGAGTTGCTTAGAGCTGCTTCTTCTGTACCACTGCTGTGGTCTCTGACCTCCTGTTCCCTTTGGAAGTTTTATCCATGACTTGCTGACATGCTTTTAAGTTGCTGAAAGATATCCAGACTAGAGGGTGGCAGGGACAGCAGAAGGCTCATCCATGTGCAAAATCATCTGGAGGGAGAAGAGTTGTACTGGAGAGTGACCCCAGTAAAAGCTGAAACCTGTGAAAAGAGTCAGACAAGTATGGAAAATACAAACAAACACAGTCACCTCTCTGAGGCTAGAATCAGTTAATTTTCATCTTGTCCTGTTTTAACTTTATTCTTTGGTTTTATCATTTCATGTGGAGAAGATCTTGGTTTTCTAAACAAGGTTGCTTTCTTGTTGCTGCCCTCTCAGCTGAACACGTAGCAAGCCCCCAGGGATAAAACCTAACGTGCTCTCTTATCTCCCCATCTTCTTCCCCTATGAAAAGTCTAGAACTGTTGCCTTAAATAAAACCAAATTTGTTGGCAACCTAGAAAATACAAATTTCATTAATCTCTTAGTGAAATAAACTCTCTGAGGAGCACTAGCTCCTAATCATCCAGACATAAGCTCCAAAACTCATTTGAAGTTGTATTATATAGAAAATTCTTTGCTGTGGTCCCTGCTTCTCACCTGTGTCATTCACAGTCTGGAGTTAAGAGGTGTCATTTGTACACAAGGGACATCCAAATGTTCATTAATCTTCCAAATCCAATAAATGTGACTCATGTTCTCCCTTTCCACAAATATATGCAGTTTCTGAGCTGTGTTCCTTTTAAAATCCTGCTTTCAGACTGGTTCCCTTCAATTTAATCCGTATCTGGAAAAAAAAAAGATTGATTTTTGTCCACTCCCATGTCAGGTTTTAGGATGACATTTTGAAAGGAGACTTAAATGTAAGACTCAAATATAAGAGTTGAAATGCCAAGCTTCTGTGTACTGGATAATTCCCAGAGAACTCTTCTGTAAGTCATCCAGCTCTCTGGTTTTCTCTAGTGATTTTCAGTGTCTTGCTCACTGTGGTTCCATCAAAATTGTCCAGATTATTTACTGACTTCTTTTGTTTCATTTTCTGTGTGTGCGCCCTGGAATTATTCCTGAAGATCATTCAAAGGTTTGCAAGCAACAGGTTGGAAAACAGTGCTCAAGACCACAGGGAAATTAACTTTTATCTTAGATGAATGTACGTGCAATTAAATTAGATTAAATTCTGAGATGCTGAATGCATTACATTGATATAGTGGGACTTTGATTAATGAACAGTTGTTCAGCATTTCACAGCATTTGGCCCACTAATTTTGATATCAGATTGGAACATGATTCAGCTTTAATTACAGCTCATGTTCTCCAGTGCAGCTCTGTACCACAATATGCATGTACACCTTTAGCACCAGAGACCTTTTCATCTAACAAAACTCCTCCTGTCATGAGGAAACATCCAGCCCAAATTTGACATGAAATATTTAAATTAGATCTGAATGTCCCAACATGTACTTCACACACAATTAACTTAGCAAATGCAGATTACTCCCCTGCATTAGAAAAGTGGGTCCCAATATCAAGCAGGCAGAGGATGGAAAGGAAAAAAAGATTACTTCAAAGATCATTTCTGCTTGAACTTAGTGACTAAACAAACATCTTGCATATGTGCTGTGCAAAATAAAGTTGCTTATCAAGATTTTAATTAGTCTCTTAGGCCCAGTGAAGGAAGAGATGAAAGGACAGGCTTGCAAACAGAATCTGTAGAACAGGAAAGAGAGAAGTTAGCTAATGGTTATTTTTCCTGTCCTTTAGGACAAGCAACACTGCTTTAATAAGGGAAAGTAGGACAAGAGCACAGGCCAGTGAAAATGAAATAGTAATTTTAACTATGATGCTAGTAAATTGGAGAGAAGCAGGGATGTACTCTGAATTTACTACATCTGAACTTTGAAGTGTAACACAGATCCGCAGCAAAATTGGTTTTCAGATGTCTTAATGGCCGTGAGTTCTAAGTTTTCTGAATCCAAGTCAAGTTTAAAGTCTTATAAGTGGTGTTTGGCACATCCCTTACATCCTTCTCATCAGATTATATCTTGCTGTACCTGAAATGAGACTCCTTGGCTTGGTGGATATGTAATTTAAAGGAAAGCTTCTCTTTCTCTCCCATCCCTAGAGAAAAACTCGTGAACAAGTTTTGTTTCTTAGACTGCATGCTGATTCTGGAATTAGCAGCACATCACTAGCACAGTCTTTGTTTCCCTGCATTTACTTGGGCTTTGTAAACACTCTTTGCAGCTAAGTCATTAAATACTTGCTTTCACCAATGCTTCCACTATTTATACATCTATTTGTTTCACTATTTTATTAAGGCATGCTTTTTTTAATGCAAAGTTTGTTTTCCATTTTCTCTACAGCATAAGGAGTCTTTAAGTAAAAGAACACACTTTCTTGTTTGCTGGAATTCCTGCCTGTCATTTTAGGGTGATGTAAAACTGTGCCTAGAAATCAGAGCTCAAATGTTAATATCCCCTGCACTTCCTAATATTTAAATTAGTCTGGAACACTGTCCTAAGTGGCAGACTGTTCGGGAGAGTCACACAGCAACAAGCAGTGGAGGAAAAAAACACCTGGCCTGCTCCCTGAGTCATATAATAGGACTTCTCTTTTTAAAATATTAGTACTTGCAAACATTCTGATTTATGCTTTCTGCTTTCTGAGTGTGTGGTCCCTCTTCTGCCGTGGTCCCAGTTACACCCAGGACTTTGGATCCATCTACCTGTACCTTTCACCCTTCAAGTCATGGATGGAGGTGACTCCATTTGGAAACTTTGCATTGAAAATAAAAAAGGAACAAGTTTTCCTAAGAACTTCAGCCATGACTTACTTTTAGCTGCCCTGAGTCCACCCTAGGTCTCCTTGGGGGTTGGTAAGCCAAATGAGGTCCCTGTTGAGAGGAGGTAAGTCATGCTTTGAAACTGCTCACCTTTTCCCATCAGCAGTACAAGGAGCTTGGACTAAACTTGGTCCTAAGCTAAGTGCCTCAGGTGTGTGCCTGAGGAGAGCTGGAGTGTCTGCCCCTCAACCTTTCAGAAACTCCATCTGAAAAATTAGTCTCTCTTCCTTACCAAAATCCAAGCTTTTATTTTGACTCATTTTAAAATTGAATTCTCCTGTTTTTCTGGCTCTGAAGGCAGTACTGCCTCATGAACATCTTACTAAAAACACTACTCCCACTTGACTGCTCCACATCCTTCATATCATTTCATAGTTGACAGGCTCTGGCTTACTAGTACATTTACACACGAGCACAAAAATAAGCGTGGCTCATTTTGCTGGAGGTACACTCACTCTTAAGCACCCTGATGGTTTAGATCTGTATTAGTCGCACCAACTTCTGCCTCAAAATGCTTTTGCTGTTTTCTGACACCTGCAGAAAACTCCAGGTTGTTCTCTATCAGCTGCTTCTGCCTCCAGCCCTACCTGTTTTGATATGGGGCCGCTATTTATCTATAGTTAGATGCAAATCTGGGTTTTAGGTAGTGATGACCCTGATCTGTTCCGAAATTATTTGCCTTTTTTTTTTTCATTAGGGGTCCAGCTTTATTAGGCAACGTGAGCTTTGTTGAAGAGGGCCTTCAGAGGAGCTGAAATACTGGAATCACTCTCACTTTCTGAGCAATATTGTGGCAATTTTTGATCAAGTTTACTTTAGTAGAAGATGACCCAGATGTTATTAATTACTATAGTAGCAGTTGAAATGATTACCTGAAAATAGGTTTATTGGGAAGCATATTTTATATATCATCTATGGTAAAGTAGGATAGCATGTCAAAATACCCAAAGCTAATTATTAAAGGATAATAAAACATATCTTTCTATTAGCTTCTTTTCAAAATCATCGAGTGTGATATGTTATTATAATAACAACTCTGGTGATTTAGACTTCTTAATATTGTCTCTTGGGAGCATTCCAAAACTTTAATCTCATTATTCTTGTGAGTCTTGGGAGATAAGGAAGAGAAGAAACCTTGTCAGATTCCCTGCTGACTTAATGAATATAAAACAAAGATATGTAGCCCATCTACAGTTTCAGGTCGTATTAAACACAGGATTTCTCTGTAAACTGACTGTGTGTGTAAAGCTGTCTCCACAAAATCAAAGCCTGTCTTTAAGCCCTCAGAGAAATCCTGCTCACTAGGTTTCTCCATTGTTAACTTCAGAACTTTTAATGTATTTTTTTTTTCTTGGCAGCCAAAAATGGGAAACCATTTTATTATGAACTCAGCGTTTAGAGAACATTTTAAAATAAGGGTGATACAGTCAAAAGCATATCTACTTAGGGCACTTTAGATAATACTGTCCTAATAGTAGGCATTAGTTTACATCTGTTTTTATAGTAAGTGGTAGTGTCCTTGGTGGCTTTGTTACCTTGTGAGGCAACTTTGTTAGTGTAACTTCATTTTTCACAGTTTAGCTGCGTTCTTTACAGCCTGTTTTATGGTTGTCTTGACATCACCTTCAGCAGCAGCAAGAGCTGATCTCCCAGCCTATCCGAGCACCCCTAACAAGGCTGCTGCTGCTTCCCCACAGGTCAAGGAGATCGTGGCTCAGCACACTAAAGAGTGGTCCGAGATGATCAACACGCACAGTGCCGAAGAGCAAGAAATCCGTGACCTACACTTGAACCAACAGTGTGAACTACTGAAGAAACTGCTGATTAATGCTCACGAACAACAAACCCAGCAGCTGAAGTTCTCCCATGACAGGTGAGCGGGGCAGCGCTACCTGATAATGTGGTTTATGTCTGCTGTGGGTTATGGTTTACTTTTTGTGTTGGCAGCTCTGTACTGCTGTCAGAGATGCTGGGCTGAATGCACGGGGGAAGTAAAAGAAGTGATCGGGCAAGGTTTAGGGAGGTGAAGGAATGTGCTTCTTAGCTGGTTTGGATTATCTGAACTTCTATTAAAGGCAGCAGATGCAGTGGTAGTTTACGTCGACTTTACCCTGAGACTTGAATTCAGAGGCTGGAAAATGAGAAGTATCAAATATGGAAATATCCTTTGAAATTGCTGTCAGTTATGGACTCGTGTGTAGCATTGCTGATAATATGAAAGATCCATGGAAAGTGAGATCATAAAAACAAAGGGCTGCAGGATAAGCTACATTAGACTGATGTCTTGTCTTCATACAGGATCACTGGGAACACAGAAGGTACTGCATGACACTGCTGCTTTTGTACTTAACCATCCTGCCCATTTGAAATGAAATAAAATTAAGTACACGTTGTATTCACAGTGCTAAGAATGGCATTAAGTAGAGAATCACTTTTTTATGCTATGATCTGTTATCCAAAGCAGCCTAAAAACATATGAACGTACACACATATATACACATACATATATAAATTTGTATGTAATTGGCTTCAACATCTTTCATATAAAAAGCAGGGGGGGAAAGGAATAAAGAAATCACATTTGAAGAAGGAATTGAAGTGATTTTTTAAACAGCATATCTTTGCATCAGAGAGAACACATGCTGGGACCTGCAGGCTTTCCATCCAACAGAGAATTGTCCCAGCAAAAAGCTGCTAGTTGAGCTCATCTTTATGTTAATCTCTGTGTTAACCCATCTATTCAAGGTGTCCTGCAAAAGATGCCCAGTCAAATATGAAGTCCAAAAATTGTTAAATTATAATACAGATTCGTAATTCAAAAGTTATTAGCCAGAGGAAGATGCAGTCCTGGCTACTGTATCTCCAAATCATACACAGCCCAGGAAATCACATCACCTTCTTGGGGGGTTTTTTGAGCCTTTTTTTCTATCCTATTTGCTATTCACCACAATGCTTAAAAGAGAATTTACTAATGCATACACCTTGTGGAAGTAAGAGTTTTTTGTTTTCTTTCCCATACGTATTTCCATATTCTTTTAACTTTGCTAGAAGCTGTCATTCCAGGCAGCTATTATATATACACTAAGGCAAAGTTTAGATTTTGTAAAGCTTTTTTTCCTCATAGTTTTAGTCTTAGGGTTTAGAATTTCTGTATCTCTATGTTGTTTAAGCAGGCCGCTGTCATTTCTTGTACATGATTCTTATATTCTTAGCAATGGATCTTGTTTTCTCGTTAGAAATCATTTGTGTTCAGTCCATGTATTGCTCTATTTTCAGAGCTACTAAGAACTAGATCTGAAAATCTACATCCTGATAAATACTGAGAACTTTCTCTTCTCAGCTGTTCCAGGAGTAACAACCTTCAGTATTCTTTCTTTATTCATTGCAATTTAGTGTGTTTGGGAATTCATGTGTAAGCCCTAAATGTGCAGAATGGGGTATTTCCTGTTTAAAACAAATTCAAAACTATGTCTGAATCTATGAATATTTCAGAAGACTTCACACTAAATAATTGGTAGACTTTCTAGTGCAATATATTCTGTGTAGGAAGACATATGCATTTACCTATAGAGGTTTATGTAACAGCCAAGAGACAGCTCTGATATCCATAGGAAAAAAAAGGATCTGTCTGAGGGTGATGTGGGAGGTGGACCATGCTCTCAGCGTAATGTTCTCGCTGCTTCCCTCTCTGTGAGCCGGGGTAATGAGCTGGATATCACAGCAGAGGGCACAGGGCTGGGAGGGGGGGGATCAATAATCTAAAATGATGTAGTTATCTGCTGTAGGGTAGATGCCTTCCTTCCAAGTGCAGTACAAAAAAGCAATTACAGTTTGTGCTTTGAGCTCATTTGAAAACAAAGCAGAAGGCAGCAGAACACTACTAAAAACCTGCAGCTTGTTGAACTGTGGGGATGCTGTGCCCCCCACCTCCTCAGACTGTTACCTTTACTCACCTGGATGTAGTGATCCTGCAGCATTTCAGGAATTGGGGACATGAAGCTGTTATTCACAAGCATTATGTACTCCAGATAAAAGGGCATGAGAGAGAGAAAAATTATGTGGTGGGGCGCTTTTTTAATAGAAGAAGAGGTTTCTAGTCATTCAAACAATACTGGTGACATAACATGTTAATGCACTTCAATGTCATCTAAATACATATATATATATAAATACCAAGGAGATATATATTTATATTTATAAACACATACATATATATAAATACCAAGGATAGACTTACACCTAAATTGTGCCTTTAAAAGACATGTCTGTATAAGTTTCAGAGTTGCAGTCGGTGTGATGCTGTGGGAAGTCAGCAGTTAAATCTTGCCATGCCACGTTTTTCAGAATCCTTTTTTTTTTTTTCTTTACCATCCTGGCTTCTGTACTTCTTCCAGTTACCTCTGGCTACAGGCATCACCACTGCCCATGAGAGGGAGCGTGTTTTTACTGCTGAACTAGAGACTCAACTTGAAGCCCCAGGCCAGGAGGTTAGGCTGACACTGGAACTTTGGCCACTGCAACTTGTTATTCACTATGAGAAGCACTATTTTAGGATCCAGCAGTACTTGATTCATCTACATCTACAAGTGCTTCTAGATTTTTTTAAAAGGAAGATAAGATTTTTCATTTCTTCTGTTAGTAATATCTTTTATTTCTTGCGAGGGAAAACCCAACAGCCCCAGAAAAAAAACCATCAGCGGTGCAGCTCAGAGCTAGATTATACCTGCAGAATAAACAGTTGTGTTGGCTCTTCCAACCGTCTCCATGACCAAAGCCTCATTTTGCAATCATCAGTGATGCACAGCAGCCCTCTAATCCTCTTAACTTCTTTCACTCTAAAATTATATCTGATGCAAACAGGCTAAATCAGTTTGAACACCTACACTAACTTTTTTCATATCCTCGAGCACAGAAATAAAAATAAATTATTTCAGTACTCCCCTTAAGACAGCGTGCTTGAAAATTACTTCAAATTCAGTATAGAAAATAAAAGCTCTCATTTGGAGAAAGGGATGTTGAAACGAGATGTGCTCTCAACACAACATTTCTTAGAACCCAGTCTGATTTTTGCTGTGATACCACTGCTTTTAAATCTCTATACGGGAAATGTTTCACCTTATGAACTCTTGGAGATTTAAAAAAAAAAAAAAAAAAAAAAGGCACCAAACTTCTTTAATAAAAATTTTAAGCTGTCAAAAATAAATTTTAAATAGCTGATAGTAGTTCATACTAAGACAACTCGTATACTAGGGAGAAAAGAGAGTATTTAATACCCTTTTACAGCGTTCAAAGTGAAAAAAATGCTTTAAAGTGATCTTTCAGATTATATTCTCTGGAATAAATGGAGATTTCTGGATGCTTGCTCGAAGTTTGTAAAGTCTACCCAAAGGAAGGCATTTTGCATGTGGTTTGTTCTTTCCTCTTCCTTAATTCCTCGAGGGCAAAATTACCCACAGTGTAGAGGAAACCAACCTCCACAACAATTGCATCTTAGGCATTAATGACTGTGTTTGGTTTTCCCCAGGGAAAGCAAGGAGATGCGTGCCAACCAGGCTAAAATATCTATGGAGAACAGCAAAGCCATAAGCCAAGACAAATCTATCAAAAATAAAGCTGAAAGAGAGAGGTAAGTATCAGATCTCCCTTCCTTAAGAAGGGGAGAATCCTGTCAAATGCTGACAGGTGAACTCATGGATTAATTCTATTAAATCCACGCTTTTATGCATGGAAGGAAGGTCTAATGATTATGCTGAATGTATTTTTAGATGACTGCTTTAGAAAAAAATAATGATTTTTCTCATATTTATCCTTTTAATAAATGTAATGCCTTGATCATCTGTGACTGACTGGAGTAGGTCTAATCACAATTACATTCAAACACATCTGTAAGGGTTTTAATGATTGTACTTCAAGTGCATTATCCTCTTTTGCTTTTTAAATGAAATGAGGGCCTTATTGAAGAGGGAGTGAAAGCAGAGTCTACATGATGTTGTCTCATAAGCCTTCAGGGTTTTCCCTGCACTTTGGGCTTGCCATCTGGCTCAGTCTTTCCTCTTTTACGTTCCCTCCTTGGCACTGGGCTATTTTGGTCAATCAGCTTGAACCTGTTCGTGCTGAACTGAGTCCCTGGAGTGTTGCACACTCCCAGCTCATCAGGAAGATGAGTTGTCAGAGCCCTCGGTAACTGTGTGCTTTGTTAATGTCAGACCTCACTAATGACTCCGAGATAAATCTGTTCCCAGATCTGAAAGCAGGCTAAATGCAGCTCTGGTTTTCAGGCTTTGAGATTAGGCTGATTCACCTCTTTGAACTATTTTTGTCCTCTTTCATGACAGAAATCTTAGGAAGAGACACTTTGCATTTAGGTATTTTATGTAAATATTAATTGTGTACTTATCTTTTTGCTTAAATAACAGCTTTAAGAACCTTGCAGCATTGATAAGCTGTAGTTTTATGTATGATCATCAGATGATTTTTCCCACTGTTAAGAGATGCAGCTTTTTGTGTACCAAACTTTTCATATACCAAAACAAATTGAAGGCACAGTGCAGCAAGGGATGCACAGATGAATTAAACATTGTTTAAAGTCTTGTCTACCACTCCTGAGTGAGGGGAAAAGCAAACTTCATTCACAACAGCCAAGTTTTCAATCATGCTGTTAATGGAAGTGTAAAGGAGTGTAGCCCTAGGGTTGTACAATTTGCCATTAGTCCCACGTGGTACAGATAATCCAAAACCAAAATATACCTTAAGAGTTTGGGATTCTACTCTATTGTAGCTTTTGGGTTTATTTTTGTAACAATGAGTCTTCATGGACAACATTTGTATTTTTTTTTTAGGCGAGTCAGAGAACTGAACAGCAGCAACACAAAAAAGTTCTTGGAAGAGAGAAAAAGGGTAACTATAGCCTTGACCAAGTCACTGGGCACTATTTCTGGATATTCTTTTTCATTTCTCTGTGCTGGGAATCCAGCTCTAGTAGATTTTGTCTTTGCTTTGTTCCACATACGTGTAGCATAAAAGACTTAACATCTATGTAAGATGAATCTATTTCAAATTAACAGAATTATTATTCGTTCTTGTGTGTTTGCTAATTCTATGTATTATATGCAATATTATAATATATCTCTATTAATGTATTAATAGTTTTTCTTAAGCTTGTGTGATATAATAGGCCTCCTGTGATGCTTTGTGCCATCTAAATGGGGAACGACAGTATATATGTGTGTATGTTTCGAGTAAGTTTTTATTTTACTTGTTAATAATGTGTTGCATTCCCCCACAAATTATTTTCTCTCGATTACAGCTGGCAATGAAGCAGTCAAAGGAAATGGATCAGTTGAAAAAAGTTCAACTTGAGCATTTGGAAGTCTTGGAGAAGCAGAATGAGCAGGTATCTTCTTTTAAAGGCTTAAAAGAAAAGCAAGGTAGTGAAAGAAGTAACCAGAGTCAGGCTGAATGTAAGTCTTTACCAAAATGGGGATAGTGACCTTGTTCACAGTCACTCACCTGCTTGGGGAGTCAAAGTGAAGAGGTGAGGTGACGTAAATATTGATGCAGAACCAGGTTTATATCAGATAAACACGTGGAAGCTGAGCTGCTCAGCCAGAGCCTGTCCTTACAGCTGCTCAGCCACATTGATACGTGTTAGCGAGATGTGGCAGTCATACAAGACGCAGCATATCCACTGTAATTACTCCCAAAAAAGTACCTCAAACAAATCGGTTTCCTTCATTTTGGATCTTAACATTTCTAGTGCTGATTGGAAAATTCGAGGTGAAACGTGTGCACAGAGCATCTCTGAACTCTTAAGAGACAAGTGAGTTTGGACTGAATTCTAGAGATGTATAATAGCATGGGGAGTTTTATCTGTACTAGTACACCCTTTCCTAATTAAAATACCTTATTATTTTCTGCTGGTTTATAAGCCCCCCCCCCCTTTTTTTTTAATTGAAAAACTACTTGGCAAGGAAAGGAAAATTCTAATCTTATTTCTGGTGGCAGCAACAGTATGTTCTGAGCAGTTCCCTTGCTGAAAGGTTGAGCCAGAAGACCTGTAATAAGCACATGGACTTGCAGTACTGCACTTAAAAATGTAAACTGCAAGGGGAACATACCCAGCAGTTCAGTGAGGTGAGAGAGAAGGGGAGCATTTAATACCCATTACTTTCAAGGGTCATGTACCTACTTCTTTGTTTATTAAATGTTCAGAACTTGAACTCTCTGGAAAACATAACATGAATTAAAGTCATCTTGCCAGGGGAAGAGTACATGCAAATCAAGTATTTCCACTGCCAGGAGGGAGTCCTACAGCCCCAAAAGGTGCAGCTTGAGTAACTTCTAGGGGGTCACAGCATGTAGGATCTCAGATGGCTACTACCAGCGAGCCCCAGCCACCAGGGCTCTGTCTGCTGATCACCCCACCTCCCTTTGGAAGAACAACGACAAGTTCTGCTCCCTCACAGGAACATTCTGTAGAGGCCATCTGGAACATCCAGCATGAATGGGTCTGTCAGTCAGTCTGCTCCCGAGCAATATCAAAAGGCAGGACCCAGGGGAGCCAGGACCTTGGCTACAGGGGAGGACATTGGGCTACAGCAGATCTGTAGCATCACTGTAGAGAGCGTGACAGTTGACAAAAAAATGAGATAGGTGTAATCAGTTGTTTCTTTCCACTGGCTTCAGAGAGCTTTGGATCCATTTTTTAAAAAACATAAGGACAAGAGAGAATGATTCTAGTTGTGTCTTTAAGCATAATGTGATAACCATGTTGTGTATAAGGGAGGGAGGCAGTGGGAATACGTGTGACTCATTAAAGGGGTCACCTCTTTGAGCAGTCAGATACTTCCCTCACCTGGGGTTACAGCTGCTGCTGAGTGATGGTCCAGCCTACGTGGGCTTGCTCGTACGCCATTTCAGGGCAGGGATGGAGTCAGCTTAAATCATCAATGATTGAATGGAGAAAACTCATCCACGTGCTGGTTATCGCTTCTGTGTGGGCATGTGGTGGCCTCTGCCACAGGGGGAGTCCTCAATGGCTTTTAAGCTCGCTCTAATTTGATCCATCAGAGCATATATTTTCACACATGCTGTTTTGACCGTTTCCTTTTAACCCTAAAAGTGCATCAGTGCAAAACCCCAGCTGGCTCTGGTTTCATTGTTATACACATTGATGTATGAAAGCTAGTTGGATCCTGATAAAGGTGGTATTTGTTTAATGATAATTTCCAAGCTTTTTTTTTTCCCCCGATCAAAACAAGGCAAGAAAATTTTTATACACAATGTAGAAAAGTAGAATTATGGGTGGAAACAGCCTTCAATACAAATTGTTATGAATTTAAATTTGTTTTGTTTTATGTATGTTTTTCTTGCATTAATTTTTCAATCTCACTTCAGTTTTCATTCATTTAATTTGCTTCTTGTTGTATTACTCAATTTTGACATTATTATTTTTGTACAAACAGCTTTTGAAATCCTGTCATGCAGTCTCTCAAACACAAGGTAGGATGGACGTATAATAAGCAAACTATTATTTCAGTGTGCTTTCCTTCTAAATTAAATCATTATCATTGGAGCCCTCCTTGTAAATGCAACCATTGGGAAGTGCCATTGACATAGTGAACACAATGTTAATCTTGTTTGCACACAGATATTTGAGCCTGACACAGTATTAACAGTATTTTGTGCTTTAGCATCTCAAATTCAGATGCATATGAACAGGGATGTGCAGAGGAAATATTCAGAGATTAACTTGTACATTAGCTGCTGTTACTGAAAGATCTGCTTAGAGTTCTGAACTGTGTGAGAGTGTCTATTGATCTAAGAAAACTATTTTAGTGTTAACATACGTATGATTAACTGCTAACGCTGATAGTCAGACAAAGGGTACCCACATATATTAGCATGGTAATAAAATAAGTAATTCCACGCTAAGAATAGCAAAATGTAGAATAGATGGCTAGAAATAGCTTCCTAGTGCCTAAGGAAGAGAGGCTTCCAGCACTTTAAAATTCACTTCAAATTCCAGCATGGTCTGGCAATTACACTTGTGATGTGGCTGTGCTGCTGCGGCTCCCTAAGTAATCGTTACAAGAAATCTCTGTTAACCCCTGTATTACCAAGGGAAAGAGCTGCACTGGGCTTGAACATCCCGCGGTTACAGTACTGCCTGATCTGAATTACTCCCTTGAACTGATAAGATCTTGCACCACTGACAGCACCCACTTCAACAGCATCTATTTATAGACACATAATGATGAAAAAAAGCATTCATTAGGCTAGGATAAAATTATTTTTATTCTTCTTTTACTGTGTATGGTTCCTAGGCTGCCTGAGATCTCACTAGAGAGCATCTTGAAAGCAGAGTCTGTTGGCTGTCCCTCACTTAATGGGTTCACTGTAGGTTCGGTGCTGCCTTGCAGAAGGCTCATCTTCCAGAGTTGTGCTCGAGTGTTCAGGTCAGAATGCACTGTCTGAACCAGGCTCAGACTGGCAAAACCAGGCACCCCTGGCCCTGTGCTATATGCTAATGTGTTCTTTGAAGCCAGGTTCTCTCTACAACAATTCTGTACACAATACCTTGGCAGAATATTTATAGGACACTGTGTGCCAGTAGTTAAGTCACAAGCCTAAAACGTGAAATGTGTGAATCACTAAGAAATAACCACAAGGTTTTGTTTCATTTTGAGTTTCATTTCACACACAGGCAAAATCCAGCCAACAATTCAGAAGAGGTTGTCCATGTTGATTTATTTATTATGTTTCCATATTTTCATGTTAAAATTATTTCTGCATTACTTTCAAACTTTTAAAGTCATTTAAATGGAGAGCGTTGATTAATTTTTAATCATATTTATGACAGTTGCTTTGCTATTATCATAATTACTTTTTTCCCTAAGATGATGATGATGATGATGATTAAGAAAGGACAGGGTTAGATTTTTCAAGAAGGCAGGTATGTTACATCTGCATAAATCCACATTTACCTTGCAGAAGGAATAGTGGTGCATCTCATTTCTTTAGACCTTCATCTGCCCATTTTCATGTATGCAGATATGTGTTTGCACATACAGAATAGGTGACTCCTTAAGTAGGAGCTTCTGTAGCAAAGTTCCCCCTCTAAGCAACATTTACAACTTTTTTTGGAACAGAGTTTATGTAAACCAAGTCCCCTAACCCTTATTCCCTTCATGATGGATGCAGAGCAGTTAAACCAGAGGAAAATATTGGCTTGGTTTGTCTGTTCCTAAACTTGTCCGAATTGTAAAGATAGGTGGGTTAGATTGCTCTCTGGGTCAATTTATTCAGGGTCCTTGGAGTTATGGATTTAAATAACTTCCCAGATTGAGAGGCCTCAGGGAAAATGTAGATGCTGACTCCCAAGTTCCTTTAAACTGTGGAGTTTCAAACCAAAACACTGTAAACAGGAGGAGAAATTGTGCCTCTGTGTGTATCTGAGAGAGGGAGGGAAAGGAATTAAAAAAACGCCCTCTAAGAGGGGATTCCCAGGCCAGTTACCATTTATACACAGTGCTTTAACTCTGCCTGCAAAGCCTCAGGCACACAGAGTTTATAGCCGGATCTGGCATATATTCATTGCTGCATTTTGCATAATGCATTTGGATACAGTTTTCAGGTGGATTCGTTGTGTGTAATCCCATGGATCATATAGCAGTAGTCTAATCCTGAGGTGAAAAACACCTCCTCTGTAATCATAAGGATCTCCCGGCCAGATAGAGAGTATTTTTTAAGAAATTAATACTCAAAAAATTACTGCTCAAAAAATCTTGCCTACTGCAAGGAACATGTTACACTGATGGATTTTAGTCTTTCCTTGCCTTTATGAATGAAATAAGTCCAAATCATATATGAATTCTCTAAAAATTTCACAAATTAACACATCGGAGTACTTGTGGAACAGCAGTGAAGAACACATTCCCAAAGACATGTCCTGTCAGGAGAAACAGTCAAATTGGCATCTGCCTAGCTTTTTTCCCCAAAACTGGGGCTTCTGCATTTTACCACACACTTTAGAAAGTCAACCCACGAGTCCTGGAACAGGATCAAAAATATTCCCCACGAATTTGCAGATATAAGGATTATACCTGATTTTGAAAACAGAATGACACGGGGGAGGCTGAGGGGTGTAAAAATAATGTTATTTTATATATATCTCAGTGCCTTTTGCCTGTATTTCGCTCAGACACTGTCATGTAAAACGTGTGCTTCCTTTTGAACAAAAGGTCTAATGCGACGCTTCATGCGGTTATTTTGGATTGCAGGCAAAGGAGATGCAGCAGATGGTGAAGCTGGAAGCAGAGATGGATCGCAGGCCAGCAACAGTGGTCTGAAGCCTCAACAAGCAAATTGAAGTTGGAGAACACAGCATCCTTTTAAAATGAGAGCAAAATTCAAAATAACATTGCTGAGGTTGAAAAGTGGGCTTTTTCTTTTTTTTTTTTTTTTTGTTTTGTTTTTAGAAGGGGGTTTTTTTGTTTTTAATATGTAAAGTGTAGCTACGGACCACCAAGTCTTAAGGTTTGCGTTCTTTCTTTTTTTTTTTTTTTAAACACTGGGCACTGAATTTCCTTTGTTGGATTTCCGTAAGAATCTCCTTTGTTCAGAAAAACCCCAACCCGAAGAATGAAGACGGTTTTTTTAAACCCCGTCCCCGTGTTCCTCCCTGTGTCTCTCATCAGGCAGCTTGCCTGCACCAGAATTACACAATCAGAGCCTCGAAACACAGCAGATACTTTAACATCATCTCAAATGGCAACAAAACTGTAGTCGAGTCATGTTATTTACCATTTCTGTTCTCACGTGTGATGCGTTGTGTAGAAACCCCCCCTTCCTGCTGCCAGATCCCGACAAGCAACCACTCGCCAGATGCTCAGCACCTCGTGTCACCGCGCCCGCCGAACCGGATCTTGTGCCAGGTCACCCTAATAATCAGGAGAGGAAGGAGCTGAGATTGGGTGATTATAAATTATGTTCCAAGGTATTTTCCAGGCAGCAGGCGGTTGAAAGGTAACTGCGTATATTCAGAAGTACAGTATGTACAAAGTCGTCGGCCAAATTCATCAGCTGCAACAGTAACTCGACAGGATATTTCTGCAGCCTAATGATGTCATTCACAAGTGCCATGTCAACTCTGTCATAATGTCTGAAAGGAGCCCATATCCTGTAAAAGTTACTGCAGTGGATAACCCGAGGGAAATACAGTGTATTTGTGCCAAAACTGATCAGTGCTCTAAGGAATTACATATTAGGCACTTTAAGAAAAGTTTACATCCTACATTGCTTGTATAGAAATTGCATTTTGATCCTGTTGCTGCAGATCCCAGATATTACAGTTCATTGTAACTTAAAAGATTGTTTAAATGGCTTTTGGCAGAAAGTTTGTAACTGTGAAAATGTAAAAAGTATTTATACACTTGGGAATCACGACATTGTAGAAAATCACATACATGTTGCCACGTGATAAAAATTAGTAAACAGAAATGCTAGGAGTATGTTTGCATGTGATACAAATGCTACTAAGACTGTAATGCCTACTATATGACCACAGTCATGCTACTAGCTGGTAAATACTGAGTAAATGTATGGCACAGAATATTGTTTGATTAATTACAAAGACTTTTAGCATTACAAGGTCTCTATATATATGTGTGTATATTAATTACGTGGGCATTCTTGATACTTGTAGTAAAAGAAAAGTACATAACTAATTTAATTTTACACAGAAGTATTTATGCAGATTTTCAGAATTTCATATCAGGAATAACCTTTTTATGTCCATTAGATATAAAAACCAATTTGCTAATGTGTTAATTTGCATGTTTCCAGAGCTTGCTGTAGTTATAATGCAAAACAATGCATGTAAGCATTCTGCTTGGAATTTGTCCATGCTGCCAATTCAAAGATGACTGCATGGAAAACTGGTAGTTTAGAACAAATCAGATTCCTGATTTCAGTGTACTAAGCACCAATTACTTTGTTGTATATGCTTGTACAAACAAATTCTACATATTCCTATAAACAAAATAAATCAAAAGAGATAATTATGTTATTGTCAGTCCTGAGATGAAACTTTCAACTTCTCTAATAAAAACCTTAAAAATTCAAATCCTTTAGTTTTGACTGCAGTGAATTGCAGGGCGGTGGTATTATTAACTGCAAATTTTTAGCAAGTTGTATTTCCTGTAAAAATGTGCATAGTGTAAATATATTTCTATCACAGCTTATTTAGTCAAAGGAGTCTTTTTTTTTTTTTTTTTTTTTTTTTTTTGGTTGCTTTTTT
>VZRE01009747.1:741591-831265 GCA_013396775.1 Cephalopterus ornatus
CAGTAATGTTCAAGTTACTATGCAGATTATTCAGGTATAATCTAATGTAACAGAAAAAGATATAAGGGAGTCCTTGAGATCTATCCTTAAATGTAGACGATTTTTAAAATTAATTAAAACATGTACATATATAATAACTTGATTTGCATTCTTATTTTGAAATGATGTAATACTTTGTCCTAACTCCATGATACCTCATGGAATCAGTGCAAAAATACATCTTGCTGAGTGGCTGTTAAATGTAGGATTTATCCTAGCAGGAGTTCTGGAGCAGATGGTTTGGGGAAGACATGGTGGTGGGTCAGTATTCTGTGATTTGTTGGTTATTTTTAATATTATTCTAATCTCTTGGTTGTTTTTCTTACATGTTTTGTGGGCAATGGTGTTTCACTCTGGTACCATCCAGTTTCCACTGAAACCTTTGAATTCCCTCGGCTCTGGTGTTACCTCAGCAGGAGTTAGTCCAGGCCTTGAGTTACCTTAGGGTGTGCAAAATACTTTCCTGTTCCTAAGCTGGTTTGATCCAAGCAGTGACTCAAACAGACTCTTCTCTTTCTGCTTAAACCTGAATAATAATCAAAGAAAAATAATAATTTCAATGTTGTGAAATGTAAGAGGAGGAACTCCACTGGCTTTTAATGCTGTAGCCTCCTCCAAAATGTATAGGGTTTTTTGTTGAAGGTGGATGCAGCACGATCCTTCCTTTAGTCTGGTTTCATCTCTATATTATGCTTGGCTTTTTGTTTTCTCACTTGGATGTAAGAAGCAAAATTATTGCACTACTGGTGCTTGTGGCTTTGCCCTTTCAACACTCCAGTGAAAGGCTTTAGGCTGACCAAGTGCCACTGCCTACAATGAGCTGATTATTAAAAGAAAGGTTGTTTCAGAGGCAGTTAGAAAAAGCCAGAGGTAGCAGGAGGGCAAATAAAAGGATTAAAGGTTCATCCTTAATAGAGAGGAGCCACAGGTATCAGCTTTGTCCTGCCTCGCCCTTGTCTGCCCTCCAGCCAGAAAGGCTCTCCCAGCCAGCTCCCATCAGCCTGGCACATCTGCTCCTGCACTTGACATCCAAAAGAATAATGGGATAAAAACAAAAAGGGAAGCAAACAGCTGAAGTGCAGATGCCAGAGGAGCCCCTCCATGGTCGTTTGTCTCCCGAATAGCACATTCTGGCCGGGTGGCTGCAGGAAGGGGATTTTGGGATGGCCCCGGATTTGAAGGCAGCGAAACCTGGGGCTCAGCTGAGCTGCCAAGTGTCACTGTAGGAGAGGCGGTGGCTGGGGGATGGAGTTGCTGGCTGGGCATCATCCCCAGGGTGGGTTGGGAGTTTGTGCCCTGCCCAGCTAAAGCTGCTGGTGGGTTTTTTAGCGTTTAGCCCTTGTGCAACACGTTGTTGCTTCTCCCCCTGCAGAAAGTGAGCCAGACCCGCCTGGTGGAAGTGGGAGAGGCTCTCAAACATCTGCACGTTTAAGATGGGAAAAATGCTAATTTATGTCGACTCTGCACACTGATTTGAATTCACCCTGCAGTGACCCTGGCAGGGTGGTTGTAAGAAGCTGTCCTTGCCTGATCCCACTGCCTGAGCCCTGGCCAGTGCACTGAAGTGGCATTGGCCAGCAGGTGACCCCCTGCAAAAGCTCATGCAGCTCCCATGACCCTGTACCTACAAACCTCAAGAACTTTGGTTGCTTTTCATGTCAGATGGTGGAGGTTTCCCCTTAGGAAGCACTTGGCATCACTTTCAGGTGGAGTGTGTCTGCAAGCTATTAGTTGCATGAAAACAGTAATTTTTTTTTTGTTTTGTTTTCTGAATTGATAGCAAATAATTTTTTTGTTGGACTGAAAATGTTTCTCCTCTCCTTCTGGGGAAGAAAGGAAATAGAAACAATAATTTCACCTCACTGACAGTTTGTGCCCCAGACTGATGTATGTTGTATAAAAGAAGTTATTTAGATGTTGGGTGAAAACCCTTTGAGTATTTCAATTCTTTCTATCCTTTTGTTAATATTTACTGAATTTGATCCGAATTTGCCATTGCTTAAAGCTTTTCAAGCCTATTTACGAAAAATTTATGAGGTTAAAAAAGCTGTCCAGCTTCCCTGCTGCCCATTCAAGCTCCAGCAGCATCTTGAGGATGGCAGCACTTTATTGTGATTTAATTTTATATTTATCTTTCATTCACTGATGGCTTATTATGGGCTAGCTGCAAATTGAATGCTTTGCTTTATATAGATGTTTATGAACACACCAGTTCATGGTGGATAAATATAAGAAACTTATCACCCTACTGAGCTCTTTAAGGACCTGTAATAATTAGGCACTTACTAAAGCAGCTGCTAATGACTTACCAAGTACTTATGATTAGAACTTTAATTATAAATTATTGACGTATTGCTGAGGAGGGGACTTACACAGCCAGTAAATGTCCCGGCCTCTGCTACTGAAATTATGGGTATTTGAGAATGCTTTTAGAACTGTGACCTCAGAAAAAGCCATCATTCCTTAGTGACAGGCGGGAATAAACACCCTGGAGTACCTGGACATATGTGGAGCTCGGCATCAGCCTCAGTCAACTGTGCAGCCCAAGGTAACACACTGTGGTTATTCCCTGCTTTTTGCCCAGCTCTGGCTTTATCTGAAACGCTGAGGGTGAAACAGCCAAAGTTAAGACTTCTTGTTTGTTTGGGATTTTTTGTTTGTTTTTTTTAAGGTGATGGCTAATGTATCTTGAAATATTTACTGATGCCAGCAACCAGAAGTCATCAAGAGTAATTATAAACCCCTCATTTTATAAGACTTGGAGCTAACAAATAACACTGCAGGTTCGTCAGCTGACTGGTGCTGCTGGGGAAACTGGGAGGAATGGTGTCAGTAGGCGGGGGGGAACCTCTTCTCAGAACAGTTAAATCACAGTATCTTGGTTTGAAATGCCTATTTCTCTAGTATTCCTCTAAATTTAAGCCTGATGTGCTTGGGTAAGTCTTTTTGTTTTTCCTCCTTAATTTTGGGTCAAGGAAAACTCTTTTTTTTCATTTGCTTAGCCCAGTATTGTGGGACTGAGTCAAATTTATAAAACAGCAAAAAGGCATGGGGGAAAAAAACCACACTGAAGCTTCAAGTGTTTATTAATTAATTTATTTAACTTGCATGTGCATTTGTCTCACCAGTAACTGGTGTTCACAAAAAAAACCTTTGAAATCGACAAAACTTTCAGTAAACTTGATGAACACTGTTGAAAGTATCTAATGATAAGAAAGTTGCAGAAAATTCTTCACTTGCACAGCCTAAAATGTGCTGAATATTGAAGAAGAGAAAAACCCCCCACCAACCCCGTTTTTTTTTTTTTATTTATTTATTCAAAGATGGTTAAAAAAGTTAACTTTTGTGGCTAGTACTACAGTTGTGCCTGTATGCCGTTGCCTGGACTGGTGCAGCCGGTTTTCCTGAGTTGTCAAGACTACAAAACAGAGCCCCTGGAAGGCCGTGGGTGCTGCTCTCGGCCGGGTGGGCACCGGGAGCGTGTTTGCGGTGGGGCGGCGGGAGCCAAACACATTTTCTGTAGTGTCCCCTTAAAATGTGCAAACAGGGTTAGGAAGAGAAAGCAGAGGGGAGGAGTAAGAAGATGTAAGAACATCTGTTCAATATTCCAGTTCGTATTTATCTCTCCCCCCCCTTTTTTTTTTTAATTTTTTTAAAATTGCTTCTCTCCCTTCAAATATTCTTTTAAGTTTTTAAGGGCAGAACTGAAGGAGCTTCTTTATTATTGGCAACTCTTTTCTCCCAGAGGAAGATCTTTAAGCGACAGCTCCTGCCAGGTTTAGATGTTTAGTTATAATTTACTACAATAAATAACAATTAATTTATCAACTATGAAATTCCATCATAAGAAGGAAACTGCGTTTTCACAAAGTTGGCTTTGTGGTTCTTTACAGATACCGTAAAATGAGGTCAGTAAGAAAAAAAAAAAACCCAAACTTGAAAAACATGGCTTTTGTATCATACATAATTAAAAAGAACTAATCCTTAATAAATAAAAATCATTTATATCATCGAAATAATTATGAAGCACTTCTAAAAATCTTAAAGGCAAATCTATTTAGGCCTACAGTTAACATGCAAAGTCATCCAACAAATAACACAAAATTGTACCGTAGTAGTCAACTGTTGCATCAACATTCAGGAAGGTCTGGACAGCAGCACGACTTCTCCTCTCTGGCAGACATCTGGCAGCACATCCCATGGCTCTGCCAGAGCTCTGGGGATCCCGCTGGGTGATCCCTTCCCGCTGCCAGAGCTCGACAGAAACAACGGAGGCTTTTGTGGTGGCAAAACTGGCATGAAAACCAGGGATGGCCGTGGCCTGGGCTGACCCTGGAGCCAAAGGCAGGCTGGAGGCCTTGGCTCCCACCCTGGGAAAAGGGGAGGGAGACCCAGGTGACCACTCACAGTCAGCAGCAGCTCTGCCACTGCGTCACGGGGGCGGCTGCCAGAGCTCCCACAAGCATCACTCATCCTTGGCTCTTCAGGCTGCCGAGAGGGTGGGATGAGTGCTCTCCTCACCCCATGGGAAATCTGCAAAACCTTACAACCTCCTAAAGGTGGTTGTGGTTTCTTTTTTTTTTTTTCCTTTTTCCTGTTTTCAAAAGGGTTAAAAAAGTAGGAAACTTTATCTTCTCAAATTCTCGCTAAGGTAACACTTACTACTTCAACTAACACAACAGTTACATGACAAAGTACTGCAAATTATCAAAACGGACTGTACAGAAAATTACAAACTTGTTGCAAAATACATTGCGCTGCTATGACCGAGATAAAAAGTGCTTTATTTTGTCAGAAAAGTGTTCTTCTGAAACAGAAGTGCCGTAGCCTGCAGTGAAATTCAGGTGTTTCACTCTGGCTGTGCTCTGCTCGTTACCTTTCCAACCTGCGCATTTGGTGCCTTCTCCCTGGAGGGCTGGGACACAACAGCACTGGGAAGTGACAGTCCGTGGGTGGACCAGGATCACTCCCCTGCCCCTCACACACAGGGAGCACAGAGAGCACGTCCTTGGTTTTTTTTATACACCGCATAATTTCAGCAGGGCTGGTTTTCCTTCACAAGGTTTTACTCTTCCCTGCCTGCAGTTCCCACACAACTGCTGGCATTCCCACGTGGTAGTTTATCCAGACTCTGCACTGACCTCTTCCCAAAAAGCTGCCGGCTTCAGCGATGCCTGTGTTGCCTCATGAGGGGCACAATGCAAGAAGGGGGCCCAGCCAGTTTGAGGAAGGGGTGTCTCAGCAGTTCCTGTGCTGTGGCTCTCTGCGAGGGCTCCCGCACCAGCATCGAGTCCAAGAAGCCCCGGAGCACTGAGGAGACCTGCAACACCACACTGGTGTTAGGGGTGGACAAAAATATCCATTTCTGGCTCTGTGCACACTGCTTTTCTTGGGAAGACAAGGGACACAGTGATTCTGCCTTTGGTAACAGCTGTACTGAGCTGAAGGGCTGTGTGTCTTCTATGTGCTGAAAGTATTTGGGTATCAGTGGGGTGCAGAACACCCCCTGCACAGCTCTGCATGTGGGGGGTGCAAAAAGCATTAATGTGGGCTGAGAGCTCAGGACTGATGTCCGGAAGCACGCCCAAAATGGGAGGTGCACAAGGCTTTGGCGCTGGGCATGGATGTACCAACCCACCTGCAGCAGGGCTTGCTCTGGTCCTTGGGCAGGTTGGGAAGCACAGGGAGCGCGAGGCTCTGCCCAGCTCCCTGTGCCATCACTCGCTGCAAAAGCCAAGCCAGGGCTGGGCACAAACAAGGCTGCAGCTGGTGGCTCTGGCCTTTGCATTCTCCCCACACAAGTCCTGTGCAGGACCCACTGCTCCAGGTGGGACCTTAGAAGTTATCAGTTGGGCGCTCAATGTGTGCCTATAGTGTTATTAAATGTGTCACTGTTCAAGACCCTCATCGCCTAGAGGGGAGTCTGACCTTGTGCATGTCCTTCACGCGGGGCGGGAGGTTGTCCCGGATCCGGCGCATGGCCTGCAGCGGCGGCTCGTTGAAGTAGGGAGGTTCACCATCGATCATCTCTATCACCATGATGCCCAGGGACCAGATATCCACCTGGAACACACAGGCTGGTTGTGAACACTGCTGGTAGTGCAGGGGTGGGGGGCAACGGGCCCAGCACTGGGGCTCATGGAAAGCTCGGAGCTGGCTCATGGCTGCTGTCTGTGGCCAGTGTAAGAAGCCAACAGTCTGGTGAGCCATTGCCATAAATACCCCTTCTCTAACCAGCTGAAAATGCTTTTGTCTTCTGAAGAATAAACTGACTGAGGAAATGGATTAGCAGTGACTTACAAAGCCGGGTCTGCAGCTGGTTTAGGTGCTGTCCACTGAAGCCCTGTGCCTTGGAGAGGCTGCACGCTCCTGCCCTGCATTCCAGCTGCACTGACGGCAGCCACTGAGTGCCCACCCCCGGCTGGCCCCGCAGTGCTGCAGCCAGCGGGAGAGCACAGCACGACTCAGCTGCTGTGAAATCAGTTACTCTGTGTCCCCTGAAGATCAAAAACAACAGGAACTCCATTCAGGACCCCAGGGCAAACACAAGCACTTACTACACCCGGGGCCATTTCCAGCCAGCACAGGTAACACATTATATAATCCCTTCTGCAAAATGATTTGGCTCCAGATGAAAAAAAAAGCAAAAAACCCCAACCCTATTTTTTTTTAGTCTGGTCCTGGCCTGCTGCAGATCTGTTCCAGAATTCTATTTCTCTAATGACTGTAATTCCTGTCATTTGCCAGCCCAAATACAGCCAGGGCCAGTTCATACTGCTTTTCTCTTTTCACAACACTATCCTTTAGCTCAAATCCTTTTACTTTTTCCCTTCTGGTGAGGAAACCTAATGTAGCCATAAGTTCAGCCACTTTATAATCCCTCCTGTGCTATTAATGGGCTAATAATAGCTGATGTTATTACCCCTGGAATGTCTTCTACAACGGCACCCATCCTGGGAGCACGTCAGTGCCCGCGGGATGCTCTCACCCTGGGGCGAGTGCTCTCTGTGCTGTACCAAAACAGTTCCTGCTGCATCTCCTGTCTCAGCTCATTTCCCCTTCTCTGTGCATGTATATTTCTGTATCTCCATACATTTCTGTGTATATATATATTTATGTGTGTGTATATATATATGTACATAAATATATGTGTATATCTGTGCGACTATATCTGTATTTTTGGCTCTATCTGCCTTGCAGGGTTGCTCTCTGCAGCTGTTACTATCAGCACTATCAAGCAGAAGCTCCTCTCCCCACGCAGAGGAGCAAAGGCAGCCGTGTCTCCTGCTGGGGAGCCGTGAGTCACTGTCACGGCTGAGCGCGGGAGAGGGGATTGCTCTTCCCAGGCTGGCAGTGCAGGAGTGCTGTGACTCAGAGCTTCCTAATGGATGGGGTATGGCACTGCAGACCTCGCTGGTCTCCTCTGAAGGGTTCTAATAAAAATGTGTGGATTGTCTTTTTCAGAACCATTTGGCAGGGCTTAAAATAGCTCCCACAGACGCACTTTCTCTACCCCTGTCTCTCAACTAATGAGAGCAATGACTGCAAGGAATGAGCCGATGGGGACATCAGTGCTACCGCAGAGGGTGGCAATCCAACCCACCCAGCTGGCTCCTGTGATTGGGACCCTGCAGGACCTGTGCCTCTGCTGGCACTCGTCCAGAGCAAGGGGATCTCAGGCTTCAGCTGAATGAAAGCAGAGTGCAAAATACTGATGTGACCGGGCTGTGCAGTACAGGCCCCTAATCTGGCTGCGGGTTTGGCGCGGGCAGGCGTGGACACCTGTGACTGCAGCTCCAGGCTTTATATTAAAGAGCATCAAAGGGTCTTTCCCAATGTGAAAACGAGGCCAGTTTCCTTTCCTACAGCACCCTAAGCCACGTAAAGGCATTACACTAAGTGTGCTAAATGGAGTTGTTATTTAACGACTTCATCTCGGAGAAACACTTTAAATCCCGGCGCGATGTAGCACTCTGGGGCAAACCTAATTGCTGCTATTTAGCATATCTATGGAAATGCCTTTGAACTGCACGGTGCTCCCTGAGCTCTGTGGGGTCGACCGAGGCACCCCACAGAGGGCAAACAGCAGCTCTGGGTCCCAGCCGTGCCCCCTGCACTCACCTCGGTGCCGTAGGGCAGGCGGGATATCACCTCCGGAGCCATCCAGTACGGCGTCCCAACCAGCGACTTCCTCCTGGGAACCTCCTTGGACACTTGGGCACAGAACCCAAAGTCAGACAATTTTATCTGAGAAGAAAAAGGAAAAGCCCCTCTTGAGTAACAAGGTGACTTCCTGTGAGACACTCGTGCCTCTGAAACACACACCTCTGGCTGCAGCTGGAGGGACGGGGATGGAGCTGCAGTGTCTGACTGGGGCAGGACCGCAGCACAGTTTTGGAAGTGTGTCTGGAGATGGGAACACAGCCTGGGGACCTTTAAATTCATTAAAATGAAGGCAAGAGAAAGACGTAGGAGAGTGGCAGTGGTGCTCATTACTAACATCATCTGTCACACCTCATTGCCTCTCCACCAGCCAAAGATGCAGGGGTGATAAATGGCTTACAGTGGTTAAAAATAAAAGGAAAGCAAAAAATTCTGAAGTAACAGGCTTATAATGAATCTATTATTGCATATACATAAACCCCATGTCTGTAGTTAGGTATGCACGGTGATAGTCAGTAATAAACACATTTCCAGTGATACACGCCCCTCCTGGGTTGTGTACCCAGGTACATGACCTGCGAGTTTGCCAGAAAACAGGTGAAACAAGTGGCTTTCACCCCATTCCCTTTTACCACCGAGAGCATGACCCCACACCCTCAGAAAGCAAAACCCCTGCCAGTGGTTTTTGAAGGCCAGCTCCTCACACCACGGACTATCACTAAATAAAATGTCACCTTTATGTAGTAACAGAGCTGATTTAGGAAAGATGGGGAAGGGTACAAGACTCTTCCAAAAAAGAGTTAATGGGACCTGCTCCCTTTGCTTGGGATCTCAGGAATTAGTACTGTCCTTGAGTAGCTGTGGCAGTGACCTGAAATAGAAATAATGGGATACACAAGCACTCCGGAGAGCAGCTCTTGCTGCATCATGTGCCTACTCATACTTTTATGCCAGTTTTTTTTAACAACAGAAATTATGGAAAATTATCACCTCCCCCTCTGTGTCGCTGTGCAATGCCAAGGTGAAAACTCCTCCAACCCCCAACCTAAACAAGCTGGTCTGAGTGTCAGTGGCATCACCCCCTTCCAGAAACAGCTTGTTCCTTAAGGCTGAAGTCTCTTTTCCCCCTGCCCCCAAGGAGTTATTTGGAGGCCTAGAAGCTATCACAGGGGTTTTCCTGGGCATTATCCTAACTCCCATCACTCCTGGTTATACACTGCACAGTGCCACGGTGACCCAAGGTCCATAGGCCGTGTATCCCATCATGTACTCATCGCCTGGGGATACAAAATTAACCAAAGAGCCCCTGGACAACTGGAGCGGGAACTTGCATAAATGCCTGCATTGTGTAGACTTACTGTCAGCACTGATTTGTTTTCTTTTGGACTCAGTGCAGACACTACTTTTTTTAAAGCTGAGGGTATTATTTTTAAGAGAATTATGAAATGATTGTTGGTGTTTCTTAAACAGTAATAGCCAAGTTCTCCATGCTAAATGTATTTTTCAGTTTACAGGGCGAAGAACTGAAGAAATAATGTGTATTTTGGAAGCAGAGCCCAATCTTCTTTAGTAGGAGCACAAGAGGTTTTGCATATCTATTGCTCATTCAAGTACATAAAAGACGACGATTTTCTAAAAAAAGGTAATTGCACAACACAGCCATGAAGAAATCTGCAATGCAGATAATAAGTACTGGAGTAATGAGTATAATGAGGCACTATATGCAGATCCCAGCACAGATCAGATGTTATTTCAGCAACATGGATTGAAATCCCAGCTGAAGAACTCCTACACACGTGGGATTTTCTTTCCTTGACAGGATTAACAGGAGCAGCCTGTGACTGCTGCAGGAAGAAAACCCCTCTTCCTTGGTGAAGTGGGTATCAAATTAAACAAGGGAGCCTTTGGCTAAGGAGTCAGATCAGGCCTGGGAAGCCAAGACCTTCACCTTCTGAAAGGGAAGGGCTTAGATTTGATTCCAGGCCAACAGGTTCAGTCCAACCCGCTAAGCCTTGCTTTAGACAGGTGTGTAACAACCTGTAATTTTCTTTGTGTGCAAACTTCCTTTTGCTTATTGAGCAAGTCCTGTGCAGCATTTTGTCCCCCTTCCCTTCCGTGCTCATTAACAACATAGAGAGCAATTAAGTGGCAGCAGCATCCCATCCAAGTACATGGAAGTGTGGAACTGGCATTATCAAGCATCTCGTAAATGTAAAAGCTACTCTGACTATCAGGGGAGGGCTTCAGCAGTAATGCAGATTATTTTTTTAGCATAGTAAGATGTTAGCCTTCTAACACAGGTACAGCAGCTGCTAACAGAGCACACATACAGAGGCTGCTAACGAAAGGATAACTAAGTGTAATAAAAAGGAAATATTTCTGAGAGGCACCACAGTAGGAGCAGGGAAGCCTAAAAGATGATCTCCCATCACCTCCTGTCACCGAGCCATCACCCACATTGTGTAGTTAGTTCCTTCTGCCACTGCCTTTTGATGGCTGCAATCCCTCCCCAAGGGATTGTTGCCTGCAGCACAGATGTCCATCACCAGCCAGGCCAGGCCAGGCTTGTGTTTTTGGGATTCAGCTCTCCAACACGTTAGTTCACGCTCTCTAACAGTCACTCATGGGTCACACCCTGCAGTTCCACAGGCCTGGCACCCTGAAGGGGCACAGCTGTTTTCATGGCAGCCCTGAGAGCTGGGGAAGGGCTGGGTGCTCACCCTGCCGTCGCTGGTGAGGAGGATGGAGTCGCTCTTGATGTCGCGGTGGATGACGCCCTGGTTGTGCAGGTAGGACAGGGCTCTCAGGACAGACAGACAGACGGTCGCGATCTGCTCCTCGTTCATCCTGAAACAGCAACGTGAGAGAACCGCAGTGTTAAGGAAGACAGTGGGAAAGGGGAGCTGGAGCGAAGAGACTCGAGTTCCCCTTCAGGCCAGTGTACAGACCTTTTAAGCAGTGGCTCCGTGGGGTGAATCTCTGGTCCTATTTCTAAACAAAAACATGGGATGGGGGGTAAGGATCAACTCTGCAACGAGACCTGGACAAGCTCCCTGCAGCACTAAAAAAGCTGAGTGCTTGATGTGACAGTGAGCCTGTTTCCCTCTGGGAAATAACAGGAATGCCTTATTTACAGTAAGCTCAGGGCTTGCCAAGGACGGTAAACCACCACCGGGATGGAAACAGGTGTGGAATGAATATGAGAAAAAAACCCCACTCTTAATTGTACAGACAAAACATCAAGCCCTGGGTGTAGCTCTTAGGGAGCACTTTTATGCCTTCTGTAAAAATATTCCAGATATTTCAGCAGAAAAATAAACAAGAGGCCTCATTTCTATGCAAGGTTGAAACCCCCCATTTTGGGGTGGGTTGTGCACCCTGGTACTGCTGCCCCATTGCTGGATGTCCCCAGCATCTCTCTTACATGAGCAGAAAAACACCGGTGGAGATTTCCGCTCTAACTTTGTGTGCCATTTGCAGCATTTTAGCAAAATCTTTGAGGGAAGGTCATGCAGTGTAAAAAAAGCCCAGAAGATTAAGGAAAGACTGTTTTGAGTTATAAAAAAGATGACAGCTCTTAAGAAGTGGTGTCCTGGGAACATCTGTCTGCTGTTAAACTCCTGTCAGAAATATCTAAGATAGAGCTTTTAATGTTTTGGGTTGCAGTAGTTAGCAAATGACTTGCAATATTGTGATTTATTTCAGCACACAAGCTAAGGTAGCAATAAAAAATAAAATACTTGTGTTACAGCTCTGCTCTTGGTAGGGTCTAAGAGCATCACTAAACTATGAGAGAAGACAAATTTTCTAATTTATTATTCCTCGATTTTCTTCCTGCTCCCCTAAATACCCTCCCACTGATTAGGTGTGGAAATCCCTCTTCCCTATCTCTTTATCAGGAGCAGATGAGCAAAGAGCAGATGGAAAGAGGGCTGTAAAATCTAATGTCTCCCCTCAGAAGAGGCAGAGCAGTTCCACTGCAGCTCTTGTGCTGGTGGATCACCTGCTTGAGAGGTGTGACTTTAACTGAAATATGGGAACGTGCTCTACCACAAGCACCAATATTCTGATATAAAAATACTTTTCCCTTTATGTTTTAGGCTTGGTTTGCAGATAACCTTTCTGACAGCCTGGTTACACGGGTTGTGAGTATGGAGAGAAACTACCCTCAGAACTGACACGGTTATTGACAGCAAAACCAACAATGCAGATCACCAAACAGGGAAAAGAACACTTTTTGGGGGCCATTTTTAGGAAGTAATGGATAAAAGTTGTGTTGCTGATGAACCACCAACTAAAGTAAATCCCCATCTACCAGCAAGCCCTCTCAGGTATCTCCTTCCCTTTGATTTAAAAAATGCTGGTACTGACAGGAATTCCTCTGCAGTGGCTTATTTATGCTGGTAAAGCAAGCATGCTATGTGTGGGTATAAGTAAATATAACTGTATCTGTATTTCTATAGATATCTATCTATATATGTAAAAATATATATATTTATCTATCTATATATAGAGATAAATATGGATACATAAATATGTATATATAGATATAGAAATGTAGATATTGTGTATATATATATAGCTATATATATGTATACATGCATAGATAGCTATATGCATATATATTTATGTATATATGTTTTATATATATATATTTATGTATATATATGCATATGTTTTCCATGTATGTATATGGCATGTATTTTTATGTTTTTATACATGTATTTTGTATGTACTTACAAATACACAGATATATATAAAAATATAATATATATATATAAAAATACAGCATACACATATATATACATATTTTATATATATATAAAATAAGAATAAAAGAATAAAAATAAGAATAAGAATAGAAAATAAGACTAAAAATAAAAATAGAAGAATAAAAGTAAAATAAGAATAAAAATAAAGTAAGGATAAAAATAAAAACACATATATAGAGCCAGGAGGTGCCTAGCTGCCCTCAACAGCAGGTGAGCTCCAAGGGCATGGTCCAGAGGAATCCATGAGGGAAAGGCACAGCATCCCCCCCACCAAAGCCAGGCCACATGTTGTGCTCTAGGCTGCAGGTCCCCCGCCCCACCTGGTGTGAGTGACGATGTCTGTCAAAGCGCCGCCCTCCAGGAACTCCATCACAACCCAGAGCTCGTCTCCCACGAGGTAACTGTTGTACATGTCGACCACGTTCTCGTGATGGTAATCCCTCATGATCACCACCTGTGAGGCACAGAAAGGCCGCCTGTGAGCTGCTACAAGCGTTGTCTGACACTTGTTCCGACCTTCTCTCTCACTGCGCTGTTCTCTTGGTGCTCGCTGAAGGTTCTGGGGTGAACCACATCCTCCCTAATGCTTATGCCAGCACATAAACAAAATCAGTGTATTTACATAAAAGTATCAGTCATTGTAAGTGCATCAGGAGCAACAAGGAATCTCTAGCTGCCGAAGTATGAGCGGTAGATAATTGTTTTATTTCAGCCTGCAGGAACAGAACTGTTTATTTAATTGGTTTTTTATTGCCAACTGCCTCTTCAGTACAACAGAGATTTATTCTTTTTTCTTTAACCTTATCAATCGTTCAACGCACCAAAGTCGTTTTCATCGTGTACGCAGTGGTACTTTGCATGGAATTTTCACGGAATGCTGGTAATACAGGGGGTGACTCAAATCCCACATCTACAAGGGACTGTACAACTGGGACCACAGTAAGAGCAGCCCAGCCAAGGCAGTGACCGTGACCACAGGGTACTGAGGGCTGTCAGAACAGTGACCAGGAGACAAAACAACTGCCAGGGAAGGCTTCATTATAGACAGAGGAATTTCAGCGCTGCCGAAAAGAGATTCTGAGCTGACACGAGTGACTGGAGCGTGTCGGGGAAGCAGCTCGGTCCTGCACAGCATGTAGGACCCGCTTCAAGATGTTACTGCTCAAGAAATGCTCAGTTAGAGCTACCACAGCCCAGTTCAGTGCTGCCTTCCAGCAGAGGCAAAGCCAAGCCCAAGTACCTGGTACAGCCATGCACTGTGCAAAGAACTGGGTGAAGTTTGCTAAAAATTAATGTTTTAATTAAAAAATTTCAAGTTTTTGAAGGTTTTAAGGAAACCAGTCTGTCTTGTGCTGAGGGAAGATCCACTTATAGTCAAAATACAGGAAAGAAAAGATAGAATTAAAAGGTTCATTCTCACAAGAGGTTTCCCTGGGCTCCTGCAGTGGTTTTGGTGTTGATCAGCATATTTACAAGTGGTCTTGAAAAGGGAGCAGGGGACACACCCCACTCACTAAGCTTCTTTAAGGGAATAGGAAGTAAAAAAATGGAAAAACTCTTCAAGTTGCATAAGGTACTCTCAGCCCCAAACAACGGGGTGAAAAAATGGCAACTGAAAATCAGTGTTCTGAAATTTAAAATAATGTACACGGGAAAAACCAGTCTCCCCTAAGCACCTGTGGGCTTTGAACTGGCTGCTACCACTCAGGAAAGGAGATGTGGGAAGTAACACAGATGGTTCCATAAAAAAAGCACTGTCAGCTCTGAGCTGACATCAAGAAAGTGAAGAGTTAGGAGAGGAAGGAGGAGGGAAACCAAAAGCATGTGTATTCCAGAATACAGTGCACATGCTTCTTGAATAGTCTGGTTAGTTTGGATCCTCCCTCTTGGAAGGATAAACTATGCCAGGACACAGAAAAAGGCACCAGGCTATGTGTGTGCACCTGATACCCTGCATGGACCAGCTGATACATTTCTTAGCTGATCGCTGTGACAACATTATAGGTTTAAAGCCAGGAGGAGACGTAGCTCATTTAAAACTGGTCCAGTTATACAATATTGGCACAGCACAGACGCCTGTGGGACTCACCACCTCTTTCAGAAAGATATTAATCTGGCTCTTGACGGTGCCATGTGGCCCACGGCTCCTGTTGAGCCCGCTGCCTGCAAAACCCACCACAGCACCCAAAAGAACTCACCTCATTGAAGAGCAGCTCCCTCCTCTGCTGTTTCCTGAGATCCATCTTCTTCACGGCCACCTGCTTTCCCGTGTGCTTCTCGGTGGCGATGCAGACGATCCCCGTGGAGCCCTCCCCGATCTTGATGAAGCTGTCCAAGTACTCCCGGGGGTCCCCGGGACTGACCACGAGCTGCAGGGCGGCTCTGAACTGTTCGTGGGACACCCTGGAGGGCTGCTGGTCCGAGGAGGAGCCCCAGCTGGGTGGAGGATAAGCACTTGACGTGATACTTGGGGAGCTGGGATAGGAGGCGGTGGAAATATAGGGAGAGCTGGGCTGGAGAGATGGCTGGTGATAGTGGGGTGCTTTGTGGTAGACCAGAGGGTACTGGTAGCTGCTGCTTGAATAGCTGACTTTGCTCTGACTTTGAGGTAGCTTGACTGGGCCCCGGGGGTAGGTGTCCGACCCAGAGAGCGGTGGGCTGACGACCAGCTGCGCTCGATCATAATCCACCTGCAACACAAAAGCAGAGCAGTGACAGCTTTCTGACTCAGTGAGTTTCCTGGAGGTCCTCAGTGGACGCCAGCACAACGTGTGTGTGTACCTGCACCTGCTCTCCTCAACATGACACTGCTGCCTGTGTCTGAGCAAAGAGTTTTACACTACTGGGCTCCTGTGCTCTCATCAGCACTCAGATGAGGCCAGGGCAGACCGTGAGATCTTTTGTGCATCTCAGGTCCATTCTTCTGTCCAGGTACCTGTTTGTAGATACAATAATCCTTGTTTAATCATAGAATGGCCTGGGTTGGAAGGGACCTATGCTCCAAAAAGTGTATTTGCTCTGTATCTGCAGTGCCCCACAGGCTCTCTGGGCCATTTCCTCCAGGAATCCATCCCTTTCACATCCAGCAGCCCTTTGGCAAATTCCAATTTATGTCTTTCTTTTCAAATACCAGTACCTGGATTTTGATTCTCAACTCTTAAGTCTTTTCTTATGCTTTTCCCCAGCAATCCAGGGATGACCCAACCTCTCCCAGTGGAGGCAGCGGTACCCTGAAATCCCTGTCACCTCCTGCCTCGCCACGCTACCGGCTGTTGTTTGAGTGACTGCACACATGGGTATGACAAGCAGCCTAATTCAATTCACCATTTCTTAAATCACTGTCCACAGTGACACACTACTTAACTGCAGTGTCACAAAACTGCTAATTTTCAGCTGAAATCAGAGAAAATCGCAAAAGAAATTATCCCAATGGGAGGCCTTGTTCATTTGTAGACTCCTTCCTTATTTTTTCTAATTTTTTTTTCCAAGCTTCTCTAAGCTTCTTACACTGAAAGCAAGCCAATACTTCACATTTGCAAACATAATAGTTCAAAAAACCAAAGGATCTAAGACAAAAAGAAAAAAACCACACCAAAAATTACATTTTTTGCCCTGAAAAAGAGCATCTCCATGTTTTCAATACAACATATGCGACTCTTGAGGCTGTGTGGAGCATCCCGGGGCAGGGGGGTGGTTTGACACAGGCTCATCATGTAGCACAATTACAAATAATTATGCCAATGAGTTCATTTAATCAATCAATTTCAGTGGCAGTGCCCAGGGATGGACAGAGCAGCAAACTCTACACAGCTCACGGTTGCTACTATTACTGCTGGCTGCCGGCCAGGAGTCCCTGATCCATGTTAGTTAAATGCACATTAATCTGAATTTGGCAGTGTAATCAAGGACCCAACTGAACTGTGAAATTGAATTCTGCGGTGGAACATCATTTGACCATTTTATGCTAAGACTGCAAAAAGAAAAAAAAAAAAATGAAAAAAAAAATCTGCCGCAGCATCAATTTATCACTGTGGGCTCTGCACGGAGAGGAGGAGTTTGGAGCTGGAGTCGCCTCGGGGCAGGGAAAAAAGCCTCCAGTGCAATAGTGTATCAGTGCTTTTCTGCCTCTGGGGTGAGCCGGTGTGCCCAGGGAAGGGGGGGAATGCCTCTCCAGAGGGGCTGCTTGGAGATTCCTCTTGGAAATGCAACGTTGGAGTCTGCTTCCATTCAAGACTCGCACATGGACAGCTTCCAGCCACATGGAGCATCCAGCAAGCACGTAGCAGTGCTGTGCAGCTGCCTCCCAGGATGCTGCTTTTGCTTAAGCAGAAATCCACATGATTACAGCCATAATTTCCCTTACTCTGCCAGGCAGGGGGGGCCATAAAATAGAAGAGAGTCAGAGACACCATGAATTTCGTGAAGGACATTACATCTGCCAAACTAATTAACAGAAGTGCTCAGATGGTTTCGTGGAGGGAGGGGAACTCAATCTAGCCTTGTCCTATATATCTGTGTATGCAGGGACACATAAATTATGGCTTTGGGTGTAAATACACCACTTTCTTTATAATTGTTGAGATGGGGAAAGCCTTGTCTGCAAATTCCAGCTGGATAAATCCATGCTAATGAATTATTTGAGGCTTCAGTCATGTCTGGTATTTCTGAGTATGCCCCAGGCTTATAACACACCGGCAAAAAGTATACTCTGCAGTGAAATTTGAGAATGAAAATTCAGAGGTTTGGTGTGCTTGCTAGGAATTGGTGAAAGGTTTTTGAGGTTAGCAGTGCGGTACAACGTAAGCCCGTTTACTTCCTGAATCCCAAGAAATGTTACAAAAAGTCAGGCGCTGTAATGAGTAAATCAGCTGAACCTCTCCTCCCGGGCTGCGTCCTGACGCAGTGCCCGCCATCACGGCAAAATCGAACACACTTTATGCCACTACTAATTCTACTTCTGCCACTGAATGTGGTTACCTACTGAAAGGAAATTCTTTAAACACTACAAAGGAAAGAGGACACCAGCGCTGTGCTCACCCAAGAGCGGGTCAAAGGAGCAGCTGGGGCTCTGACACGACATCCATCACGGTGCCGCGGTGCTGCTGCTGGCTGGGTCGCTTCACCAGCTCGCAGCACCTCCCGCATCCGCACGCATCCCACGGCGGCAGTTGGGGTTTTTTGGCATTGAAAAGTGGATGTAACGCTGTGTTTAGACTCATTCCAGTTCCCAATCAGTGATGCCTGCTCTGTACTGCACACAGAGGAACATCTGCTTGTTCCTAAGGGGTTCCTTCCTTTCAGAACCTTTGGCTTTCAGCCGAGCGGGTGTCCCTGTGCGCTCTGCAGTGGGACTGCGGCAGAGATGGCAGCCACGGCCCTGCAGCCAGAGCCCATGTCCTCCCAGTCCCTGGAGAGATGGACTCACCTCTCAGTAACACAGAATGGATTTCTGATTGATTAGGTTTCAGTAAAAGGTGCGGAAGGCATGGTCTGTAAATCTCACGGAGATCAAAAGGGCAAAGGTTACCCCTCTGGTGCTTTGCTGCTGGAAATCTCCAAGACTCCCTGTTCCATGCACAGAGGTGGCAGGCAGCACTCACTGGTGTGTGAATGAGAAGGAAAAATGGGAAAGGTTTCTGTTAGCAAAGGCTTGGCCCTTTGCCAGGCTGGAGATGTCCTCCTGGTGCTGAGTGCCTGCAAACACACAGCAGGACGATGGTGGTGCTGAGCAGCAGCCGAGTTAGAAAGAGAGATCTGGGGAGAGCAGACATCATGGCTCCTTGGAGGAGGGGGGACAGGAGAGGGTCATGGAGAGCTCCCACTGGAAAATGACAGGGAAAGGAGCTTTGAAATAATAGCAGCCAGTGCCAAAAGTTAAAAGGGCTGCCTGCGATGAAGAGGAAGGTGAAAAGAAAACATGCAGAGGAGAGTGGCCAAAAATAAGCAGGGCGAGTTTGACACTGTGAGACAATATTGAGGTGATTCCATTAAACAAAGTGGGATGTAAACTCTGTGAGGCCCTGTGACCCCATGCAGGTATTACTGGAGTTAATCTACAGGACAGGAGAGCAGGTAGGTAACATGAAGGTACATTGGAGGGAACCAAATCTGAGCCTCTGGCTTCCTACACCTCTCACTGCATCACTGAGGATGAAACCGGGCAGACATTTGATTTATCTGACACCTATCACCTGCAAATAATACTGAAGTAAGTCTGCTCTTCACATTTACAAGCCAAAATGAATATCTTTGCAAAACACACTTTGTTGCCATATATTTGTGCCTGCAGACTTTTTCACTGCTGACTTTTCCCCCCCTTTTAATTATACTTTACAGCCAATCCCATTTGTAAAATATCTGATTTGAGATCTGATTCTCATTTAGTAAGCCCATTTGATGAACCACTATCTTACTAATGCCTCCTTGAAGAGAAGATTCTTCAGCAATCACCCAGGACAAGAAGCTGCTGTTCGCTTCCAGGAGCTGTGTATAGGTTTGGGAATTGAAACTGCTGCATTGAACAGCGAATCATCAAGGCTGTAGGAGTGTTTTTGGTGCTCTGAGGAGAGAAACACCTCACAATGAATTTTGCATGGAGGCATCTTTTTTTTTTTTTAAATAAAAGTTGTTACTCAATTTTAATGGGATATTTTTCAAAGTGTCTGGAGTGCTTTGAGTCCTGTAAAATATACCTCTGCCTTCTGCCCTACTGAATGCTGTAAAATTGGCAGAAGCAGGTGCAAGAGGGTCTCTGAATTATTGGATTTGTCTTTTCTAAACTCTGACAAAACTAATAGTTTCAGTTAGGAACATGGCAACTAACCCATCCCAGGTTTTCCTCACAACTTCCAGAATTCACACTGAAGGCCACACTGGCATTCAGTTACTACCACTCACACTCCCACTACACCCTGAGCTTCAGAAAGGCACATAAAAAGACCTGATAACTTTTTTACTCCCCACCCCCCCAATTTAACCTCAAGCTCCAAAACCCAGCTCTGTGCTTTAATGCACTTAAACAGCTCCCTACCTCAGCACATTTGGGAAGTCACAGCAACCCAAGACTGGGAAAAATGAGCCATCATCTCGGCGCCCGTTGCCAGGGGAACTCGGGAACGTTCAGTGCAAGTCACACTGAAAAAGCATCTCTTGCAGAATATTAGGTGTTTAAGCAGGTCATCATCGTGGCTACGTGACTAGAGGTGTGAGGAAAGTGGTATTCTCTTAACTGAACAAACAGTTTAAGCAAACTCTTGCAAGGTAGGGTGAGACAGCTTGTGTGGGTAATACTCCTCATGTGGCAGAACAGGTCAAAAATGTATTCAGAGGAGCTGCTTCTAATAACATGGTTGAAATGCTTTTTTGCACACTAGCCCTGTTTTTTTTAAACTACATCTAAAACGTCTTGCATGAGGTAAGCTGCTTTGATTTCATTTCACTGCTTAAAAATAAAGCAGTTTCACCACTCTCATTAGTGGTGAAGGGTTAATAAACCCTGTGATATAAAGATGGTATCAATATGAGTACTAAATCACAGAAGTCTCAGCCCTGCACAGTAAAAATTCAAACACAAAAGCACCTGATATACAAACCAGACCAGCTTCTCACCTCGTGCTGGGCTCTGAACAGGCGTATGAACTCCCAGTGCTACAAAAAACTGCCAAAGAACTTGGGGTTATTGGGAATTCCAAGTAAGATCCCTGGAAGATGCGCATCTCCAAACCTGCCTTTTAAACCTATCTTAAACCCTGACATCCTTAAAATGGATGTCCCTGACATCCATTTTCACAGACCTGAGTAAAGAGGCTGGGTTTCTACACCCCCCAAGCCGCAGCCACGCAGCTCCCAGGGATGTCACAGGCCACGTTTGGCATCGCGTGCCCAAGCAAAGGCTCCTTGCCCATAATTTTTTGCACACCCCTAATTTTTTGCTCTCCCTTTCTGGAGAGGCTGATCCCTGCCCTGGCAGCCCTGTCACCAGGCTTGTCAGGTTACCTTGGGGATGCCTGCTGCGGTTTCGGACAAGCGGGGGTAGGTGTAGGAGCTGTAGGAATGTCCTTGCTGGTGTGCTTTGAAGGCGCTCGCTCCGTAGGGCATGGCCGGCTCCTGCAGACCGGAGCCCGACCTGGACCTCTGCCTCATGGCTGGCTGAGGGCTCGCTGGGTCCACGTAGGATGACTTGGGCCTCTTGTCGTAGTCATCCTTGCCCAGGCCGTGTCCCCAGTCACTGTCACCGTACTCCAGCCTCTCCTTGGGGCACTCGCTCTGCACCGACGCTCGGGATGGGGTGTAAGGAAAGGGATCTCTGTAGTCCAGGGAGGATCCGCTGGGGATCCGCTGATACTCCAGTTTTAGGCCGCCGTATTCCAGCGATTTGGGCTTTGTGTCCAGGTGTGCATGGTAATCTGGGAGGAACCTGGAGAGGTCTGACTGCAGGGGTGTCACTTCCGAGTAATAGATGTCCCGGGACGTCACCTTCATCATGTGCCCGTTCTGCTTGGCGGCGTAGCTGCCTTTGTAGTACCGGTCTAACTCTTCCCCATAAACAGTCTTGTCTCGATATTTTTCCACAACATAGTCTGTTGTAGTGTCTGACTCACTGGAGTACTGGGAATACGTGATGTAACCATTTTCCTCCTGGTGCCTTGGCACATGGTTTGCGTTTCCTTGGTGGTGGTGAGTGGGAGGACTTTCCTTCCGCAGGGAATTGGACCGTGTCACTGAGATATTGTCAAACTCTTCCAGCAGGCCGTTGATTGAAGTATCCTTCCGAGGCTTATTTCCTCGAACAATAGTCTGGGAATAAGAAATTGCTTTGATTAAATACTGATTTTCGTTTCATATCTCATCGAGAAAATCACCAGTAAGTAACAAAGTCTACAGTTCACCCAGAAATACATGTAGTGATGTGTCATGTTCTGCAGTCACATATCTCACTGCTAGAAAAAACCCCTCAATAAATACTTAGAGTAGGGCAGAAAGGAAGAAACCAAGAGGGGTTAAATTCAGGATAGATCACAAGCTGGGATTTGGCATGCAACCCCAAGGCGCTCTTAAAAAGTCCAATTCAAGAGGTGGGTGTTCAGCAGCCAACAACAGAGACATTTAAACATTTAAAACCACTACTTATTTTTTATTTGTTATTATTCAGTTGTGTACATCGTGCCAAACTGGTGGGCTGAATCAGATTTACAGGGTATGCATAAGGTAAATGAAAATCATTCAGTGCTCACTTCTACATGTTATTTTAACAAACTGCTGGAATGGAAAGTAGCACAAAGTTTAGCAGGTACTGGATTTTCCTGGGTTTTTTTCTTTTTTTATGAAACAGTGTGTTCCTGAGTAGCAGAATTGCCTCTGGGGACTGACTCTTAGTTAACTTAGTATAAAAGACACTTGGGGAAGAGGGGAAAAATACTTAACTCCATCTCCTTACAATACACAGCATCCAGCAAAGCACTGCGCATTTGGGACATCACGGATGCCTTGTTTGTGCCCCACTGTTGCATCGTCCCCCACAGACCTCCCTGCCCATCCCTACTCCCTTCTGTCCAAAACACTGGTGCTCCTGGTAGGATGGGAGGCAAGCAGTGCTTGGTTACAGCTCTCCTTCAAGGAAGATTGACTGGTTTTAGTTAGTACCACCTGAAGACCGTAACACGTGGCTGCATCCATTTTTCAGCAGCTGGCTCCCAACTGAGCACCACTTCACGTCTATAAACACCCGACAAGATGTACAGTTTAGTGGCCAGGGCCATAAATCAGCGCTGCTCTACTGAAAACACATTTGCTTTGCTGATTTACTGGGGTTAAATATCTACAGCTGTGTCTTATTTAACTTACTGAGTTTTTCAGCAGAGTCACTGTGGTCCCCCCAGGGAGGTGTCCCTCTGTGAGCTGCAGCCCACGTTGCACACTGTGCTGTACTGGACACCAACCATGGAATACTGGATGCCTGGACACTGGACCTGCACTCATTTGCAACACCGACAGAGAGACCACTCAACCTCTGCCTAAAAGCACACGGGGGCTCAAACTTTGTCAAAACAAGCATTTCATCACTACTAAAATCACTGTTTCACAAAATTAACAGGAATGTACTTCTCTGTTACTCACAAAAGGCAGCTGAGAAAAGGCCCCCTAAAAGCAAAGCAGCCCTGACCTCACGCTGATCCCTGCTCTGATTTATGTCCGTAATTACTTGCCTAGTTTGCTATTTTGAAGCCAGTGATACTGAAACAATAGGACAGCAAAAATAAGGGACAGCAAATAGATCACCGCTTTCGCCTCCAAAGCCATTCAGCAGGATGAGAGGAATTGGTTTCATTCGGCTCCAGCCTCTTTGGCAGGGTGACTGTGCGATCATTCATATTTAATTATCACATAATAAACCAGCAACATTGGACAATGAAATGCTTATAATTGAAAACAAGATTGAAATACCCGACTGCCACCCCACTTCCCCTGTGCAGACGCATGCCGAGGAGCAAAGTGCCAATTTAACACTCTCCACGGGACTGGCCTTCACAAAGGAGAGGTTTCCTACAGCAGCCACGTTGTGTTTGCACGAAAAGGCCTCGGAGCCAGAGGGAGCCCCTGGGAGCAAAGCAGACTCTTTGGTTATAGGGAAGAGGAGTTCTCCCTCTGCTCCTCCAAGCAGATGCTGTCTGGAAGCAGGATTTTCAGACACCTTCAGAAGGAAGATTTAGAAGAATGCAGCTGAGTGTTTATGTGTTAGGGAATTCATTTATGACAAATCCCCGCAGCTCGGGGATTTTCAGCAGACAGGTCCATACGTGGGAGCAACCTTTTTGATTATGAGGATTTAAAAATAGTACTAACAGTAAAATGGTCTTATAGGAAATTCTGATTTTCAAAACAAAAAAAGCATTTGCCCCCGAAGCCCCAGTCTGATGAAGCTGTCTTGGATAGCTCTGGGACCTCAGTGCTGTCTCATCCTGACTGATGAAGTTAAGGGGATTAAGAACTAAACCCCTTTTCCTTTATCCCAGCATTTTAAGGATGACTACTGACAAACACTGATGAAGGGTGATGGCTGCAATTTCTGTTGGCTTCAGGCTCCTCTCCATGAGAAAATTAAAGGGGCCAGAGCAAAGAGAGGATAAACTTAGCTATTCCAGAGGCACATTTTCTACTGAGTAGTCAGTGCTTTGTCACTATTACTAACAGTTTTATTATCAATTATGATAATTATTTACTGCTGATAAGAACAACAATATTCCTATTTGCCTTGGCTTGTTTTTAAATTTAGCACTTCCCTTTTGTGGAAGGACACAGGTCATGGTGAGATGCCCTCTGGCTAAAGTAGACAGCCTACACCTTTATCTTTTCCAAGGAAGTATGTAGCATCACTCCTACCAAAAGAAGATAATTTAGGAAGTGTTTCACCAAACCCTATGAAACTATGCTATATAGTCAAGAATTTTGCTATCTGAATAGAACTTCAGATGATTATACACAAATGTGAAATACAGTGGGTGCCTCACTGATAGGCAGAACCATCCACTTAAAAACCAAATTAATATCCCAAAGCAGGTATCAGTCTATAGGAATGATAAGAGTAATTGCTCTATAGAGATGAGCAGAGCAAAAGAACTAAAAAATAAAATCAAAGAAGATGTTATAAAGACTAAAACATATGCTGTGCCATGCTAACCTGTCCTGAAGTCATTTACTACAGAGAAAGTGCGTGCTGGGGGCTTGACAGCACCCACAGCTTTCCTGGGAAGCTCAGTATTTACAGAATGATGCCAGAGATTGAGAACAGCCATAACCAAATTCCTGAACCCGAGAGTCCAATGTTAGTGCCAGGGCCCAGAGAGTCCCCCAGGTTCAAAGGAATGACTTCAGTGGACAGACCAAACTGCTGATGTGGGGTCTTGGTTTGGGAATGATGTGGTCTGGGTTACTAGATCACCAGGCTGGGCACTGCACTAGTGAGCAGAGGGAAAACCTCCCGGGACTGAAATACAAGGGCAGTAGTCACAAACTATGGGAAATTCCAGCTCTACCTTAAAAAGCAAACCAAAAACCTTGAGAGAAAATGTATCAGAAAAAGGTTACATCAGAAGTGATATAAACACAGTTATCCTGGTAATTAGTGTCATGGGAATGAGACGAGTTTTTCCCGATTTTAAAGGCTTTAGAAACTGGGGGGAAAATAAATGCTTCCACATGAAGAGGGAATTCTATCTCTCTCTCTATTCTACCTATATTTACATAGATTGCTTTCAAAATTTTCCAAATTCTGTTCTAAATAACTTGAGGAAATTTCGAAGTTGCTGGAGCAGGCAGTTAAAAGCCAAGCATTATTTGCAAAGGGCTAAGATTTCCGAGGCCTTTGTTTCTGTCTATTGTGATCATGTAATGGAAACCAGCACGTGGAAATGGGAAACCGGGATGGAGCCCTTCCGCTTTCACAGATTTCACTGTGGAAAGATGGGCTCTGTGATAGTCAATACCCCATGTTTATTAAAAGACGTTTTCCAGTGCATTGTGCAATTTAGGAGGGATCGATGTTCCAGGAGATGAAGGAGCGCCGGTGAATTTTCTGCTCCCGTTCCCGTCACACTTTAAATCGATGGGGCGCAGTCCCCGTGATTTAACGCGCGGTACGCCGGGGCTGGAGCTCTCCCGTCATTCCCACTGCTCTCCGGACAGGTTTGGCGTTTCCTCTGGAGCCTGGTGACAGCAGACATCCTTCATGGTGCTTCTGTAGCGGTCTGTCCTCCGGTGATAAGCTATAATGGATCTGTCTGTAAGAAATGCTGTCTCGCCTTGTTTCCAAAAGGAGATGAAAAACAGCTTCTGTGCTCAAATGCTGTATTAACCTTGACAATAATGAAGTGGGTAATTAACTGTTTTGCCCTAATGCGACCTTGCATTTATTGTCTTTAAAAACTACTATACTTTAGGCACTCGTTAAGAATATATCATCCTTTGTCCTCCCAGAGCTGTGTTTTCAGAAGTCAATGAGGACTCTAAATCTCTGTGATGTGCAGGGTGAAAAATAAAAGGTATTTTAAGGAAAGGTCGCCCTTATAAACAGACAATCTAAACTCTGATTTTGCCTCTAGCTAGCTTCTTCCCTCATTTGCATTGCATATAAACTAAAAGCACAGCCTACGCATAGCTGAAAATCAATTTTTTTTTCTTAAGAGAAGGTGCATAAAGCACAGATGGTCAGAGTAATCTAAGTGATGGATGCGTTGGTAATTTATCTTTTTGTGTTGCGAGACATTCAAAGTATTTGACGCTGTGTTCATGTGTTACTCCTCAGTATAAGCAAATGTGAACGGCACTGCCTTGGAGAGAAAAACTAATCCTTGTCATAACGTCAGAAGGGAAACTCTGGCTTTCCCTGTAAGTAACAGAGTTTTACAGCTGCAGCCAGGGGTGTAAGAGGTGTTGGGGGTCTGTATTTGATCTATTCTTACCAGAAGAAAAAGTACTTAGAGCAGGAAGGACTTTGCTGTGCAGGTGACCGAGCAATGGAACAGGCTGCCCATGGAGGTTTTGGAGCCTCCCTCTCTGGAGATATTCCAGAACCGTCTGGATACAGTCCTGTTCCATGTGCTCTGGGATGAGCCTGCTGGAGCAGGGAGGTGGGACCAGATGATCCCCTGAAGTCCCTTCTGACCTGAGCCACTCTGTGATTCTGTGACCTCAAAAGAGCCGAAGTCCCTCAAAACTCCCGGGGACAGCCGCAAGCGTGAAGCAAACCCTGCTCTTTCCAGCAGCACAGGGTCAGCACGAGGTGGGCTCCGTTCCCTTGTTCGTGAGGCTAAATTTCAAGTCTGAGGTGCCATCCAGAGGGCTGACACAGGGACCAGGCTTGAAGGGGAAGATGGGAGATGAGAGATAAAAGACCTGTCCATGTCTCCGATGGCTGACGTACACGGAGAAGTAAATATGCTGCCAGGGAGGAAAAGTGATGGCAGCTGAATGCCCAGTGACTGGAGAGCACAGCTGGGATCTGGGACAGCTGCTTTCAAGTGAGTGCTTCCACTGTGCACTTAAGCTTTTTCTCCATTGAACATTCACTTGAGGACAAGTTCTAACCTCTGAGTTGTCCTTCCAAATGACGGTGCTGGATCCATCCTTGCGATCCCACCGCGCTCCACTGAATGCTTAATCACACCCAAATGAGGAAGATTCATGGAAAAGGACCCAAAAGTATTCCTATACCTCATCCCCTCTTTCCCCCACCTTACGAAGGCGTCGTGGCAGGTTGTGCTTCCCATGCTCACGGCAGAAGTAACCACTTTGTAACCACTCTGTGTGATGTTTACAAAACATTAACCTAAGTGGGGAGTTCGGGGTGCGTGTGCCATACAGATTACCCCAGAAACATGCCTTTTGCAACAGAAACTCCTCAGGTATGTAGTGAGAAATGGTGCAGGATGGGATGAGATGTCATTTATCACTCTGCACCCTCCAGTAGCATCCTATGGGATCTGCTCCAGTTTTGATCTACAGCCTGTCTACAAAACAGCCATTACTCAGAGTTAGTCACAAGGAATACACAACAGACAGGAAAGTATGTCAGAACATTCCTTCCTGAGGCCTGCAATTTAGAGCTTGGTTTACACCTGTAAGCTTCAGAGTTCATATATTTTCTGTTAGGGTTTTCTTGCCCATGCTATACATTCTCATCCTCCACATGAAAATAATTTAAAAAAAAAATTATTCGTTTCTGGTATCCCAAGAAGTTCCCTCCCTGGGGAAGGTATTCTGCAAGCTGCACTGGTGCTGAATGACTCGGCTGGGCCAGGATGTTTGGGTCTCTGCTCCCTGGACCTAACAAGCTCTTTACACCACAGAGCCACCTGCCAAAACCAGGGGCATGAGAAGGTGTCCCCTGCTCCTTGCCATGAAGTGTCTGAGCACGAGAGCCACGATCCCGCCTCATGAATTAATCAACCTGATACTGGCAACAGCACAGGACAGGAGAAAGGCTGGGAAAACACTGGGATGGCCACATGGTAATAATTACTGACAGATGTAGATGATGATGATGATGATGTTAATGATGACCTACACGTGCGATGTAGAAATGAAATTTACTCAGCCTGAAAAATGTGTATTACTCGATGGATCAAAATTAAGGTACAGCTAAAGGTTTGAGAGAAGTGTAATATCCTTATTGGATATTACAGTGCTAGCTGTTTAAAATTCTTCAAAAGCAAAATAATGGAGAACTGTAAAAAAAAGGGCTCACCAAAACAGCACTGTGTAATTTGTCGCCCTGCACAGCAGTTTTAAAAGTTAGTTTCCGTGACAACAAGAGCAACGTTTCATTATAACCACATTCACCAGTAATTCTTTTGACATTTTAAAATACAGCAACTTTAACAAAACGTTTAGTTTTAAAATGCCACTGAAATACCTACGTTCAAGTAACTTTTCCTTGTTTTTTTTTTTTTTAAATACACAAAAATGCTTGTTATGTGTCATCTGAAATGCTATTAGAGAATATTCAATGTCAAAAGTAATTATTCTGGGCCTACTTTAAACGCAGCTGATATGTGCAATTTTTTATGCAATATATATACACAGATCTCTCAGACACACAACAAACGAGAGTGAATTGTGACTCAGAAGTTTTAGTTTGAAAGAGGAAGCTGGTGTACGTGTTACTGATGACTTATGCAGCACTTCACAGGGACAGGAGTGGAGAAATGGCAAACCAAAGTTGTAGGACTTAGGACCCTTCAAAATTTTCTTTTATCCAAAGATGGAATGAAAAAGCGAAATGTCCCACATGATGAAATTCCTCAAAGACATTAACTGCAGGAATTTTAACTGTCCTCTTAATAGTGCTGCATTTTCCTAAGGTTACAGTTTCAGCACAGAGTGGATCTGCTAAGCTAAAAAGCTGCACCAAACCACATCAAAGGCTGTAGTTTTTTGGCTACATTCTGGATAAAATCTGTTCATCAAAGTTTCCTATTTTATCAAATTAACATTTTCAGTCAGGAAAAGAAAAAGATCAGTGCCCTGGGAAGCCTGTGGCTTGCCCTGCTGAAGTAGGGCCAGGCACCTTATTCTCCCCCTTTCATGTCATTTGCCAATGCCTCTGTGGAATTGTCTTTATCTTCCCCCAAGGAAGCTGTAAAGCAAATTCCATACGATCTATCGAGGTGTAGCTGTTTCTGCACCACTCAACACCTCATGGTGAAACTCTGCAGGAGCAGCACCCCAGATCTCTCCAACTGGGCTGACTGCAGAGGCAGGTAAAAAACACTGCAAAGCTGGGGACGTTTGGGGAAGAGGAGAGAAATCCTTCCCTCCAAGGAACACAACTCTGTTTTTCAGTCTCATAACACCAAGATAGGAGCAGACTGGAAGCTCATGGCATGTCACAGCTGCAGGACCAAAGTTTGCCACAGGCAGGGCTGTGTGACTGGAACAAGTTTACGTCCAAATAAAGATGACAGAATTCAGGGCAGTTAATATAACACACTGAAGCTCCAGTGTCTGTAACTGGTACCTCAGAGATCTGGGCTTGGGAACTGGTCTGTGCTATGGGAGAGATGTGGGAATGATGCCCTTCTGCTCTACAGCTCTTCATCCTCAGACACGATGAAGGACTGGTGTCAACCCTGATGCATCTTTCAGTTCTGGCATCACCACTTTCTAAGGAAAAGGCATTGCAAAAACACATTTTAAATGAGGTGTGAACTGCCTCTGCTGCCCATCGCTCTGCACTTGGTGCAAGCACTGCCCTAGAGAAACTGCAGGGAAGTGAGATAGCAAGAGGAACCTCCAGGGGCCTGGGGTGAGCCCAAATGGAGGCAGAATTCTCTGCAGGCACAACCCAATCTTCATCAATCTTCACGTGGTATCAGCCAGTCGTCCTTACACCTAATATTTGCAGCCTTAGACTGTTATTTTTCCAGCGTTTTTGTGTGGGGGAGGTGTGAGGAAAACAAAACCCCACTTTTCTCCACAAAGGCATGAGAAATTGCAGGAATTAAACAAATATTTAACCACCACCTCCCCAACTACTTCAACTTTGATAACCCACCGATGTGCTCCACAGGAGCTGTGGGTCTCCCACACACTGCTGACACTGAGGCATCCACTGCTACTGTTTTTAGGGCACAGAGTCAGTATTTCACATCTACATGTGATCAGTGCTGTGGGGCACAACATCATGTGAGTCTTCCCACGGATGATATGCTTTAAAAAAAACCCGTCTTTGTATGACTGAGGCGTATGACACTATCACAGACTTTATTCTAAGGTCCAGAAGGGCGTTGGTGTGGGATTTTCATGGGGAGAGGAGGCAAAAACCAGTGCCCCATCCTTCCAGTCTCGCTCACCCATATGTTTATTGTACAGACCTCTGTGGTACAGGGTACTGGTACTACCTGCCGACATGGGAATGCAGTTTGCTCTCAACTACAGCACCATTTAAAAAGCCTGAAGAGAGGGACAGCCTGCAATTCACAAAGTCACACTGCAGCATAAGCCCTCTTTGTAGCTCAGATGACATTTCCCTGGATGAGATTCCCCTCGTGCCCCAAGCATGCCCATTAACAAATGCAAGGTTGATGGAGCATTAACCCAATTAATGATCCCGGCCCTTTTTTTTCTCAGTGAAAGATTTCTGGCTGCGGTTTGATTGAGCTTTCTGAAATATTTAAGTCACTTCCAGTGTGATAAAATTTTGCGCCTAGAGAAGTAATTGCCTTCATCTGACAGCTCTGGCAGTGGGGCACTTGCTTAGGAAGGCAGAGGCTCTTGGGTCACTCCGCTGCGGTCAGGGTCATCTCCCTGCTTTTAATTAAAATGAGGTTTTTGACAGTCTGTTAATTTAGAAGAAACAATTTAAACTGTATTACTTTTGGCTGCGATTCGCCACAGCGAAGGAAGCTTTAAATACGGCAGACACTTGAAGGCAAAGTCAACACTCCCCTTTCAGAGTGCACGGGGCCAGCTCGAGGAGCTCCTTGCACTCTGCAAGCCGTGGCAGAGGGTTAGGAATTACCTTCCCACTTCATAAATCAGCGGGCAGAGGCACAGAGCGGAAGAAGAAGCTGGTGAGTGCCTCATTCCCCGGGGCCGCTCAGCCAGAGCTTCACAGAGCGATGGGATCACCACCCACCGAGCCCAGCAAAGCCCTGCCCAGGGCTGAGACAGGCACTGCAATCACAGCCCTGCAAATTTGGGATTAATACACTGAGGAAGGGCAGGATCCTGTGTGCAGAGCATTGGTCATGTTGGCAGGGAAAGGACTGTCAAGGTACAGCAGGAGAGAGAAATCATCCTGCAGCCACTGATGTGCCAAAAAATGCCTCAGCCCCACAGCCTTAGAACAGTGAGAAAAACTTTAGTGTGTTACTTCCTAACACACTAAAATTGTGCATTCCTGGTTACACACATGTTAGGGTGCTTTTTAATCTGGTTAATGTCTCTATGGGCTCTTTAGTCCTCTCCTGAAAGCTCACTCCTGGATTTCAGGGAATTCAGGAGTTTGTATCGGCAAAATAAAACCAGGAAATAATTTCATATGCACTGTAAATTGCAGCATTCTTTCTTCCAAGGAAGTACATTATTCCCTTTCAAAGACAGCTATCAAATGGGAAGCGCAGCCGCAGGAATGCCCTAAGGAAGTGGGACTGACTCCCACTGAGCAGTTTTCACCTGCAAAAAAGTTCCCCTGTGCAGAAATCTGACGGACGGGGTCAAATTTACAAGGCAGGTGAGAGGAAAGACAGGAGGAGCTTCCCAAGCTGGCATTCTAATTATTCACTCTTGTAAACGAGAAGTGCAAATCAACCCCCTTCTCGACCGAGGCAGGATATTTCGGAGGACGCTCTGCCGCAGAGGAGCTCGCAGGGGTGATGCCCAGCACGGCCGCACAATATCTCATTTACAAGAAAATGCTCCAGCATTTCTCGGGCGATCTTGATTTGATTCGATTTGCTGGGCTGCGTCGCCACCAAGTGCACTCTGTCCTCAGTGGCAGATTGGCCCTGACGCGCTTAATAAATTAATCTGCCCGACAAAGCGAGCTCCCTCCCCTTCCTCCAACCCCGCCAGACAGCACGGGGACTCGGGAAGAAGGAGAAGGGCAGTGCAGCCGCTGCTGGTAAGGGAGAAATGGGGATGCCTCCCCCTGCCCGGGGTGCGGGATGGGAGTCAGACCTCATCTCCTGCCCCAGAGTGTTTTCCCAGGGTGGTTCGTAAAAGCCGCTGTGTTTAAACCAGATTTCTATGCTATATATCCCAATGCTTCAGGAAAGTGCTACTTCATGTGGAAACATAAGCCTTAGCAATAAGGATCTTCACTGTGCCCAGTGAGAACTATTAAATGCAAACTGGGACATAGACACCAATTACTGTTCTGTTCAGACTAGAAAACTGTAAAATTCAGTACAATTCACAATCTCTTGCTATTCTTTTAACTGTGTGAGCCAAAGTGTGTTGGATCTCAGCAATTAAAAAATAGAAATGCTCATCTTAAATACTTCTCTTTCGTTCACTTTTCTCTCTCCAAAGATCTGTATCTGAAATGCCCTTTTTTTTTTTTTTCCCCTGGCCCACACAGTTCATTCCACAGACAACAGAAAAGGCATTTAAAAGTCTCTGCAGGTAAGGCAGTGTTGTTCCCCGGTAATACACAGCACTTGTCTGGTGTAATTGGATCCTGTGAGAAGGGGAAGACAAGAAAGAAAGAGCAGCAAAGCACTTTGAAATTCCTACAGAGCCACCAAAGCCCAGATCTAATCATGTCAGAGCAGGAGATAAAAGAAACCACATTTATACCTGGAGCTTTGGCTCCACAGGTAAGTGAGCTTCTTGACAACGTTTTTTTCCCTCTGATTCTACAACTCTTACTGAACTAAACTCTGCTGGGCTTGAATAAACGTGCCTGTTTGGTTTATAACCATAAAATCACAGAATGGCTGGAAGGAACCTTAACGACCATCTATTTCTATTTCTATTACATGGAACGTAATTTAACAGGACTATAACCAGGACAGTTTCTGTTCTGGACTACAGTGGATCAAACCAAGTTCTATAGCAGACCTAGGGACAAATATATCATTGAGATGTGCAGAATGTGCAGTTACTGAAGGATTACTGTTAATGGTTAAATGGGAATGGAAGCAACAAACACTGCCCCAGTGCCGATGTGGAGTGCAGATGCTGCAGGACCAATTTTATATGGAAACCCCCTCCACAGACCTGCTACTAAGTGGGCTTAAGCCTTGAAAAAAAGCCACCAGGATGCCCAAGTAGATTCATCACTACTTCCAGCTGTCTGTGTCCACTTCTGACATGCATGGATATGAACTTCCAGAGATTTCCTGCTGCCACCTAGTGTTTTCCACGGCCGAGCAGCGAGTTTTCTGACATCAACACAACTTACTGTCTGAGGGACTTCAGCAGCACCACTGCAGGTCTGGCCAGTCCCTGGAAACAGGGAACTTCCCAGTGTGTTCTACTCCATCAGCTTTCTCGGTCGAGCCAAGCGAGAGCTCGCTGGACTGTGAGACTGGAGGTTGGTAAAACACCTTCAGCCTCTCCAAACATTTACTGGAAAAAGCATTTAGTGCTTACACTTACTGTTTATTTTTCGTGCTTTGCTCTGGGGGACCACTGCCATGGGACAGGAACCAGAAGGACCCTACTGCCCCCCTGAAGCATCGCCTCCACCTGCCCGGTCCTTCATGGGCCCAAACCCTGCTTCTGGCCCCAGGGAGAGTTTGGTCAGTGCAGGGAAGGTTTTGTACGCAAAAAACTTGGCTAAACAAATGAGAAGCAGCTAACAACAACAACAGCAGCCATATGAGCAGTGATGGAGTCCTCCACCTCCAGGCAGCAAGCTGGGAGTGAGGCTCATTTTTCAGGACAGGCAAGCCAGTGAGGGGACTTACTGGAACAATGTCCTATAGCTTTGTCTTCAGAGACTAACTTCCATTTTAAAAAAAGAACCTGATTATGAGTGTCCTTGCTCAGGATCTAATTCCTGGCTTGTTTCAGGTTATACAGTGCTACCTGGAGAGTATTCCCAACCTTGTATTCCCAGAGGAGACCGGATTCAATTTCTGAAATGCTGACACCGAGAGTTTGCCCCATTTACGTGTGGACCTAGAGGTTAACGTGGGTTTTGAGCTTTAAAGCAGTCTGGTCGGCCTCAGCAGATGCAGACTGTGAACTCTAAATTGACTTTCAATCTTTATTTAGTGTACTGCAAAGTTCTGCAGTAAGCTCTCAAAAGCAGAACTAAAGCTTGCCCTTACAAGATTCCTCCAGTACTAATATTACTTGAAATCGCAATACTGATGTGCAAACAGCTTTTAAAAACATTCTTTTACTAATCATATTGGAGAAAACCACTTTTACCCATGGAATTCTGTAATCTCTATTGATCTGTATTATTGTCTATGACTGCTGCAGGCTCAGGTAAAGTAACTCCTTTGTCACGTGAGCAGACCAGCTCGATTCAGTGTCAACTGCTGCATGGACAAAGCTTACTTAGATGATGAAGGACTTCTGAAGAACTTCCTTAGACCTCCACACTGCAGACAGCAAACTTTAACACTCCTCCAGGGAAGGGCTCAGTGAGCTCAGAGGGACTGTGCAGGTGTAGGTGTGAGTCTGTCTCCAACTGTCTGCAGGAGGAGAGTATTGGTAGCACACGTTCTTTTTGGGATGTCAGGGACCTCTTAAATGAGGGACATGATCAGCAGGCAACTAATTATCAACTCTCCAAGGCAGTGGGGCAGAATGATGCACTTAAGGTCTTACTGCAGCACTGAACTCATCTTCACAGTCCAACATGGAGCAAAGCATCATTCCCTACCCTATGCTGGCTACAGTGACCACCTCTGAAAACCACATTTCTGAAGGCATTGCTCCTGCATCATTTGAGCACATTTAAAGGACAGAAATAAGATGGAATGTGAAAAGCTTGGTTCGCCACTGGCAGTATTTACTTTGTGTGCTAGGAGGGGGTTTTTCACTGGCAACCTCAGTGTTTCTCTACGATGGCCAGGTCTGTAAACCCTGGTGCTGGTGTCTAGAGCCTAGCTGCAGACAGACCCCCCCAAATGCACCTGCCTGAACCTTGTCACGAGGGACAAATATCTTGGTCAGAAAAGGTATATGAATAATTGATTTTCTAGCTCAGTAGCTGAACTGAAACACCAAGGAGCATCTTGTGTTCTGAGTCAATCTGAGATGATAATAACACTGGTTTTTCTTCTCCAAATGAGGCTCTGGAAAAACAACGTGAAAGTCAGGCTGGATGGAACGCAACGGTATGAAAATAAAAGAGCTGCTGCTCACAAGCTGACCAGGAATTTTGCTGTTCAGAAAGCCAGAAACTCAAAACTATAAAGAAGATCTAAGAATGTATCAGATAAAGTGCCATGAGAAGTGGCATTTCCTTTAGAATAGAACGGAATAGACTATCACTACAACAATCACTCAGTCCACCTGACCAACTCAGGGCTGACCAAATTAAAGCATGTTATTAAGAGCATTGCCCAAATGACTTTTAAACGCTGACTCTCTTGTGAAAATCAACTTCACAGGCAGCAACAATGTTCTTCTAAATGACTTACACAAAACTTATAATTATCAGAAATCAGATGATCAGAAATAAACCCAAAAGTTTCCTCTGTATAATGTGGAATATATGAGAATATATAGTGATATAAATTCTAAAGAATTTCTGAGCTGGGTACTTCATGCACTGATTCGTCCTGTGGCTGATTTTTATTTGTGCAGTGATAGATTTCCTGTAAGATTACACGAAACTGGCAACTTGGCTCTCCTCACACCGAGTGTCACAGTTAAGACACATCCATGGACACTAGGTGGCATATTTGTATTATATCTGCACAGGGGGGTACAGAGAGCAACTGAAGTAGCACTGTCACTAGTAAATGCAGTAACCAAATAGCCCTCAAGAGTGAAGCATTACGCCTTTGAAAGAAAAGCTTTCACTTAAAAACATTGCAGCACTTTCTTCTGGCACCAGGCAGCATGAAAGGCATTCCCATTCAGCAATCAAAATAAATTTGAAGTGGGACTGCCTTGCAGGACAACGGCAAATCTGACCATAATCACTTCTAGGTGAAGATAATCACAGAAGAACTTTGGCTGGAAGGCATTTCTGCCTCCAGTCCACCCTCCTGCCCAGAGCAGGGCTAAAATCAAAGTGCAGTCAAGCTGCCACGGCATTGTGCATCAAATTTTGCCCTCTCCTTTCCAAAGGCTGAGTTCCCACAGTCCCTCCAGGCCGCTCTCCTGCTGCTCAACCACGCCTGGCAGCAAAACATTTTCCTTCCACTTGGAATGTCCCTGTGCTGCAAGGTGTTAGTCCTTTTTGGAGACACCCCCTCCACCTCATCCCAGCTGGTCATGCACCAGGCACAACGTGGGACTGCACAGCATGTAATTAGGAAATGTGAGTTAATGAGCACGACTCTTCGTGATGTGGTTACAAGGAAGGCCCACGAGATGTCAGCAGCCTTCCAATCCTGTCCCTTCAAGTGGTGCTGTAGGGCCACAGCATCTGGTGGGATGGGAGTCAACCTTCCTCAAGCAAGGACCTCAGACTGTCCCATCTACAGAGGCAGGAACAGGAGGAATAACTAAAAGGAAGGAGTTACCAGCAAGGAGAAGTAGACATTTGGGTGGACGAGGAAGAGAGGTCAGGACAACCACTGATTTGTCCATCTGCCCGCGAACAGCAGGCAAAGCTTTTGAATGTTTTTTTTATTTCTAAACCACTCATTTCCCGGTCAGGCATTTCCCCTGTGCAATTCCACACAGGAGGAGAGGGTTGGAGGAGTTACCTAATGAAATCTGGATATTTCTGACTGCTCAAGCTCAGACAAGGACCCTGGCTTATCTGCTTTTTGAGGTCTTTGACCGGTCAGCATCACTGTGCACAGTGTCCTCCATCTAAGCAAGGAAAGCATGTAAATGCAGGAAAAAAATGACAACTGAAACGAGACTTGAATTTCACTGTTGGAAACATTCTAAGAGGCCAAATAGGATGGCGAAGAGAAATACCTTCTTTTTCATCTGTCATCGTGCACAGTAAACAGAAGCTTTGATTTTCATGCCACAGCTATTCAAAGGGCCACAACCAGTAACTCATTTTCTGATTGGTTTTTCCCTGTGTAGTAGAGAGGCTGAAATGCATCAGTAGAAGCTTAGAAAAGTTTTAAAAATCACAGCTGACTCAGCAGGATCGGGGTCATGGTTTGAGAGGCAGAAAGGAGAAAAGCTAAAACTAGTAAGACCAAATATATAGATTAGACCACTGGAACATGAGGATGAAAGACTGGGAGAAAAGCTGGCAACCCTGTGGGCTGTCCCCTGCAGAAATTCTCTGCTCGGAACACCAGGTAAACGAACTGCCACAGGTTAATGGCACAGTTGATGTGTATCTTAAATTAACGTGCATCTCAGCTCGGACCTGGGGCACTCAAGGGCATTTGGGTGAAGTGACGGAAAGGACAACGTTTCCTCTACTTTGAAGGCAGTTCAACACACATGGCACAGAAGAGGCTTCTGCCCTTTTCCTGACAATACACCATCGATATTGAGCTGAGGGAAGAAAATCCAGGAAAAGGAAAATTCCACCACATGAGCACGGTTCGATTTGTTGCAACATGCTCAGGGGGAAAGGACATGCAGAGGCCCCAGCAGGAAGGATTCAGCCTTTTTGATGCCTCTGCATATCTGGCCACCCAAACACTCACAGCTACCTCCCTTCTTCCTCAAGGACAATCTGATCGCTGTGTCACCATTAAGCTGGGGACTCTCATCTGATCTTGCTTAGTGTGTGGATGGTTGAAACTACTCAAAGCATCAACAAAAGCAAAGGGATGGAGGCTTCACGCACATTCCAGCACAGATAACTAAAGAGTAACCCCAGCAGGGTGTTTTTTCATGAACAAATGGCTTTTTTTCCCCTCCAGTAACTTGACGGAAGCGAGGACGCTCAGCTGTTCCTCGCACTGGGAAACATGAGAAGGGATTTTAACAAATCTTCAGTGCCATCCCGCTCCCACTGACAGCAGCAGGCACTCAAGGATCTTAACACAGCAGCTTTACAAAGCCAATGATAAGCTCTTTTGGCAAAAATCCCCAGAATAAGGGTTCTGGTGTTTGTTTTCCTAATATTTTGAGTGGAGTGGAGATGCATTTGCTTAGTTATTGACTCTGAAGCTTTCCAAAAATCAAAGGGTGGCAACAAACTGAAGCTCCTGTGAGGCACAGGAGTGATGACAAGCCAAGCGTGCTGTGTGCTAAGAACAAACGCAAACCACGAGCTCCAGGTACTCACAGAACTACTACAAAGTACTGAAGGAAGAGGAATGAGAGGCCTGGCATCAGAACCTCAGACTTCGTGAAGCTTATTTTAAGTGCAGGCAGACACAGGCAGTTCACATTTTTCATGCAGAGATGTTTTCAGTGAAAAATCAGCCTTTTTTCACCCCCTCTGTCTCCACGCCACAAACCTATCAAGATCACCGCTGCTTTCTATTTTTCACGAAATTTCTGCGGCATTTTACTGACTTGTGGTGGCATCTGAAATACACAATCCTCTGCTGGTATCTGGGTCACCCACACTGAGAAGGGGAATCCCATTATTGTCTCTCCTTGTGTTTGAAATGAATGAATTTGTACAGTCAGCTCAGGTTTGGATTCAAAGGCTGATATTACCATGACAAGCTGCTGCCACCCGCGTGCCAGAGCACTTACAAGCTTTTCATCCCAGTCAACGCAGAGGCAGGGCAACGACATCCCCCAGGATATTTGGGAGCCCAGGGCGCTGCCTCTTCATCATTGCTGCTGCTGCCTTTGAATATAGATGGAGCAGTGAGAATATTTATCGTTTATTGGCTTTGCCCAAAGGGATACGCTGCGTATCAGATCCTCTCCGTTTTGCAGGTTGAGAAACAAGCAGACACCACTAATAGAGAAAGCTGTGGAATCTACAGAAGTAAAAAAAAAAAAAAAGTCTTTCCCTTCCTCTGCCTCAGCTCTGGGTGAAGCCCAAAGCAAGCAAACACCAGTTCTGTGTCAAAACCAAGAAATCTCAAAGTCTGGCTCTGTGATCTGTGCTGCTCTTCAGTCATGAAGGAGCACCTATTAGGACACACTTCTGCCTCACACCACAGCCAATACTGAAAGAATTAAACAGAGAATAAATTCAGGAGCACATAAGAGCAGAGTTACAGAGCTGCTGCATGACCTGAAACCTCAGCACCAACCAACTCTGGCCAAACGCCTCAGCACGACCTAATACTGTGACTCAGGGAACAATTATGAACCTTCTTCTGCTACACATCAGTGCATGCACAAGTACAGTAACTGAACTATGGACTGCTGGGTGGAAAAGGGGAAAGCTGTAACCAATACTGAGCTCTCAGAACCTTTGGTTCCTGTCTCCATGAACCGCAAGTGCGTTTTAAATCTTCAGCTCTCAGTGAAGTTACGAAATCCTCAGTGCCCTTTCAACACTTAAGAGTTACTGGTGCATGTGCACACATAAAAAAATGCATCTAAATTAAATGATTATGCTGAACTAGTTTAGGAACATTAAACAGTCTTTGCTTTAAAGTGGCTGCAACTCAGTTTTCCTCCATGAGTTATGTTATAACAAAATAAGGATGCTAATTCTTAAAAAATATACAGTAACATGGTATCTTGCAACAGGGTTAAAAGCAAATTCTCAGATTATAGTCAATGTCTCTCAGCTGCAATTAAAACTAACCTGTGTTTTCTGTATTATGGAGGCCCATTTCAATAAGCTGCAGTTGAGTCTCTGACAGGGAGAGAAACTGGAGGGTGAAGGCACAATTTCTTGAATCCTCCAGTCTTAACCCCATTTCCTCATCTAACTATACCTTTGGAGCAGTGCCATGCAATCAGCTGCAATTTGGGTAATCTGCTTTCAAATCCACATCTTCCACGCACACAGAAAACCCCTCCTGAGGGTCTCTCTGCAGATGGGTTTGTTTGTGCTCAGCCCCACGGCCACTGCCGTGATGGGTACCAGGCTGCAGGAATCCTGTCCCTGGGACACACATCCTGGGAAGATGCTGTGGGATGCACGGATGCAGCAAGGACCACCACTGCCCAAGGCTACATTGGGAGAATGAGCTTGATTGGGAACTGGATTTTGGTTTCTGGCCACAGCCACAAACAGTTTAGTTCAGAAGTACATTCCTGGTATTTGCACATATACAGACCCCTGATACGCAGACAGAAAAGCAAGAATTGACAAAATTTCTTGGAAATACAGTGATCTTCTCCGCTTCAAAATGTGGCAATTGGCCGTTTGGGGAGCACTGCACACGTCCATTTGCAGGCTGACACCCAGAGTGGTATGCCTGTATGGTGCTGAGAGAGTGATTACATTTTAAAACTAGTGATATAAATTCTAAACTTCTTAAGCTTATGAATTTAATGGTTCCAGAACTGCAGGAAAGAGATGGCAGCTCTATAAGATAATAAACACTTTTTTTCCCCCCCCTCCCCATTTTAAAACATCTTCATGCATTCATGTCAAAACACTCAGAGAACAAAGCTGTTCCCCTCCCCTAGCAGGAAAAGGTTTGCCTAATTTTTTCCTCATTATTCTGGGCCTCTATTATATAGTACAATATTTTATTACAGCAAAATTTCAAGGCCTTGGTTTTATCCCCCTTGTCCTGAAGTACCACCCAGCAGTCCTGATCAGCAAATGATGAGTGCCCTTCAGAAGCAGGCAGTAAATGTAAATTTAGCAAAGAGCACTTATCAAATATAGCTACAGGGTCCACGCTCCCAGGATTATCTGATTTTCCCTTGCTGCAGAAAAATCCCCATGAAAAGGAAATCCTAAATTTACTTTGCAGCTGCATGAGGGGTAGATGTGCACGGCTGGCAGGGTATAGGCTACCAGCACAACACAAGTGTGATTCACTTGGCTGTCAGGATGTGCAATCTCAGAAATGCTGCTACATCAGGGCAAATTTGTCTACCAGAATCCTAAGCCTCTGGATGGGGATCCCAGAGCCACACTGGCTCCCTGTCCAGTGCTGCTCTACCCTCTAAGCCAAGTTTTCTTCCCAGCTGTCCAGCCCAAACCTCCCAAACCACAGCCTGGGGCTGTTTCCCCTCATTTGACCACCCAGCGAGTTCAGCTCCATCCCCATGTGTTACCCCCTCCAGGCAGCAGCAGGTGGCAATGGGATCCCTCCCTGAGCTCCCTGCCCGGCTGAACAAGCAATTTAATTTTTTTCCTTTGGTGTACTTTTCCCTCTCTTCCTTTCTCCAAACTGCTTTTGCCTAAAGCGCTGTTCTTAAATTAATTATCGAGGAGTTTTATGCTGCAGAGGAGCATCGTCTTGGGCCTCCACGGGGACTTGTGGCTTTTTCTTCTGCAGCCTGGGAGTGTGAAGGCTTGGCCCCTGCCAGACCCATGACTCACACTCTTCTGGGACATTCACACAACTTTTATATGTATATATAATTCTTTTTTTTCCCTTGCAGCTCTACTGTTCAATGTTTGGCTTTGCACTCGCACACTCCCCAGCTGCGCCTGCCTCCCGGGACAGCAATGCCAACACACCCCACTGGCATTGCTTCGTTAAGGTTACAAGCAATTAAAGGCAGGCTGAGGAGCTCCAAAGGGACTCTGTACCTTCATAGGAGCCAGCTGGATGGGAGTGATGCATGACGGATCCACCATAGGCTTCGGCCGGTTGGCCGTGTCCGCCAGCAAACTGTGCCACTGCTGAGGTAGTCCCGTGAACTTCTGCTCCCGGTGGTCAAAGCCAGTGTGGACCCGGTGCTCGAAGTTGGAGGGCCCAGAAATTTCAAGTCTTTTCTTCTTTTTCCCGAACATGGTGAAAAAATCTGGAGAAGTCACAAGGAGACAAGAAAGAAAAGAAAAAAAAGAAATCACATCTTTATGCTTTGTTGAAACCCACAGGCGTTCTCTCTTACTTCCTAGGGAATTTTAGTAGATGGCATTAGCCAAATACCTGCACGAACTTCACACACTGAGATCTATGTGAGGGAAAGGCTTATCTGACCTCCTCTCTGAGAGACTTTAAGAAATAAACCCAGCCTCTTACCTATAAATGTTCATAATACCTTCTGAAACAAGAAAATGCCTCTATTCCCAGGGAAGAAAGCCCCAGGTCCTACTTTCTGCTTCCCTCTCCGTTGCAACTTGCATCCCATGGAAGCTCCCAGCCTGGAGCAATGCCAGCAGCAGCGGATGGCTTTGCTCAGAGGACGGCACTTGGTGTAAGTGGTGAGCTGTGCCCTGACACACCACAGAGCAAATGCACACACAGCCTTGCCTCTCAAATCTATCCCCCAGACAACCCATCCCAGGTGAGAGCTGCGGTCAGACAAAGATCTCACACACCAGCAGTCAAAGGCAGATTTACTGCTGTGCCATTTCAGCCAATTCTAACCTGGTCCAAGGGACTTCACCTGCATTCAGAAAGGGTCCTGCCTAAAAACAGTATCATGTATCAGCTACTATAAACATCACAGTACACGAATTCTCCTTCAGGGGAGAAATGATTTGCTGTGAGAGCCACATGCCCAAAGTACCTGGGTTTATGCCCACTTGGGTGGGATTCACTACAGCGATGACCCTGCTTATTACAAGATCAGGAAGAAGGATCAGCTCCTTTGGTCTTTGTGCAGGTGCTGTGGAGAAGAGAGAGGAGTCCCTCCAATGCTGCACAAGCAAGGAACTGCAGGCTGATGGAGGAAATGTGACCTTCCCAGCTTTGCATCGCTGGAGAGACCTGGGTTGGTCTGGCTGCCTGATAAAACTAATTGCTACAGCACTTGCTCTACAGAAAGTGTTTTAGTCAATTTTGTTATTTCCTGAGAAGAGCAGGTTGGTTTGCCTTCTTCCTGTCTCCTTTGCCCTCCTTAGGAGCCTGAGAAAGGCAGCAGGAGGGTTTGCAGGGCACACAGGGATCACAGGCTAACAGGTTAGCTGGGGCAAGAGAAGTTTCAGAGACAAAGTGGAAGGAGGCACAAAGTGCAACCTGAAAGTGATGAAGGTATTTGCTCATTCTACTGGCACAGGAAATGCTGCTAAAGCAGGGCAAATTTGTCTACCAGTACACCCAAAATCTGCAGTAACCTGTGGGGTTGGTGCGTCCCACCTTACAACAAAGTGGAGCAGTCTAAGGGTTATACTGAAGCAAGTTCGGAATTGACTTTCTGAAGGAATCCAGAAATCTGCTGAATAAGGCAAGGACAAATTCCTGGTCCCAGGGAAACTGCCAGAGGTCCTGTCCCTTTTCAGTGAAATACTGTCCTGTTCTGGCAGTCCTCTGCCTGCCTTCTGCTGTCTCAAAATAGTCCTCCACCTTGATCTCTGGGCCATTTCAAGCAGGGTTTGCTGAGCCCTTGAGCAGCATCTGTCTGAAATAGCAGCAGGGTAAGGAGACTGGCAGCTCTATAAAAACTCCTGTGCCACAGGAGGGACTCAGCTGTAAAGGTGCTGCCCTGACTTTATGATTCAGGAGGCGGAGAGGAGAAGCTCAGAGAAGAAAACACAGTTGTGTTGCCTCTGCAGCAAAAAAAAAGGTGGGATGATAAACCAGGTATTTATTTCACCCCCATCTCCTTTTATTAGTTTACTTAAAGATCAGGTCCATTATTTGAAAATTGATTGCTGGCTGCTTTGTAAGTGCCCCCTGTGTATTTGCAGGTGATTGTCTCCCCTGTGCATACTTTCTTTGGCTCTTTTTCCATTCCCACCATCGTAATTTTTTTTTAGTTGTCTTGTTGGTGCACGTCGGGTGCCTTTTGACACTCACAGACAGGTTTCCAGGCTAACTCAAAGCCATCGTGGTTGGCCTCTGCTCAAAGATTATTTATTTTCAAGGCTCAAACAGAAGCAGCCAGGTAGCAGCTCGTGTTCAGCGCTCATCTGCAGGGCTCCACAAATCACAGCCGGCTGCAAATCAATGGCACTGGATTGATTTCATTCACCTTCTGGGACAGGAATCTGCGAGACTGGAATCTGTTGGAGTAACATTTTAAACCATCAGCTCTAGACATGTACTTCTTTGCCTGATCAATGCCACCACTTGCAGGGTTTCCTGCTGGACTGGCGTCTGAACGCAGCTGTTGGATCCTTTAGGTCCTCCAGAGCTCCAACCAACATCAGGTAACTAAAGGCACATCAGCTGGCATAGTGCATATTGCTTTTAAAAATAAGCAGCAGATTCATTCAACAAGATATTCCTCTTTTGGGTTTAGATTGGTCTTTGCCATGTGGCTCTCTCCTGTTTCAACGCTGTTGCAGATAGAAGCAAATGTGAAACCTGGCCCAGCAGGACCTTTACTTTCTCAGGACAATATTTTAATCTAAAACCGAATGCCAAGGCCACACTTCTGCAGAGCGATGGTCTCTGAGGCCTGGGCAGTGGGACTTGCCCTCCCCTTTTGACTGCAGCTCATGTTTAGACGAGCTTAAATCGAGCATGAAGCTCCAGCAGGACAGCCAGGGATCCCAGCACCTCGCATAGCCAGGGATGGGTTCAGCCACGCAGGCAAACACAAGCAGTGCTGTGGATATCAGTGGCAGAGAACACCTCCCGTGGGGCTGTGCCTGTGAAAGGTGACTAGGAACCCTGGTTAACAGCAGCCACATCACTGCAGGAGCAGGGCAGGAGCCCGCACAGGCCAACCTGCCTCCCCAGCAGCTCTGCAAATGGCTGCTTGGTGCTCCTGAAAGGAGCAGAGCCTCGACCAGCTCTTAAGGGTATCAATAATAAATGCTGTGCACTGTCACTTCACTTCATCAGCCAGCAAGGTCTTTCCATTCCACTGCAAAGCAAAGCCAACCTCTCCTCAGCACAGTCCCTCTGAATAACTGTAACATACATGGCAATCACAAGGAAACTTCATTTCCTCTGATTTCTCCCAAAGAATGGAAATGATGTTACTTGTTTTCCTGAGCTGTCTGAGGATGGGGGTTTGGGGCAGCCAAGTCTGTGAAACCTTTAGCTCTGGGCTTTTAAGTGTCCCAGTTCAGTATCCACTGATGTGGCTGGTCTCGAAAAAGGAGAGGTGATTCAATTTTTGCTATGGCTAAAATTAATTTTTGTGTCATTTTGATATGACACAAAAAAAAAAGGCATTTACTCATTTTAATCAGGTGTGGAAGCAGAAAACATCCTGGATGAGTGAACAAATGTTTTCCAAGAATTATAAAACTCTTTCAGGAATAAGAGGTACCCAAGTGCTTTGAAGAGAAATGACAGACCTTTCCAGGATGCTGGATAGTGTGTATAGCATAGAAATTATGGAATGTCTATCAAGAGCACAGAATGTATGAAGTTGAAGTTTACTCAGACATACAAAACAGCAATCCTCTCACAGTTGTTAAGAAACACTAATTTCCTAACGGGATCACTCAGGAAAACATCCCACAGACAATGGGGCACATTGCCTGCCTTTATTAGGGGCACAGGGAGGTAAGAGGCTGTTGGGCAGCTCTGCAGAGCTGCCTGTGTGCCATCCCCACACCAGAGCACTCACCCTTAATTTAACTCTTCCCGACAGCTTCTAACATACTCCTGATTGTGCCAGGTCTCTCAACAAATGCCACCTTTCTGTGCAACTCCTCCTGTGCTCACCCCCATGGAACAAGAGGAAATGAGAGGTATGATACTCGTAATGTGTTGCTATTTTGGTGGGGATGAGCACAACCAGGATGATGTCTGTCCTTTCCTTGCACGTGCTTTGCCAAGGGATAGTTCAGCTGATTTCAACACCTCATGGGGACATGAGGGGAGCCTGTCCTAAAAACAGCTACCACTGATGACAGTGGGCTTGAGCTGGCTTTGAGGGGAAGAGAAAACAGGGCTCATCACCGCATGGCTTCAGTGGGCACTTCCACAGGAAGATTTCACCTGCTCTTGTTCTGAAACGATGGAGCACGTTAATTTTGTGCTTGCAAATGTGAGGTTTGAAGGAGGCAGCCCTTCGGTTACAGCAAACAAAAGAGTTCAGCAAGTGTGACAGCATGAGATCAAAAGCAAGTCTGTTCTTAAGCAGGAGAGCCAGGAGATAAGTCTGTTCAGCTCCAGGCTGCCATGCCAAGGTCCTCCTCCAACCCACGGTCCAACCATGGCACAGGAATAAAGATAAGGGACTTTCTCTACCAAAGCCATGATGGAAAACACATGGACATGGCATTTACTGGAGGACAACACAATATTGGTGGGAAAAATCAGACTATCAAACCGCCTCTCCTCCTGAGTAACTCAAAGCAGGGCTGGTCCCAGCTGCGCCAGCGGGGAGTGCGGAAGGGACTGGGATAGCAGGAGAAATGTGTGAGCTGTGCTCTGTAGATACAGCCACCCAAATCCTTTTATAATTGCAGTATTTGTCTTACTCTTCTTCTTTGTCTCTGCCGAAGGAGTACTGCCAGCCCTGCCTCCTGGAGAGCCGGGACACACCTCCATCCACAGCCGCAGGCACCGAGGTAACGCTCAAAGGGTGCTATCAGCAGCAATCACTGCATTTTGCTCTTAATGCTGTTTACTGTAGTGCCTAACAAATCGAATTACATGCTAATCAGCACGCACTGCCTGTTAGATCTATGTCAGGCTTGGCTCCTTTGTACTGCACTCCTTCCGAGGCACAGAAATAATTCACATCACAGTGCCGTGGACTCCCAGACCGGTCCAGGTTTCACTCCCGACCTTCAGTGACAGATCAGGTCCCCACACAGAGAGGAAATTCCCTGTTTCTGAGACTCTGCCCCGGCAAGGTGTGTGATGTGGACCAGCAAAGCACACCCACTCTGTCAGCTACTGCACTACTGCTGTGCTGCCTCCCAGTCACAAACGAAGGTGTTTTTCCAGCAAGAAGTATCCTACAGCCCTATCCCGCAGCAGGAGGGTGGCAGTACTATTTCGGGAGCCAGGGGGAGCCCATTCATGCTCTCTCACAATGGTCTGTGCTCAGGGCAGGATTTCCAGCAATAGCTTTCCCCCAAAAAATTAAAGCCTTGCCACCTCATCTCCCTGAGCTCAAACAGAGGTGACAGGTTTCCTCTGTTGGTTCAATCTTAAATGCTCAACCCCAACCCATGAGTTGTCCCTCTCCTGTACTTGAGAGCAGGGGACACTCAGGGACTGAAAAGCTGGGGAAGTCCAGATATATATTACTACCCCCAAAGAATAAATTTCTGCCCTTACAGCAAGTAAAATCCAAGGCAGTTGGAATAAAAGAAAAAAAAGGGTGATTTCAATTCCTAAGGTTAATAGTGTTCCGTATCTTTTATCACATCCTAAATCAGAGTAGTCTACTCAACCCACCAAGTAAGAAAGAAGTCTGCTCAACTCTGACTTTCTGCTCCCAACAAAAAAGCCAGAGCCACTTTTTTCTTCCCCTACTACTAGATATTCTTTTGAAGTTGGAAAGACCTACTCATTCTTGTCATCTTGAAAACTACCAGGGAGTCCCAAGTTCACCCCCTAAGCCCTTGCCATCCCAGGTGTCCCCAGAGAACACTGGGCAAAGGTCTGTGAAATTCTGCCATGCACAAAAACACACAATAAGTTAGTACCCAGAATAATGAAGTGAGATGGGTATTTTTACTTAAAAATAATAAAATACTTCATTTTTCAGAAAACTGACAGAAACACAGATTGCAAAACGGGAGATGGGTGCAGGTCGCCTTCCTTTGATAATTTTAACTTACTAATAATAGTTTTCTGTAGCACAAGGACCTCAATTATTCCCCTCCAGAGCCACCCAAACGCAGTAATACATCATTAGCTTTGCTGGCTTCTGTTCCCGCGCTCTGATTAATTGTAACCTTTCCCGATATTTGATCGTAAATGAAAGAGTATGAATTGAGAAGCACAAATTAAATTAATGTGTCAAGGCAGCTTCCATAGCCAGTGCTCCAGACAAATGGGAGCTGGGCTGAAACTCAATCTCCAGGAGAAAGCAAATGTCTGGTGTGGACTGATGGCAGCATAAATTGCTGAGAAATTCTCCGTAAGCGAGAGGGAAAAAGGATGTTGGTTCTCCTTGAGCTCACACTGGTGCAAGTTCTCACTGCTGAGACGAGTGGAAGAGACCAACACATATCTATTTAGCTATATAGCTATTAAAAATGAGAGGTTTTTTTTTTTTTTTAATAAGGAATAGAAACAGCAGTAGTTTTGTATTTCCTTTTTGTTTGCTTTAGGGATGCTTCTGGGCACCTTGGAGGGGACCCTCTACTTCTGGCTGCAATCAGAGCATGAGTTTCCTCCGCAAAAAAAAAAGGAGTAGGCCTTCATTGCAGGTTTACATTTTTTAGAACTTACCTCTATTTTTCTATTTTTAACTGCAAATACAGAGAAAATTACCCTATGTTTGAGGAGATGAAACAAGAAGCAGTATCTGGAAAAGCGCAATGAACTGATTAAGAAGCAAATAGAGTTTAAGGAAAGGTTCTTAAAAACCCGCAGTGGTTTTAGATCAGGCCTGAGACACTACTGTGTCAGAGGAGAAATCCTGTTTGACTTTCCAGATAAGATATTCCTAACTATTTTCCTAACTCCCAGAGCATCATTCTGGATGTACAGGATGGAAAAGAATATGGGGCACCCGAGAACCAGGGGGCAGCTGCCTGCAGAGCACCTCAAATCACAAGGAGGTGAGTCCTGGGGTCATATCTTGTATTTAATCATTCATTTGCTGGTCTTATCTAGGGGGGTATCTCATTACTTCCTTGGATACAAGGTATTTTCAGACCTTGTGAAAGGGTACTGTGTGTTTTGTCATGTGGATGGACATGCAGGTGAGTACCAGGTTGGTTCACCAGCCCAGGGGGTGACCCCATTTCCCACGGTCTCTGCTTAACCCTCCGCTCTCCTCAATTATGATTTGAGCATTTCAATCTGGCAACAACAGAATAAACCCTTGGAAAGTGTTCTGATACACTCTGCTAATGAATCAAGGCTATGATTTTAAACATTGCCTCTCTGGCAGCAACAAAAAGGATCCACAAGTGAATGATGTTAGCCCAAATTCTGAGTCTTCTACCATCCTGCTAAACTCTCCCACACATAAATAATGTACTGGTAGAAATTAGTCACCTCTGACCACACAGTTTTTCCAGACTATCTTTTGCAGCTCAAAGCTCAAAGCAAGTACAGAAATACCATTTTCAATGCATGTCCATGTGAGTTTTAGAGCGAAAAAGCTTCTGACAGTCAACAGGATTCAACTTATTACCACTGATTTTCAAGACGTCTTATCTTTCTTTGAGATGGGACAGACTTGTAAGTAGTTTAAATTAAAATACATGCTTTAATCATGGAAAGGTACATACTGATGGACTAGGCCAACAAAATGCCATCTTTCCCAAAGCCCCTCATTTACCCTGCTGCATTCTGCTCATTTCAACCTCGGGTCAAACCAGCCAATTTTTCGGAGTTCCTATGTCACTGCACAATATAATAAAAATGCATTTAAACAATTACAAAGCACCCAGGACTTGTCATTGTCCACGTTCCTTTTCAATCCCACAATACCTTGTTTACGGTGGAAAATGCCTTCATTTGCCACAGCACAGCAGTGTGTCTCTTGATAGCCAGCCCATGAGACACGTCTAACAGAAATGCACAACGGAACAAAAGACAGGGAAAAAAATAGTAACAAAAGGCAATGTATGCTTCCAGAGAAATAGTAAAAGCTGGTACAGAGTGGCCAAACTAGGATTGATGTACTCCAGGGAACAATACTCATTCTTCTTATTGAAAGCTACTCTTGTACCAGGACTCATTTCCACACACTGACTGACATGTGCTTTCCTAATTTGGAAGTCTTGTGATTCCCAGTGGATTTTAATGCTCAGTAATTTTCAGTTGAGTAGCTTAAACACCTATATTGTAGTCAGTCACTCTCTATTATCTTATACACATGCACACATATACAGCAACATGTAGACACAGGTTCCTGCAAGGGAATTAGTCTGCAACAGCTCTGGGCAGATTAAAGAGAGCCCCATCTCCTCTTCAGAGCCCCCTAAACCCCTGGAGGGAACTCAAATAATATCTATCCCTAGCAACTGAAAAGATTCCAGGTTTGCTGAAGCAAATGGTCCCTCGGGTGCTCATCTTGAGATAATTAATGGTATTAACTTTGTAGGCAATGCTGGACACACACAGGGAGGGGGGATTAAATAAGGGACCCATTAAATGAGTCACCCCAAGTCTCAGGTTACTTCTGAAACTTCAAGCAGCTGTAATTTATTTCTTTCTGAGTTGATATTATTAGTAGTATTCTAAAACACTATCCTGCATTGTAAATGATTTCTATTTCTATGTTTTGAGCTAGAAAAAAATAATAAAGGGAAATATTATCAAGAATTAAAGTGATGACATATCAGTAGAGAAGACAAAGCGATCAGACTGAAGAAAACCTGAAAACCAGAGCTGTGAAACAATATTACATAATTCTGAATATTAGTAAATACGGACATTCCCAGAGGTTGGGGGGACTGTAGGGTAAGGACTGAAAGGATGTGAAATTCTCTGTCAAGAGAAAAGGCTGAGAAACACTTGGAAAATAATTGTTATCAATTATGTACCTCCTTTGCATTTTGGGCCCCATCCTCTGTGGAGTCTGCTGGAAAAGCCTCCCCAGAAGAGATGGATCACAGCAAAGGGGAAATTAAAATGTCTTGGTTTTGAATGTAAAGCTTTAATTCCAATGCTCTGAAACTTGAGTTTCCTCTGCAGCTGCAAAGCCAGCACTACAAAGATAGCAGTGACCAAGCTATGGTAGGCTGCAGTAGGGCTTTTTCCTGATTTCCCAGTCAGGACCAATAACAGGACCACACAGATCCTCACAAGTGCCCTGTATTTACCATGGATGTATCATGACAATTCGTAAAATTCAACTTTCGCTTAAAGAAAAAAAAAAAAAGAAAAAAAAGACACAAAATGTGTTCTAGCTCTCAACACCAACTGATCTTGTGCTGGTTGTACCCATGAACAAATCAAAACTGCATCAGGGAGGGGCTCCAGGGGCTGCCTGGCCCCAGCACAGGTCACTTCACAGCCCCCAGAGTGTCCCGGAGCAGGGGGTGACAAGCATGAATGGGACTGGAGGGGGACACACACCAGTGACAGCACCACTGAGACCCATCACTGAGATGGGGGGCTCTAGAGCTGACCTCCTGCCATAAATCCTCCCCGGTATGTTCACATTCAACACACTACACTGACAGTCACTGCATTTCTTATTTTACTTCTAAACCAGAACAGGCTGTGCTGGCTCTCAGGGAATCACTCTATTACTATAACATTTGTAATAAAGGTTGCTTTCCTGTGAAGGATCAACAGCAACAAATGCTGCCTAATGCATTATTAATGGCAAGCCTCTGATATGAATACTCTTTGGGATGAAACACATCTGACCCGTAAAGTGTTTACCAAGGAATGACACAAAACCAGATTATTTGGTACCTCAAAACACCTTTAGAATGCAAACAAACATATCTAGAGCTTATATGGATCCACAGCAAGTGCCTGGAAGATGAAAATCATGCCTGTTGTCATCAGTGTGGGTTTCCTACCTTCTTACTGTCTGGTTTTACTCTGCATTGCTGTAACACATAACTGAAGGAAAAAAATATTTCCACAGTCTACAATAAATCACAAATGTGTATATTCTACTTGAAATGTTTACTCCATACATTATTTTGTTGTCTTTTTTTCTTTTTCCCCCCACTCTGCATTGTGCTGAAAAACAGGCTTGAAAGTCAATTCTTATCCTATTACCTATTGAGTTGCTGTCATGCAACGCTCTGTTTCCACATTAAAAATGAGAACTGATCCCCTGAAGGGTTCCTAGAGCTTACTATTTACTACCTCCCTCAGAAAGTTTACCGTAAGCTCTTTATACAGAACACGGAATGTTTATAAAGGAGATGCTTGCTCAGTCCTCCTCCCTTGGGATCATCCTCAACAATCAATAATCGCAACTGAGGAATTCCTCAACACTGATTTTTTTCGGATCTAGGCGACCTTGCCATGCAGACTTTGTATTTTCCATCTCCAGATATCAGTTTGGAAAGGGTGGGTCTCACCTGTTCTCCAACCGGGAGATAAAGGTCGGAAGAAGAATCAGAGACCCCTTATGTCTTGTCTCTGATGTGAAAGCTTTCAGAGCAGCCACAGAAAAGCAAACAAAACCTGCAAACTGAATGAAAGAACTCACACATCCTCATCTCTGGGAAATCTGTGCAAATCCAGAAAGCTGAATGCAACTGTGAGGTCTTTATCGTTTTCCCCCTTTTAAATGCCAAAAATAGAATTTATTTTTTTTTTTGTCTGCAGGAAGGTTTTGAGCAACTGCAGAGGTTACTGCATCTCAGATGGCCACCACTGCCACCTTCCAAGAGATGCTGCTGCTACAGGAAGCGCTCCAGTCCTTCCTTCCTTCCAGGGGAAGGAAGCACACACAGGAATCACCGCATTTTGCTGGGCCCATCCATATGCTGTTTATGGGAAGGGCCTCTCCAGGCCCTCTCCAAGGTGAGTGGCTTCATTTGAAATGGTCCAAAAGGACACTTGCAGCCTCTCAAAGAAAACAAGAAAAGGAGGTTGCCAGGTGACTCAGTGTCCAGCTAAGATGACTCCCAAAAGCCCTGTTTTGGAAGCACCATGCGAAGCTGCCCTATGACTTTGTGCATGAGGTGTTTCAGCTGCCAAACTTTCAGACAATTATGTCAGAATGCCACTTCTCTCCCAGAAGAAGTTCCTCTCGTGCTGGAACCACCCAGCATCAGCCCTCCTCAGCCCGCACCAACTGCTTTTACAGCAGCTCTCAGGGAGGTTGTTTTGTTGAGAAACTGCCATTGTAACAAGGAGTCTGTGAGAGAAGGCAAGGTCTTTTCTGATAAATCTTATTTACCACTGAGGGGAAGATGCTGAGGCTATACAGAGGTGAAGATCTTGGCCACCATCTCTCAGTAATCACGACTCATGGATCCCCATGGCTCCCATCCTGGCTCTGAAATGGTGCCAGTGGCCCATCAGGCCCTGACCCCTCTGTTTATATTTAAATATATACATTTATGTTTAAATTTAGCATATTCACATCTGAGATTGCAGGTTCTTCTTCAAGTCTCAGCATCAAAAATACACCACCAATTACAAAATAATAACAACTTTTAAAAAAGAGCATCTCTGTATGCCGACTCTGGCTGCATTCACCACTGTTTCCAGAGGCAGGCAGATTCATTAATTCATTCATTCCCCACTTCATTATGGAATGACTCCAACAAAGCTGCTGATACAACTGGGAAATCAAAAGATGAGCCAGGAAAGCGACTGCAAAAAAATGCATTAAGGAAACATGTGTGGTTATGTCGAGTGGCAGGGCCAGAGTCAGCAATTCATGAAAAAAGGGACTGCAGAGTCACCGGCTGAGAGGAGAATTAAATGTGCAGAAGGAGCTCAGACGCTAATGAAAGTATTTTCTTACAAAAATATATAATAAAAATTATAGTTTCTGTTCAAATGAAATACGTTGTCCTACAAAATCTTTCATTTAATTGTCACTGTATTCCTTTTGTCTTTAAACACAGAATCATATATACCTTGCAAGATATTTAAGGTATCGTTAACTCCTTAGGTTTCTCCTCAAATTTTGGACGTATGATTCAATAAATGCCCTGATCCTTTTTGTTTCAGCCAGTCTGAAAATCCATCTGTGTTCTAGGTGGGCATCAGAGATGACTTACTCTTTGCTTCATGGGGCAGTATAAGGGTTTTACAAAGATGATTTTAGGACAGCCACGATACTCAAACTACCTGATACGTCACAAATGAATGACCAGAACATCTTTTTACACTTTATCCCCGTAAGTCTCTGCACTCCAAGCATCAGGCTTTTGGTTGTACACCCTGTGCACCCACCCCAGTGCGTGTAACTGTGCCCAGCCTCGAGCTCAGCCACACTGACAACCATGGCTTTCCAAATTATTCCCAGTTCCTTCAGGATAAAGGCAGGAAGATGTCCTGAACGGCTTTTAAAATGATTATGCAAGTCACAGTGGGCTGCATAATACCTTTTCCAAAAAAAACCCTCCCTCTTCGCACTCTGACAGCAATCAGCCATGTCATTATAACTATTCTTTCTCCTTATAACATATATTCTGAGTGTTTTAAGTGGAAACGACATCATCTTGTCCCCCCGTTTTTCGTACTCGTGGCGCGTCCTTGCAAGCAACCAAAGCTCAGGATGCCAAAAGCTGAAGGCTCAGCTCGCCCACGTAAGAGATGGGATATGAATAAATCAGTGCAAAGTCCATGTGAGCTCCTTCTCTCCCGCTAGCAGGGGCTCAGGCTGGAAAAGCTGGATCTGCAGTGGAGCTGCCGTGCAGCCTTTAACTACCCGTGGTACCATTTGAAACCCTCAGTTCATTCAATATATGGATTTGTTTTTTAAAATACCAAATATGCAGCTGGGTATTTACAGAGAAATGGGAAAAAAAAAAAAAGGATATTTACTAGGTACAACCGTTTCTTTTACAGAGTTTGACTTACTGGGAAGGAGTTTAAAAACCCAAAGGAAACCCCAAAATTCAAAGAGCTTCAGACTCCACCCTCAGTGTCACATTCAGACTGGTTAGGGCAGATCTCACCCTGCATATCTGATGAGAGCAGAGCTGGGCACCTGCTGCTGTGTGTTTTGTACCTCCCTGAAAGTCATCTTCAAAGGCCATTTATCTTTTCCCCAGTGTAGAGCTGTGTCATCTCAGGCTTTCTGGAGCAGCATTTGGATCCTAATTCAACTCTTGCTGGCTTCAGGGGGAGGACTCTGACCCTAGAAATTGCCATTTTCTCTTCTATTTCCCTCTACTAAGAAAATGGGAGAAATAACATATCCAAAAGCAGGGGAGGGGGACACAGCTGATTTTATTGGAGAAAGCTTATTTCCTGTTCCCTTTCTTTTTAACAGGCTAAAGGAGATGTTGTTTCTGTCCCTCCCTCCCTTTTGCTGCCACCACCTCCCACATCTCAATGGAAACCAAAGTCTCAGACTCCTCAGTTATAGCCCTCCATCAGTGTTTTCTAAACCAATTTTGTAAAGCTGGAAGAAGGCTGAGCTTCACATTATCTGCTCTGAACTCAGCAAAGCTTATGTTCACGAAAAGGAAAAGGAAAGATAGAAGTTTATGACTTGGAAAATCTCTGAGCCAATATTTGTAAATAAAGTCTAATTTAATTACTAAATATGTATTTTTTCAGCTGTCCAACTCTGAAAAGAGCACAATCCCACTGGGATGAAGTAATCACACTATTTAACATGCAAAATCACTACTTGCCTACCAGCTTATTAATAGGTGGTTTTCTAATTCAGAGGAAAAGGCAAATAACAGGCAAAGCAGAAGAGCAATAATCTGAATGCATCTGAAATGCTCCACTGAACTCTGCTCCAGCAAACATAAGAAAAGACTTTTTTTTCTTTTTCCCCTCTCCAGTGACAGCTTTCCAGTGCCGCTGGCATCCATCACATGAGCAGAGAAAAACGCTTCCACACTTGGTAATAATCAGAGCAAGGAAATTATGGATCGGGAGGAGGAAACACGGGGTTTTTTTCTCTTGGCTAAAGGCACACTTCAATCTGAAAAGCTCAAAGGGAACTCAGTAGTAGCTTCCTCCTCCATTTCCACTTCTCAAGCAGAGCCAGGACTCCCCACAGATCATCCAGGTCACCCGTTTTTCCCGGGCTCTCAGTTTTGCTGTGCTTCTGGCTCCACGCGCTGAGTCCGGAAGGACTAACTCCATCAGCTCCTACCTATCCTTCCCCACACCACTGGTCCACCACCTATTTACTCAAAATAATCTTCCAAACTCTCCAGACTTCATTTCAAGCCCACCTTCGCTGTCAGCTATTACTCCATCTCTACCTTCACTGTCACCCTGGGTTATGAAGAACAAATTCACCCCCCTCTCGCCTTCTGACCGGCAACGTTTTCTGCAAAACAACACGAGACCAAAGAACTGCCCTCGGCAGAACAGCTCCTCATGGGAGCAGATAAAAATGGATTTTCCTTAATGTAATCGTGAACTGAAATCAATAGATACACGACAAGGCAATACAGAGGCACACTTGGGCACTGCAGGGACTAGGTAGGAAATTTATATAAACTACAGTTACCAGGACAGAGTCAAGAGGAAACACAAATGTAAAAGACACTACCAGATGCCTAAAGTCAAAGTAGAATATTAATAAATGATTAACAGGGCAGGTTTTAGGACAAGTGTTACAGATTCTGTATCTCTACAAAATCAGCTTTCAATAGCCTAAGACGCTAAGGCTTAATCAGAGTGCATTGTTTTAGAGAGGAGGTATCACCAGTCAGTTAAATTGCAGGAATGGAAGTGGGGGTTTAATTCAAGATCCTCTAGGGAGGAGATTTGTTTGAAAGAGGTCAATTAAGCTTTCCACTCCAGTTAATCCCTTCTGTTTATTTTAAAATATCTGGAATAAGGAAAAACATTACAATAGGCCAGCAAAGCGAAATTTTCCTATGGATGCACCAAAGCAAAAACCTGCAGGTCAGCTTGCCTTTCAGCTGGGAGAAACACAGGCAGAAATTGCAATCAGCCTGCATTTCATATGGATGCATCACGTGGAGATGATTCAGACTGAATTATTCTCCAAATCAGCCTTATGAAACACTCTCCTCCTCCGAAGGCAGCAGTACTTGATCTGGTTGTGGTACAAGTTAATATTTTAACTTACAAGTCTGGTTGGGAAGGAGTCTCTGTGGTCAGGCAGAAGAGAGTGGACCCTCAAAGAAAATATTTCTATTAGTTTGCATTTTACTTCAGAAGGCAGGAGGTGCCCATCTCTGCCTTCAGAGCCCCTCTTCCCCACAGCCTCCCAGCTGTTAACAGCACTATTTACATATATTTCCCTTAAGCTTTTGAGTCACCAATGGTTATTTAGGTCAATATACTTGTTTCTTCTGCTCTTCTGAATATTGATGGGTTTCAATCTTTTTTCCCTCTTTCTTTGGTCCTATTGTTAACTCCTTTCCGAGCTTCCCAAAGCAAAGCCGCAAATGCCAGGCACACCACACACTGCGCTGCCCATCTGCTTCCCGCTGCCGCCTCCCTCCTCACCCCATGGCACATCCGTGCGCGTGATCTTTGTGGAAAGGCTTTCTGTGTGTCACAGACCACCTATCCTGCCGCATCAGAACACAGGAAAAGCAGCATTATCCCTTCCCTGTACAGTTCTTTTCAGCGCTCACCAGCACCGAGCTCTTTTCCGCTCATGGGGCAGGTGAGGAGTCACCACCACGCTGCGACCCCATAACCAGCAAAAGCCTCGGTTTCCATTTCCTTGCCGTGTCATTAATCGCATGGAAGGATGCTCCCAGCACTTAAGAAAAAGCCCTGGTGCATGTGCCTTGCATGTAGCAAGGAAGCAAGGGACAGACAATCCCTACCGGGAACCCAGCACAGGTCAACAGGGTGGCAGGGAAGAGAGGGGCCTGCAGTGGGAAATGCAGGAGTGATGAGTGCAGGGTGAGAGTCGTGAGCACAGAAATCACAGTGGTTTTCTCTGGGAGGACAGGAGCAGCCCAGAGATATCAATGGGAGTGGTTCCTAGTGGAGAGGGAGGCTGAGCCAGAGGGGACAAATGAGTAAGGGAGGAAAAGCCAGGTGAGAGGGAGCTGAATCCGTGGATCAGCTTTGACTTGATCCATTATCAAAGTGGAAATCCCCCTGAGCAGCAATTAAAGGGCTGGGAGGAGAATTCGATCAGCCATAATATACTCAGGGCAAAGTGATGGTGGCACAATCAGCTTGGCATCACGTGGCAGCTGCTGGAGGTCCCCTCTGCTGGGTCTGCCCTGCATATTCCTCCCAGCACCCTGATCACTCAGAATTGAGTTAATTAGACACAGACTCACTGGCTCCCTTTACAAATTCATAAAACTCCTTTGGGCTCAGCTTTTTAGTCCCCTCTCTCTTCCCATGGAAGCAAGTGACCTTCTGAGATCAGTAACACCCCATTCTCCGTCCATGGCCTCAGGAACGTCTCACTTATGCAGACGCAATTAAGGGGGTTCACCTTCTGGTAATGAACTTCCACCTCATTAAAGTGTATGTGCTTTGTCCCATGCTCTGCCTTTCTTTAAAGGGAAAAATCTGCTTTCATAGCTGCCTCCATGGAAACAGCAACTCTGTGGTGCTGGCGATGCTCCAGGCTCGATGGGCTCGGTTCAAATGTGGAAATCTGCATTTCTTGATCACAGAGTGCTGAAACCTCAAGCCAGGATCCCAGAGCCCAGCCAGGTCTCCTTCTGGCTTGTTCAACAGCACCAGTGAAGTTCTTGTGGGTCAGATCTCACACCTGGCAACATCTGTGCAAACCTACTGCTGAGGAATGCTTGGTAAAGTAGAGGGACCAGACAAAGCTTTAACCTCATGCACTTCGTTAACTCTGGCAGTGCTAATGCAGATGCTGGACTACCAAAGCAGCTAATGGAGTGAAAGTAAGCAGTCACTTTCCCTCCTATAATTTATATTTACCTCCAGTAAATGTAAATAAAATTTAAAAAAAAAAAAATTCCTCCAATTCCCATTTTGAAAAATTCGCACAAAAATCAGAGCACAAGTGATCTGCTGGATCTGGCCCCCCCAGAGGCTGCTGCCTCCCCCGGCAAGGTCACAGCTGGGGGCAGACCACAGCAACACCTACAGCACTCCTGGGCTCAACTTCCAAAGGAGGATAAATGACTCCTTAGGCCCCTTGAATCCCCTAATCTGCAGCTTTCAGACTATCAAAGAGGATGCGCAGCAGCTGCACAACCAGAGTGCAGGTAGAGAAGAGGGGATTTGCCCTCCGGCTTGGGAAAATTGGTCCCTGTGTAATAAAACACACAGCTTTTCTATAATCATTTGTTCAGCTCCATAAATCCCAGGATGTAAATCAGGCTGTCGGGAAGAGCAGCTGTGACGGAATCTCTGCAGGAGGAGCAAAAAAGCTGACGGGTGCCAGTCCCAGCGCTCCACTGGTTCCATGTCGCTTTACTGCCACCGACTTCAAAGGAGCTGTGGTACCATAAACACCAGCAGAACGGGGCTCAGTGGCAGCTTGTGGTGAGTATTAGGGAAATGAAAAATTCAACAATCCCTAATTGCCCTTCAGTCAACAGTACCTGTTTAAATTACTGTTATTATGGCAAAGATATTGAAATTGTTAACACCAACATGACCGAGGATTGCCGATGCTGTAGCTTTCCACCAGCAAAACCTTTTACTTGCTGCTAAATATTTTCCCTTTCAATTCAGGAACAACACCCACAGTGGCAGATACCCAGTGATCAGGGGCTGCTCTAGGATTTGCAGGAGGGTGTCCTGCAAGCAAGGACAGAGCTGGTGAAGGAGGAGAAATTCTTGAGAAAGGCCCCAGCGAAATCATGAAGGAAAGGCTGAGAAGGGAAAGCACTCATCCTGCAAGGAATGAATAAAACCAGTTACGGAATAGATGGGAGGACAGACCCAAAAGAAACATGGTCCACGTGTCAGTTGAAAACCAAAATAGGTCTTTTTTTAGCAAAAGAACATGGTGTGTTTGTCAAAAATACTGTTTTGGAGGACCTGAAGCTCACCTGCGTTAGGAGAAGCAGGTCCAGATCTCTACAAGATCTCTTTCAAAGCAGGGATTTAACAGAGGATCTTCAGGAGTCTCCTCACCACCATCTCTAAACACTCTGGTATGAGTGTCTCTCAGTGTCTCCTCGAAACACCGAGATGTGCACAAAGACCTGGGTCAGCAGCACAACTCGGGTTTTTCTTTCCTTCTCTGCCAAGAAAGCTGCCCATCCCTCCCAGACGTGCTGCTCAGAATCCCAGACCCAGGACTGGTGATGCAGGCTTCACAGCTGCCAAAGCCAAGGGAAAGGAGCGGTACACCCAGCAGGACCAAACCCAACGGACCCCACTCCGCTGCCAACAGGAGGTTCAAGGCCCATTCCCAGCACCAGCTGACGCTGTGCTGGGTACCAGGAGTGCTGTGCGCTCTGCAGGATGAGGCCCCATGGATTACACCTTGGCATCCCGCCCCCGGGGAGTTATGCAGATGACTCAGTCCCATCAGCAACAATAAATCCAATGAGCAATGGTATGTCCACACACAGGGAAAAGCTCCGGACGCTCGGCGCAAACACCGCTTTGTGCAGACAGGGAAAAGACCTCGAGTCGACACAATGCTTTACACACCACTGAAGCTCAAGTAACTGCAAAATCTGGCCCAGAATACCTTTTACTTGCTTATGTGTTTGCACTGCAGAGGGTTTTTTTAAATACATTTCTAAACCAGATGTCTTAGCACGGATGACCCCAGCTCTGCTGAGGAATTATGGTGACTTAACTCTTCTGAGGGGCTCTGCCTGAATTTAGTTTAATTGATGCCACAGAGCCAAACTTATCCCAGTTATTATAAAGACTGTAGGTACTGCTGCCGGGTGAGAGCTGCATCTGCTGCACATATGATGCAGTCCCCACCCCAGAGGGCTCCCTTCCTGCATGGAAAACGCACAGCAGGGAAAAGCCGAGCAGGACAAGCCCCATGCAACCACATGGTGAAGCGGTCACATCACCCCAGGAGCCTGGGTGTGATTTCAGACATTGATATCATCTCCTCTCATGTGAGTGTTTCCATGGGAAATCACAAGCTCAGAGGCACAGATCAGGTCTGATGCTGAGGAGGGTTTAAGCCCTGATCCTACCCACACATAGGCACGATTTTATTCTGGCTGTTTGGTCTTACAAGGGTTAATGAGACTACTCCTGTGCTCAAAGCAAAGCAAGCACCAAAGCTTACAGGACCAAGGTCTGATCTTGTTCTCTGAGGCAAGAAGTCTCTTAATTTGCCATTGGTTTTCTTGGAAAGGTAATTGTCTTTTTGGAGCTGTTCTTTCCCTTAGGTTCTAACTATTTTGAGCCTTTTCAAAATGCCACTGCTCGAGCCACTTTAAAAGGCACCAATAAAATTAATATTAAAAATGACTTGGCGCATAATTCATGGCCTCTAGAAAACCATTTCTTATTCGGCTGGCAAACCAACCGGTCATGCATTTTACATCGCTTGCTCGTTTTCTTAGCTGTGCTGCGCTGCTTCAGGAACAACGTATCTGTGCTGCACATGTCAGTCAGACAACACACCTCGATGCCAACATAAATCCAGCGTGGTCACCTGGGACAGGACTCAGTCGTTTCCTCTCTCACACAGAGGGGAAATCAGAGGTACAACAGATTTACAACCAGGCTGAATCAGATCAGGGGACGACCTCTGTAGTATCTGTCCAGGTACAAAATGTTCTACTTAATCTTCCTATTTATTTCCTTTGGATACCTCAGCCTGAGAATGTTGGAAAAGCAGTGAATTTTATGCAAGTATTAGAGAAAACCCCTGGGAAACATTTAGCAGAATAAACTCGAGAGCTGGTACCAGAAACATAACCGAGAAAGCTCATGCCATACACAGCTATGGGTATAAGCATTCACTTTAATTAATTAAATTACAGTACTAAAGAGTTGAAGTATCTCATAAGAACTGTCTACGATATGCCACAGAGGACGATACATAAATCAAATTAATAAAACCCAGATGAAAATCTAAGTATCATAACTGTTCAATCCTTTCAAAATAAATCTAGAACAACATTATATTGTATCCTTAATTCACTATGTCCGAGTTGATATTTATTAACAGTCAGCTCTGAAGCTCCTGGTTAAAATAAAATGGACTGTGATTTTAAAACATTGGTTTAGACAGCCCACGCTACCTAATTTGTGATTTATACCACACTCGTGGAAAAGGTCTCACAAAGAGAGGATTGAATGAGGTATAAGGAGACTGCTGAAATCATAAGCTTGAAAGCTATTCTTAATAAATTAATAAATAAATAAATCCTATTCAAAAGTTTTTATTATGGCAAAGCACAGTCTATTGTCTCCACCATCTCAAATCCAAACATCAGAGCTTAACAATTCTCCCCTCAAGAAACCAATGAGTTCTACCTCTCCTATTCAGCTTTAAAAACTTTAGCCAACACTCCTAATGTAGGTTATACCAGAAAGGGAATATTGTAATTCTTTCTCAGAAGATTTGAAGAATGGAGACCCAGAGTGGTTTAATTAATGTTAAATAATCAAGTTCAACTTGATATAATTAAATATAATCACTTATCAGAGTTAATAGGCCAAAAATAACAAACCAGATGAGAAGAATGAGAACCCCAGTCCAAAAGGCCCCAGAGTCACTAACATGGTTATTAAAGTACTGAAGTTTGGCATATGTGGCAGTAGGAAAATGGAGTATTTGAAGACCCACACCCTTCTGAGCAAAAGGCTACCAAGAGAACAGCAGGAAAATCAAGGCAGTGGAAATTCAAGGTTCAAAGATTCTCTGAGTAGAAAAACATCTGACTTTGGAAACTCATATTTTTTAATTAGTTCCATGAAGGTTGAAGAGCAAAGGCTGAAAATAAGATTCCTGCAGCAAGGAAGAAAACACTCGGGAAGCCAAGGGTACAACATCATGTGCACACAACAAAAGGCAAAAATGATGATAAAGACTTTGCTGGAGAACCTTTTCTGTAGGCTCCCTCCTAAAGAAGCTCCAAATAAGTTAGTATGTTGTATCCCTGATGACTACTGCAACGAGAGGTCATCATAAAGAGGTTGGTCAGAACATACCAGAGAAGCACATGTAAGGAACCTCAACTCTCAGCTCCAAGATCCTGCAAGATACAAGAGGCTAAAAATAACAGAGGAGAAGAATGGAGGCACTCGACAGTTTTGCCTGCTGCCTTTTTGCTGATGTTACATGCCACTTCTTTTAGGGTATTACAATTCTTCTTGAGAAAAGCAGTGATTTAAATTGCCAGGAAATATTGTTTACAGTGGGCTCAGAGCCATGTCCTAGAAATTACAAACACAATGGTGCAGCCCCACTTATTGAAGGTTAATTTGCTTTCTTTTCTGTAGTACCTTTACAATTGTACACTGACATCAGACAATCTTTGTCATGTCAAACACCGGTCTGAAACAGAAGCAGAGCTTATTTCCATTGAAACCATAAGACATGGGTATAAACTCAAAACACAAGAAAAAAAAGAAAAAAAAAGTCTATTTGAGTAGATAATCATTTTCAATTCCACCTTCCAGTCTCCAATACAATCATTTGAGCAGAAATGGATTTAGCATCCTCAGCAGCCCACAGCACAACCTCCTCCTCTAAATAACTGCACGGCTCAAACCTCGGCGGCCCTGGGACGGAATCACAGCAGCTGCAGCGGGATGTACTTCCCTGTACCTGCACACGAGCTGCAGGCACCGCCATTCCCAATGCCCCTCTTCCCGTGGCAGACGGAATCCCCCACCCATCTGGTCCCCACGGTGTTACAGCAGCAGAGCTGCCTTCCCCCCTCTCTGTGGGTGGCTGACTGACAGATGCACAGCGGGGGGGAAACTGAGCCTCTTCCTATGATTATCTTTTGCTCCCTGAGAAGGATTTAGTTCATTGAGGTTGTTGCTGAGAGTTCAGTTTACACAAGCTTCTTGCTCGTGAGATATAAGCTGGTTGGTGTGTGTTTGTTTAACTCGGGTCAGGCGAGACCGTGGGGAATCACAGCCGTGTCCCCAGGGATAAGCTGCAAAGCCTGAACGACCTCACAGGCTTTGGATCGCAGTAAGGCCTAGTTTAGCTGTCAGGGTACCCCAAACTTACCTGCCTGCCCCCCAGGATGAGACTCCACAGGAGTTTTCTTTTAGCACCATATTCTCAATCCTGAAATCAAAAACACTGAACCTCGCTCTGCCGTAGAAATGCACACGTGCCTACATACGCAGATGTACACATATATATGCACGTAACTGCACACACACATGCTGCTGCAATCAGTTTTCCTGAGTCTCAGTCTATGGGCTTGGCTTCCTTCAACATTTTCTCCAGCATTAAAAGTGCAGGAAAGCTACAGTAGAAACCCAAAATCAGAGATTCCTTGTCATTACTTTTCAAGACACAGAGCTTCAAGAAAGAGCCAAATTACCGTGACTCTCACGATCTCTCCCTGCATGCTTACAATGCAAAAATCAGAATGCAAGTCTTTCTCTGTTCCTTCCAATTGTTCTCAAATTTTGTAACACTGCAGGAAGCCTGTTTGCTGCGGGGATGTCCCCTCCTCTACTGGCACCTTGCTATTTACAGCCAAACAGCCTCTCGCACGGCTGAGCCCTGTGGAAACGGGAATAGGGGAGCCCTGAGAACCCCAACACTGCCAAGGCACCTCTACATAGGACCTGCGCTGGAATTCACCCTGCTGTGGCTCTGCAAAAAAAGCAATTCCCACAGCTGGTGAGTGGCTGGGTGCCTGTTAAGCCTCTCCCATGGAATTCATGTCTGACCAGCCGTGAGCTGACACAGAAGTGCTTTTTTTCAGCGTCACCGCTTTATCTGGCTCCAAAAAAAAACCTTGCAGCCTCACTACCATCAACACCTTCAGCAGACAAATTTGGCTGATCCGGGCCCACGGGTTCAAAAGTTCTCGGAGGGAGGGATGAGGATATAAACAGAGCATGAGCACATAAGCCTCCTTAGAAGTCGGGCTAAAAGGAGATTTGACTTTCTAAAGTGCCATGATACAGTCTATTAAGATGGTTTCAAGACACAGGCGCAGGGCAGTAAGGGGATCACTGCCTCTGTCTGAGCAGCAATAAATAAATCCTTTGTACTACATAACCTGCAGACAGCTCTCATGGGAACACAAATAAAACATTTTAAGGTGTGGGGGAAAGGTGTCAGGCTGGGCTGGGAGGATCCCAACAACTTGCCTCCTCCAAATCAAGCAGGTTTAAACACACTGGATCTATGAGCTGAGGACAGCTGAGTAAGGTTCAATGAGGCCAAGTGCTGGGTCCTGCACTTGGGTCACAACAACCCCATGTAGTGCTACAGGCGTGGGGAAGAGTGGCTGGAAAGCTGCTCAGCAGAAAGGGATCTGGGGGGGCTGGTTGACAGCCCAATGGATATGAGAGCCAGCATGTGCCCAGGTGGCCAAGAAGGCCAAAGGAATCTTGGCCTCTATGAAGAAGTGTGACCAGAATGAGCAGGGAAGACTGCACCTGTGTTCAGTTTTGGGCTCCTCAATTCAAAAAGCACATTGAGGTGCTGGAGTGAGTCCAGAGAAGGACAACCCTGGAGAAGGGTCTAGAAAACATGTCCTGTGATGAGCAGCTGAGGGAACTGGGGTTGTTTAGACTGGAGAAGAGGAAGCTCGGGGACCCTCATGGCTTTCCACAACTACTTGAAATGAGGTTGTAGTGAGGCAGGGGCTGGACTCTTCTGCCATATCTCAAGTGACAGGACGAGAGGAAATGGCCATAAGTTGTACCAGGGGAGGTTTAGACTGGGTATTAGAAGACATGTTTTTCACTGAGAGAGTGGTCAGACATCGGAATAAGTTGCCCAGGGAGGTGGTGGAGCCACCACCTCTGGAAGTGTTCAAGAGGCATCTGGATGTGGCACTTGGGGATATGGTTTAGGGCTGATTATGGTAGTGCTGGGTGGATGGGTGGACTAGCTGGATGATCTCAAAGGTCTCTTCCAACCTTCATGGTTCTGTGATTCTGTTAAGCCAGCAAATGATGGGAAAAAGTATTTAAAAAAAATTTAAAAGGTGACTGTAGCCAAGAAATTCCTACAGGTTGAAAGAAGGCTCGAACACCCTCAACATGCTGGAAGTGCTGAGATTTCTGCACTAAAAAGAAATGTGCTCTGTTACCTCTGTTACCCTGCCAGCACTATATATTCTTTCAACACGGGAGTCTATTGATTTAGTAGCACCAGAGAGATTTTAAAACACAGAATAATACAGTCAATTAGCTGCAATATGTGAAGGCATAAACCAGTTCCTACCTGTACTCAATATAAGCCACGATAACCATCCATGCCAGCCCTGGGATGCAGCACCGCTGGCGTCCTATCTCCATCCTCCTTCTGCTCTTGTTTTGTTGATAAAAACAAGTTTGCACTCCCTGGTGTTATTTTTACACTCTGTGACTCCTTCCCACCCGGTTATTCACATAATTACAGCCACCCCAAGATTATGTTAATGGTTTAAATACAGAGAAAACAAACTGGAAGCTGAGTGCTGAGTGTTGTCTGTTTTCCCCAAATTAGAGAACAATTCTCTACTATTACAACATCCCCGTCCCTGCTGTAATTAATGCATTGCACAAAAACTGATACAAATGGTGTTAAAAGGGTCTAATTTGTCTAAATAGGGCAGTCTATTAGTGAACAAATTATATATTGCCCGGGGAAACAAGGTAACACAACTCCACCTAACAGAGAAAGTTGATATAAAAGCATTTGCTGAAGACTTCACGTGTTACCAGCCTCAGTTCAGCCCGGGTAACAGCTCCCAGGCGGAGAAGGGACGGGTCTGTACATTCAAATAATGTTGCACTCCAGCTCAGTCTTAAGTCTTGGTTTCTACATCTCCCTTGCACTCCCACGGAAAGAGAAACTTCTCCTTGTGAAATACTGACAGAAACAACACAAACTCTGCAAAATGTTTGGTTTGGAGTTTTCCTCTGGGGAAAAAAGCAAAACAAACCAAGTCAAAACCAAGCCAAAGATGTTCAGCTGGGAAAAAGCCTGGTAAGTACCCGGGAAAGTGACTGCTGCTAATGAGGGCTGTGGGTCCACAGGCTGCCCAGGAAGAGACAGCTTAGGAAAAACCAGCATTTTCAGAATTTTCCAGTTCTGTGGAAAGCTGGACTCCAAGCAAGGCCTTTCTCCTTGCAGGTGCCTACTTAAAGTGGGGATAATGCTTCCAGTGCTTCCCATCAAGGAAAGCATAAGATCATCCCACTGGAATTGATTTTTTTATCAGCCAAGCCAGTGAAGCCCATAATTATTGAAGCCCTCCTGGGCTGATAGCTGCCAGCCATTTATAGGGCAGCAGGGAGATAAACACAGCATTTACTCATACATATACTCATTTTATTTCTCTATTAAAAATTCATTTCCAGAGGGTTTCCCAGCACGCACAGGATTTACAGAGTCCCTGTGCAGCAGCCACCACCCAGAGCCTGCTGTGCCTCTGGCAGCTCCCAAACACACACCATGGGCTTCACCCGGCACTTCACAACCCACCTGCTGCTTCCCTATCTTCAAAAAATACTTATTTTTATTACTGTTATCCTAGCTTTCTTCTTCTACCTGCACAGCGAACCCATTGGTGCCACTTTTTTTTTGTATTTCTTTACCCTAAATATCAAAAAGCTCTCAAGTTATTCCACCTGTTATTCTCAGCTTGTGGTGCTCTCATCCCCATGTCTTTCGGCTGTTCCCTTTCCAAGACCTCTCAGGATCAGTGACAGATGCCTAAAGGCCTATTGCCACTCACTTTAATGAGCACATTTGTGGAGAATCCAGGGTATGGCATCACATCCACACTGGTGGGGAAGATCCTTTAAGTCCTGGGATGCCACTGGATGCCACCAAATGTCCTGTAGTGAGCTGTCATCTCAGAAATCATGTTCCCCCCCAAAACTGCTCTGATCCCTTTTTCTTTTTCAGAGGAACAAACACAAACATGCAGCTTTGGCCTAAATTAACTAAGTGGGAGTTATACACGACTTCAAGAACAAATGCCAATTTGCAGAACACTGCTAAGCCAAACAGAGGGGCATTATTATTATTATTATTATTATCATAACAAGCTTTTCCAAAGCACGGGAGTCAAAGCAACTCTCGCCCCAGCATTTTGCAGCAGCTGGTTTTGCAGGGACAAACACAGCCTCGTGGGCAGTTCCATCTGTTGGCCCACCAGAAACGGCAACATTGAGAAAGAAAAAAACAACACAAAAACTCCCCAAATCCATGTTTTACTCCAGAGATGACACATTCAGCCTCCCAGCTGGCTTCTAAGTCACTCAGCCTCCCAGAGTTACGTGAAACGGTAAAAATACTTCTCACCATCAGCCGGAGGGGGACAGGGGACAAGACAGAAAAGAAAGAGCATCTCCTCTGAGACTACTGAGAAGCTGAAAAGTTTATTGCAAAGGGCTGTTAAGAAACCTAACCAGGTCATACAGCAGAAAATCCCGTCAGCCTGAGAACAGTCCTTCATGCCAAAAGTCTCCTTTCTGTGAATCCAGGCACAGGACACGCAGCAGGTCAACACAAACACCAGAGCCCTCGGTTCATTCACTCAGGTGAGTTCAAGCAACATTTGCTACTTGGTTTTTCACCACTGGCTGACAAAGCCCAGGACAACATGTGTCTCAGACTTTCACCCACGGGCCTGAAGCACCCCACAACCTTTACCTATGATGTCCTTTGATGGATGAATACAGCCCTTTTTTTCCCCTTGCCACGGACGGAAAAATAACCACAAATGAGATTTTAAAGGAAGTAAGTCTTGTTTCTGGTGAAGTAAAAAACAAACAAAAAACCTCCAGTGCAAAACCCCTACATACGTGTTCAGGTTCCCTGGAAACATCACTTCTGATTTCAACGATTTTGGGGCAAGGTGCAGTCTGTGCAAACAAAACTTTCTGCAAACAGTCTAAACGCAGCGGCTAAAGGTGGATGTTGCTGAGCTCTGTCCTCTGTGGTTGTGGCTTGGCTGCAAAGCACAAAAAATATGCACATCTAACTCCTCATATATTAAGATAAGCAAATACCTATTTGTCAGAACTCTGAAGTTACTGCCAAAACCTCTGCAGGTGACTGTGCTGAAAGCATGAAATCCCTCAACAAATCCTGCAACAGCTCAGGACCCTGGGTTTTCTATAGCTGCTGCCCTTTTCCTATGAAAGCATAAATTCTCCCTTAATTGATTTTGACAATTGAAAAGTAAAGAAATTTAAAATAACAAATGGTTCCCCAGCTCTCCCTGCAGCAAGGTTAGAGACACTTAATTGAACTTTAGCTTAGCTGCCAAGCCAGAAAACCAGCAAATAAGAAGGCATTGGGAATACCTGCATTTATTAAGTTAGTAACTCATCTTTCTCCAGGAAAGCTCTGCGCTCTCGAACTTTTTTTCCTCTTTTAATCACAGAAAAAGCAACAAAAACGCAAAACTATTTGGCCCCACAAGGACTGTGGAGGTACCTACAGAACTAGCCACGGCAGTCAGCAAGAGAATGCCAAAATTCCTCCCAAAAATATTCAGGAGACCGGAGCATAACCTCCCTGTGTCACAGAGGGTATTCCCTGCCGTGGCTTGAGCCACGTCCATATAAAATGGAAACACAAGATACGCAAGCCAGGAGGCAACTTCACCCCTCAAAAGACACAGCTGATGAGATGGATCCTGGAAGAGCTTTGGGGTCAACCTTGGCGAGATGATGTTGAAGAACTGGAAAGGATGAGGGAGACAGCTGTAATAATTACTGGATGGGAGAAAAATGTCTTCTAATGAGGAACGCGCAGCTCAATCCATTCAGCTTGTCTAGAGATGGCTGAGAGGCAACTCGATTATAGCATAAAACCCCCCTCACAAAGGAAAACACAGCACAAGAAAAGGGCTTTGTTACCTCTGCGATAGCAAATAAGAGGAATCACTGGCTGGAAGCTAAAGGCAAGGAAAAGCCAACAAAGAAGATATTTTTATAATATGAATCATTAAACTCTCAAACAGGCTATGAAATAGAGCAGCAAACATTTAATTTCTTGGAGATGCCATGTGAAGCCTGGATATCTTCCTGTACTTCCAGGGAAGCGTAGTCAGACACAGCCTGCCCCGTGCTGAGATGGAACAGGTGGGAACAGAGCAGGTCACGGAACACCAGAGTGACAAAGATGATTCAACAGTCCCTTCTGGCTTGACTTTAAGAGTCGACATGAAGGGATGAACCCGGCACCTCACGTGGATAGGGAGAGGCAAAATATGCACTGCAACTTGTTCGGCCACAAGAAAATGGAACAAATCTTCCTTTCAAAAGCCAGTTCCTGAGAAATTTGGAAATATGAGTAGCATCATCATGTTCTTATTTTATTTGAGGCTTTCAACATAGCTGAAATTGTAGCAGTTAATATAGAAATACGTGCTCTTAATTGGTGCTCTCAACACGGTGCTGACCACTGCCAGAGAGGTCCAGCGAATTGCTTTTGGAGCCCCAGATTCTTGGCAGCCTCCAATGCCCCTCTGGGCAGAGATGAAGCAGACCCAGGTACCCTCACACACCTCCCCCTGCTGCTCTTGGGAACCAGCCCACACTTTGTTGGCTCGGTGGGGCTTTTGTCAAGGCAACGTTAAGGGCAGCAGATCTTTCCCACTCACAAAGTGATTACTGAGGGGTATTAAAACACACGAGGGGGGAAAAAACCCCATTCGCACTGCATTTTTTTTCTCCTCCAAAATTCAGACGATGTTTTCCCAGACAGCATCAAAAAGAGCGTCTCTTATGCTACTTATTAATGTTTAAACGTGTTTATCTCAAGTGATAGCAGCGCTCTTTGATAAGTAATGATCCAGGTAAAATAAAAATAGCTAACAAAGGAAAACAAGATTGTTTGGCTGCTCCTTCTGTCAAGCCGTTCTCAGATGTCCAGCAATTAAAGGGGAACATATCCCCACTGGAAAAGCTCAGTGAAGCTCGAGAGATGACAGTCTTGAGTTAGGAAACCCTCGGAGCTACATCCTCCCCCTGACCTTGGGATGTGCTGCTTGGTAATTTGGGCAGCAGGTCTGCCACCAACGCCTGGCTGAGATGGAACGCTGATCCACTTGGGAACACTGAGCCTTTCTTGGGAACAGCAGGGCCACACTTTGTGCTCAGCTTCAGCTCTGCAGCACCAGCATCTGTGCTTAGAGATGCACTTTAAGAGCTCATTTTGCAAAATACTTGCTCATTATCACCAACTAACCAGTGATTAAATAATCATATACTCTAATCTCAGATACCAGACAGCTTCCTTTGCCTAGCCTCTGAATTAAAGGGAGATATTTTTTCCTTATGCAGGGCAGCAGCTTTACAGGGCCAAGAATTCACATCCGTCACGCTGAGCTCTCACAATGCACTGAAATCTATTTCTGTCTTCCCTCAGTTAGTCTCAGCTCTAAAAGGTAGGTGGCTATCAGGTAACAGTAAAACAGTTTTACCCAGTGTGATTCATCCAAATTTTACGACAGAGATACAGAGCGCTTTGTGGAGGTGGCTTAAAGCTACGGATGCTTGTACTGAACTCCTGCAATGTTTGCAATGATTCAAAATGATTTAATGACACATCTGCTTTGGGTTTATGTTTTCCTGAGCAGCAAGATTCAGGAGAAGCCAGTGTATCAGATTCCTCTTCTACTCTGAGCCCCACTTCACAATTTCCATGCCAAGGGCAGAGTCTACCCTGCACAGGCATGGGATGGATGGATGGATGGATGCTCTCCAACCCACCCACTGGCCCAGCACAACAGGTTTTGTGAGAACTCTAGCAAACCAAATAGCACAAACTGCTGATGACAACCAGTGAGGCAAATAAATTAATATACAATGGTGGGGATTTCCAGAGAGCCCTACAGGAACCAGATCAACCTGAACTGAATTTCAATAGAAGCTGTAAGTACCAGTTTAAAGAAAGATCCTGCTGTTTCTGCCAGCACCACACTGGCTCCCCCAGAGCTCGGAAGCAAGGACCTGATCCCTCTCCCAACAAAGTCTGGGATTCCAGCAGTGGGACAAATGGTTTAGGAACAGGACTATATGAAGATTTTATCTGTAGCTACTAATTCTGGTACCAAGTGACCCAGGAAGATTTTGTGGAGCACCTCGTCTTCTTCCCTGGCTATCCCTTTACAGCCAGAGAACCCATGTCCTAATACAGCCCCTCTGACACATGTTTAAGCTCCATGCCCAAAGTTGGCAGTGTTAGTCCTGTCTAACTACTGCAGAGGTTTGTGCTTTGCCTAAGGTTCATGTAAGCCCCACTAAAGCCCTCAAACAAAGATGGAAATACCATTGCTGCAGCACACAGGATTAATGCTGGTCCTTCTGCAGAGGGGTGAATGTCATTTGCAGAACTGTGTTAATTCCTGATTTGAATTTAGATGATGTTTTTAAGTAAGAAACAAGCTCAGAACATCCTCTGGGAGTCCGTGACTTCGTTAAACCTTCGTAAGTCACTAAATAAAAGTTACTATTGGAAAAGTGCTCAGACTGCAGGGTTGGCTGTATAAAATTAATAATAATTATAATAATAACAATAATAAAGGAAGATAGAGAATAATGGCTTCAGACTGCATATTATGGGCACAGCTGATGCATTCAGAATGCATTAATGAGCTCAAATCTGCACACAGAATCTACAAAATACACTCTCTTTCTTTACAAGAGGAGGAAGAGGAATTGGAAAGGAGAAGGCTCTACCTGGAATGGGGAGAGGGAAGTCCCTGGGGCAGTCTGGATCGGGACAACAGGGGTGATGAGACAGCAAAATCCCACGGCTGTTCCAGCCAAACTCCCCCAGTGCTGATACTTGGCGTTGTGTGCCCTCAGCAATTCCTCCTGCAGTCCCATGGGTGCCAACAAAGCTCAGGGAACATCAGATTCCCCAGAATTTCCTGCCTGCCCCAGCACCACCATCAGTGCCATAAGACTCTTGCACAAGCCCTGTTTTTTTTCCTGGTTTATTTTTTTAAAGGCACTACTACATATTTACACTGGAGGAGGAAAAAAAAAAGAAACCAGCTGATTTCATACCATCTTACATTGAGATATCTATTCCAAAACAACATGAAAACCTTCACATTCATCCTTTTCCTTGCACTAGGAGGATGAATCTCCAGCAAATCTCCCTAAACCAGTGGTGTGTTAAAATAAAAGACAGTCCTACATTTATCTAGAAGGTGGTGGTGGGAAAATCTCCAAAGAGAGGAAAGGAAGTTTGGCATCTTAAACTGGATTAGCACCCAGCCCACATCTTTACATCGCTCAAAGCACGGGGAAGGCTTTCCAGAGAGAGAAAGCCACAGCTGCAGCAAAGAATTAAATTTAAAACACATTTACTTTCAAAGTGGGCGAAAAATGTCTCTTAACTCCTAATCTTTCATATTGAGGACTTGAGTAAAATGGATGTTCTTTTCTTTTAAAAAGTCATGCAATTCAATGTGATCCTTCCCAGCAGGCTGCATCTGTTTTAAATGTTTGCATTGAAAATGTGAAACCCTTCCCTCCTCCCCCTTAATTTTATCTAGAATTATGAATACTCCATTTGCTTAAACATATCCTTAACAGATGAGCCTCAGAAAACCACAGTGTTAATCTGGGGCAATCTATGGCATCCTTCAGGATCCACTGCATTTGGGAAATGCCATGGAGGGGCTCAGTAGCTGCAGTCCACCCAGGCAGCAGGGAGGGAGAGGAGTCTGCAGGCAGAATTTAGGGCTGATGTGTGATTTGAGCTGTTTTCTGTGTTTCTAGCTCATCCACCAGAGCAAAATCCTCTGAAATGCTCAGAGCAAAAGGGAATCAATCAGACTCCCGGTGCAGGTCAAGCCTTGCCGAGGAAGGGTAGCATCTCTTAAGGAAAATGGGGCCGAGCTCCTGGCTTGGAAAATTCACACTATTACAGGGAAACATTAAAAGAAGGGATGAAGGAAAACCAAAAATCTCATCTCAGGGCAATGCTGCTTCTGAGAGTGAAAGCTATAAAATTCTGTCATTTAAAAGTTAAGAATCTAGTAAGATTAAGAAAAAGAGACAGTCCTTAGCAAATCCCACTGAAAGAAGGGTATATAAAAGTATTTAGTAGAGCAGACAAAGGTTGAATACATACATATTTTTAGAAAAATGGAGGAGACCAATCAAGACCCAAATGATGATCTGAAGGTTGAAAAAGCAGTTTGTTGCTACAACAGGTTATGGATAAATAGGTACCACACAATTTTTTTGGTGAAAAGATTAACAATACGGCACAGGTTATACAGAAACACAGAGCACTGGTTGTCAAAGACAGCTCAAAGCTGGAGAGGTAAGTGAACTAATGGTACCAGCATAACCCCAGCGAGCTGCAATGTCATGCCCAATTCCAGGCAGCACGGCAGAGATGTGTCAGCACGGCTGCCTGGCAGTGGCTGCGATCCGGTCACCAGCATCCCTGCTCTTCCTTCACAGGCAGAAAGGACAGAAAATCCCAGCAACTTCCACGTTCACTGGGAGATCATCTTGATGGCCTGTGGCTGGAGTGCCTGAACTTTCTGACACTGGAAGCGACCGCTGCTCAGGCAAAATTACTCTTAGAACGTCAATTTAAATTCAGTGCTGGGGAACAGAAAGCAACTCCCAGGGCAGCGGCAGCGATGTTCACTTGGCGGGCACGGCAACAGTCCTTCCATTAACTTACAGAGGGGGAAAGAAATCCTGAAAGCCTTATGAATAGTTCCCTATAAACATCAACCTAATGTTCTGCAGTAACTAAGGTGAAAATATAAAGTTAAGAAATGTTATGAGGTGGAGAGGGGGAACAAAACCATCGGATAACCCGATGAGTCAGTGCGTGCTGAAGCACCGACTGTGCCGAGGGTCAGGCTCTGGATGCGCCTCCTCGGGGATTTCCTGCAGCTTGTTTAGCTTTACCAGCAATTTTTCTATTGACCAGGTGGCTTATGTTGGTACATAACTGTAATGCTTGTACAGGGAGTAATAACAGGCAGGTATTCTGCAGAGAATGAAATATTGATGACCTCAGTGCCATTGGGGGTGCAGAGGAACAGTAGCATGGTATGACAGAGCAGGGGACTCCCAAGGAGGGGGACAGATGCCATGCAGGGGGGTGCAAGTGTGGGAAGATAGGAAAGAGGGCACAAGACACCTGGACATCCCCCCAGGCAACAGTGCAGACATCAACAAAAACAGTTTTAGGGGTAACAGTGAGAATTAGGAGCAAGTATCTGATGTGTTTAAGATGCTGCATGTACAGAAAACATGGAATACAACATGCAGATGCTGGCCCTAAGAAAGACAAGGTAAAATGCATTTATTATTCCAGGTGGATTCTAGAGCCCAGTGGAAGAAAGCACCAACCTCCACCTCCTGCTTCTCCCAGGAAGAAAGAATAGAAGCCACCATCAGCATCCTGCTCCTTCTGGAGGCAGGGCAGGACACTGATGACTCACTGACTTTTTTCTGTAGATGTTTTTAAGAGCAGTCAGGGCTAGAATTAGAAATGCTTTATTGGAGAAAAGGCGTTTTTGAATGTACAGAAGGGTCAATAAGGCTAAAGGGGGGTAAAAACAACCCCTACAAGACTGCATTTTCCATCTACAAATTTGGTCTGTTTGGTTGAATTTGAATTGAACTGCTGGTTGCACCTCAATTTCTGGGCAGCCCTTGATGTGCAGTACAGAAAGCCTGACATACCTGCAGAGGAGCCAAGAAAGAGAAAAAGAAAACCCAAAACTTAGCCCTATTCCACCCTGCTTTCTCCCAGGGAGCAGTGAAAGGCTGAGCAGAGAAAGGCACAGATGTTAGGAAACAGGTGTTTAGCAACATGTAAGTTATTACTGAGACTTCCTGAAGCAGCGTTTTTTTAATTTTCCTTTTCTTTTCCTATAATAAGTAGAGTTGGACTAACAACAACCATTTCATTAGAGGGTTAAGATTTCAATTACGCTGACAATACATTCTCAGCTTTGCAAATAAGATGCATTTCCTTTTGCTCATAACAACTTCCCAAATGCAATGCTGCACTAACTAGTGACTTACAAAACACTTGGATTCCCCCAGAGCCTCAGACTAGAAGGCCTCAAGGATGATGGCCAGTGCACCAAAAGAGCAGCAAGTCTGGAGGTTTCCTTAGTTTCCTAGGCAGGACACAAACCCCATTCTGTGCTTCACTTTCACTGGTCACAGAAGAATGAAAAGTGCAGTGAGTGCAAGAAGAACTACAGAGACAAAAGAGAAAATATTTTCTTAGCCCCCAAACCATCACTGTGATCACGCAGAGATCAGGGATGAGAAGCAGGCTGCCAGTGCATCGAGAATGAACTTCTCTTTCGGGAGGGTATTTGCAATAGCACTCAAGGACCGAAGCTGGGAGATTAGCTGGCTATTTAATGTAAGAAAGATTGCCTGAATAATCAGTTTTTCTGATGTTGCCATGTCTTTTCATTTGTTAGTGTGGAGCATAATTGCTTCTTGTAAAGCTGAATGACTTTAAATTAGATGGAAAGATGGCCATTGCAAAGATAATTCTGAACATTCCCATTCAAAGCTGTAGGTTTAAAAATACGAGTTGAAATGCAACTGAATAATCGATCTGGCAGCAGTCACTTAATTTGCCCCCTTTCTTTTGTTTCTTCCTTGCTACATCCTTTTAAGTTACCCCAGTATGTACATCTGTGGCAAATGAAAAGCAGGAAAATAAATACATTTATCTAATCAACTCCTTGCCGGAGCTGAAAGCCTTCAGTACAGTCTACGCCAGCGATTAAATCCAGATTACATTAAAACAAATTTGCCATGTCACTCCTAATACTTCTATTTGGCAACGACCCAAATATTTTTGCTTAGTTTTTATCCTCTCTCCAAACACAGACCAAAGTCAGACTCACCCTGGCTGGAGGGGCCCCTGTGTTCCCTGTTTGTAGCAGGACCAGGGCTGCTTGTCTGCGGCTTTGTCCAACTGTGGCTTCAAAATCTCCACGGGGAGAAATGGGATCTGTTCTTCCCCTACCTGCAAGCTTTCTACATGTCAGAGCTATTCATAACACTCCTCAAAGTCATGGTTTGATCACAGCCACCAAAATGACTGTTTCTCACCAGCCGATTCAGCTGAGCTTTGTCATCAAGCATTTTTCCTCTCTCCACTCTACCCCTCTTTCCAAAATTCCTTGCTCTCTTACTTCTTTCCGCCCTGCCAAAAGGCTTCCCATATTCCCGAAGGCACCTATACCACCCCGGCTGCAGGAATTCTGCAGCTGGTATTTCTACAGCAGGGTACTCAGCGCTGCCTTTTATCTGGAAATGCAAAGCCACTCCAGTTTCAGCGTGGAGGCCCCGCAGAGCCCGAGGGGCGATCCCTGCCAGCCGGGAGCGGGGAGGAAGCTGCCACATAAAGGATGGGGGAAGCAAAGAGAAGAGAGTCCTGCTGCCACCTTTGATCGACAAACAACTTCAGCCACTTGAAAATTTAAGGAGGGCTCGGGGTCATTTCTTCTTCCCGTGTGCTTTGCTCTGCTTTCAGCCCGCCGATGATGAGACGCTGCCGACGAAGATGACGCATCGGGGAGAGGAGATTTTAGTAACTGGGGCGGAGGAGGAGAAGCAGCAAGTGGTGAGAGGGGGAGGAAAAGGAGCCTATATAAAGCAGCAAAATTCAGAAACAGTCAGTGCTTTCTCAGAAGAGAGAAATGAAAGAGAGAAAGAGCAAAGTTCAGAGAATTTTGGAACCACCAGATACATTATAAAAGTGAGCTGAGACTCAGCCACACCTTGAAACAACACTCATCCCATGGATCAGACTCAAAACCAAGACATGTCCATCCCATCACTTTTCTCAAACGGAATCAAATCTTCAGGCCCCAATCCCGCATTATCACAGAATTGTTAGGCTTGGAAGGGACCTCTGGAGATCATCCACTCCAATCTCCTTGCCAAGGCAACGTGACCTACAGCAGGTGACACAGGAACGTGTCCAGGTGGGTTTGGAATGTCTCCAGAGAGGGGGATTCCACGCCCTCCCTGGGCAGCTGTGCCAGTGCTCAGCCACCCTCAATGGAAAGAAGCTCTTCCTCATGTTGAGGTGAAACTTCTTGTGGTTTAGTTTATGGCCATTGCTCCTCATCCTGCCACTGGGCACCACTGGAAAGAGCCTGGCACCATCCTCTTGGCACACAACTTGGAGATATTTATCTGCATTAATGAGATCCTCTCTCAGTCTTCTCTAGACTAAACAGGCCCAGTTCCCACAGTCTCTCCTTGTAAGAGAGACTATCACAGAAATCAGTGGTCTCCCAAGGTCTGAAATTCAAGGAAAGTGTTTGCAGAATTACCGCACTGAGACCAAAGCTTTACTGGGCAGAGGCACCGGGGTCAACACAGCAAGGTAATGCACCAGGAGTCCCCAGCAAAGCACAAGCCCCAGCACAGCTTCTGCTTTTCCAACTGCACTGAAAGAACTAAAACATCACCAGATCTTCCAGCATGACCTTCAGAAATGTAAAACTGGGAAAAGACTTAACTGTGGGACTGATGGACCCAGGATCCCATTTGGCGGTGTGTCTCATCCTGTAAGAACGCTCCTGCCTCACTCGGCCAAGGCACTCAAAGTTTGCACCAGCAGATAATGAGAGATAATAAATGCAGAAACAACTGCTGCTCAATCATGTGTATGAAACAGCACACATAATTAGAGCTGCCTGGATGTGCAAAGGCTCAAAATTAAAAGTCAGCAACTTCTACTGCTACTTCTTGATTTTGGCAGGTTTCACTTTCCCACTTGGCATCCTCACAATGTCTTTGGTGAAAACTAAGATAACAGTCTTAATCATCAAGCACTTGTTTTTTGTAAACACGCATGTGTGTTCATCAGACAAATAATCCAGTACCTGCTGCACATTTAACCTCTCCATGACTGTGCAGAGCATTTACCCAAGTCCTGCAGAGCCCTCAGTCCCTGCACTTGGACCTGCATCCCACCCACTCCAGAGCCTGCTACATGCTGGCTCATCCTTCATGCTCGCGGCTTGTTTTCTCATCCATTCACACTATGTGCTTCCAAGGCTGGGTTTTACTGGCACAGATCCCTAAAATGTCTTCCCAAACACATACAGTACTGCTAGGAAAGCCATCATGACAGATAATAGCGCTCTTATGCCAAGAACAAATCATTTTTAACTCATGTTTTCTTTAACTCTTAAGTTTGTTTCCGGCAATTCTGAGATATAACTAACCACAGGTTCCCAATGTCTGCCTTGGAGAGGGAAAGGAGTGTGTGGGGGAATCTCTTGTTGATTAATTAAGGCACAAATGTACACACCTCTGTTTAAATCACTTTGACTATTCATGCTAAGATAGCTCAAGGAACTGATGACCTGGTCAGTCCCTGGACTGAAATTTGGAACTATGTAACTGGAAAACCAGATTATTCCCATTGCCTATCAACCACATCATGGCAGCAGGGGCACTAGGCTCTGACAGCACCCAGACACATTGTTTCCTAGACAAGCTCCTCCTTTGATGGGTTACCCTCTCACTTATCCCAAAGTCAAACCTATATTAGCTTTCTGTTTTCATAGTCAGCATCCAGCAGTAAATTCTCCCAGAAGCTATGACACCCATCACAAACTTCAGTCCAACTCAGATATCCTCAGCCCGGCCACAAGTGACGTTGCATATAATTTCCTCAGAATCTCCTTCGGAGCAGTGCAGTACTCATGGGAATCAATACTTTAGAACCCCTTAGAAAAAGAAGCAGCTAATTTGAACTGTTAATTAACCCCAAAGACTCATAGCCCAAATCCCTGTCTCCCAGGCTCCCTCACCGAGGGATCTGCTCCCCATCCATTCCCCTGCACACACCATTTGCAAATACAGAGCCCTCAACTTTAACAGGAATCCTCCTGAGCCCAACTCCTCCCTAAATAAGAGATGGAGAGCAATTTTAAAACACATGCCATTATAAATGCCAGTGACAGCTAAATTCCCACTCCCATGCAAAACTACCATTGAATAACTGGGGGAAAAGGCATGGCCTTTACATGGCCTCACCACGGACAGCAGCAAAGATTTACTAGCAAAGGGCAGTAGTGAAGTCTTCTACCTCTAAAATTTTATTGCTCTTACATAATATGCTATCATGCATTTACCAGCACACTGTGAAGCGCTGTCATAAATATTTAAACTGCAATGACAAAGTAAGAGAGCTGTCGGTCGCTCCCATGTTCCTGGTTTTCGCTGCTCGCTCTCCTGGGCCCACGGTGAGGGAAGTTATTGATGTGCAGAAAATAAAAGCTCCAAGGGTGAACCAAACTAGACGCATATCCCTGGCTTTCAGCAAAGCAAAAGGGACTTTAACTTGTTATTAACAGGTCTTTCTGCACCAGGGCCTCTCCTGGTCATTAGGGCCAGGCTCGTCATCAGCAAGGCTCCCCTCCCCACACACTTGCCCGCCTGCATTAGTTATTACATTTGATAGCTTTATGGTATTATTTGAAGCTTGCTATTTACCTAGTTACACAAGACCCAGAGGCTGAGACCCTGCTCTCTGCCTGGGCTGCAAATCTCTGCAACTACCTCCAAAATAGCCCAGATTTTATGACCCATTAGGTTTAATGATAAATCCTCGGATTTATGTTCCAGGCTAGTGAGCAATGAGAGATCAAGGGCTAAGCTTTGCTTTATCTGCGGGCCAAGGGAGATGGTTATTTCTATAATTTTATTTTCCTCATCATTTGCCATAATGACTGCAATGCTTTGCTGTGACATCATGGCAATTTTTTGCTTTATCTACGTCAAAATCAATACCACACTTGGTCCTTTCACACCCTCTCCCACCAGGATGGGGTAAATCCAGCTACAGACTAGCTAACTCCAGATCCTCCTGGTGCATGGACGGCAATGGTTTCCAAGCTGCAAATACTGCTGGAGGTGGGACAACAGTCTGGGAATGAAGGCTGTTCTGCTTTGAACCATCTTTGTGCATTTGTGGTGCTTTACATGCAATGCCAGTGGTGCCTGAAGTTGAGATAAATTTTGCTTCACGGTGCTTTAAACCCAGAACCGTGAAAAGAGCAGAGAGAACTTTGGAGAGATGCTACTCAGCATGGTCCGGTATCTGCATTGATTGATCCCCTGTTTTAACAGTTTCTCTGAAAAGCCCATGCCTCTGGAATCCGCGGAATGCAAGAAAATCTCCAATTTGCTCTCCAAATCTACTTTAAAAGAAATAAAGAGAAAATTAAATGCCGCGTGTTACAGGCAAAAGTCTTGAGAAATGGCCCATAAGGACCACAAATGTTCATGCAACTCAGAGTTTCACACCTGCCTGGCTTTAACACGCTCATCCCAAAGCCAGGCTCTGCACTCTTTAGAGCTGGCCCAAGGCTGGTTAGTGGCTTCAGCAAGGACAGGTGGGTGCATCACAGAGTGACAGGGCCAGAGGTTGGAAAAAGGTTAAAGAACACCACGATATTACAAAGCTAATCATGCCCTAAAGTTATTTTCTTCAAAGATTATTACACCTTTTTGACTATGCTGTGCAAGTACACTAATACTACTGAAGTAATACCAAGAAAGGATAGAAAAAGTAAACATTAAAGGGCAAATTTTGAGCAGCTCAAATTTGTAGAGCGAAGAGGATGCCTAATATAATAAAGGGAACTTGTCAGGGGAATGGCACATTATCCAATCTTTTTCTTGACTGACAGCTTGACAGTCTCTCACCCATTTTAAAAAAAGTCTTTAAAAAGCATTAGTTAGCAATTATCACCAATTTTCCTATTAATTCCACGGAAAAATAGCTGGAGTTTAATTTCTAGCTAAATCAGGACTGTTGACTGCTTTTCTTCCTCATACAGAATCGGAAATTGAAGACAAACAGTGAGATGCTCATAGATCAGTAGGAGGAGATACCAAAAAGCAAAGTAAACAGGAGAAGAAATTGTATTAGAATAAAAACGGCAAAACTAATGGAACAAAATCTCACAGAAACCCTTTAACCCTCAGCTAAAGGTCCTTTCCAAGTAGCAGCATCAGGCTGTTGAGCAAAAAACGCAGTAACTCTGTGGACCAAGTCCTACCAGATGCTGAGGAAAAAGTCAAAATGCTTCTTCAAGCAGAAGTTTATGACAAATGTGAGCCCCAGAGGTATTGGGTTTCTCCCGCCACACACACAGTACCAGGGATCTGTCGCACTGATGATGTCCAGATTCAGAATGGATTGCCCAAGAAGAAAGAAGCCCTGGCTTCAACTTGAGCTCATGAGAAGAGAAGTCTTTGGGGTGATCTAGCTGAGGCCTTCCAGTGCCTGAAGGGAGCCTACAGGAAACATGGAGAGAGACTATTTACAAGGGCATGGAGTGACAGGATAAGGGGGAATGGCTCCAAGATGAAAGAAAGTAGGTTCACATTAGATATTAGGAGAAATTCTTCATCATGAGGGTGGTGAGGCACTGGAACAGGCTGCCCAGAGAAACCGTGGATGATTCCACTCTATGATTCATTACAGCAAACCTTTCTCTTGGAAAGCAGCAGTCCTGCTGATGGGCAACACGTTCCACACTCCTCTCCCCAAAAAGAGGAAAAAACATCCACTTATGGTTAGCCTGTTAAGAAATTAAGCCACTTTTCAGCTAGCAGTGCTCTGCCTCAGTGTTTAAATTATTTATCTCACGCCTTGTACTTTGTAAGTACTTGAAAAAGCCCTACTTAGTCTCCCTGTGAATATTCACAGTGCTAAGAGTTGGCTCTCAAAGAGATTGGGTAGGAAAGCACTGATGTGGGATGGATGCTGCAGTTTCAGTAGCTTCTGTATTGCTTCTGTAATATAATGGAAAATGAGTGACATGCTTGTGTCCCTCATAAAAGCCCTGCCCAAGTAAAGCATCTCTCTTGCTTTCCGGGACTCGACTCTCACCTCCATCCAAGCGGAGGCCTCTTCTGTCTCATCCCTAGGAATAAATCCTCCATGGCACACGGGCATGAGGTTTTGCACGTGCTTCCCCAGGCAGTCTACAGGGTCCGTGTTACACCATCTGCTTTAAACTGAGCCCTGTCATCAATACTCAGTTTTGGCAGGAAAGCCACTGGCAGTAACTGCTTTCCTTCACTGCCAACCCCTGCCTGACTTCCAGTAGGAACGGGGTTCTTTCCATGGAGCCACATGACTGCAGTAACAGACATCCATACACGGGATTTTTCTAATTTGTTTGCTTTTCTACTTCTCATCCTTCATTTACTGTCCTAAAAATGTCAGAACAGAGAGCAGAACTTAAAAGGCAATCACCACCTGCAAGCGTTGTAGCAACACTAAGCCATTTTGGCAGCCAGGCCTCTCTCAACACATGCTCACAGGGCCCATATCCCTCGTGCTGGGAAGAAGCAATGTAGACCCTGGCTTATGGCTGCATCATTCCAAGCTCCTGCATAAAACATGGGAGCACCCAGAGACTTCCTAAAGCAGCCGATGGCTTAGATTACAGCCACTGCCGTGGCACTGGAGCACTCCCCAGCAGCACCCTAAACTTTACGTTTCCAACATAAAACCCCCGGTGATGTTGCTTCTCCAAACCCTGCTGGCACATCCCACGGCACAGACGGTGCCTCCCAACCAGCCACCCCACTTGGGTCTCAGTTGCAATTCAGCCACGGGATTTTCTGCCCTTTGATTATTTTTTCCCCTGTGACACAAAGCATAAATGGAAAGAAGCGTTGTTATTTGGAAAAGAGGAGTTCAGTGCCCACACCAGAGACAAAATTATGTACCGTTATTCTTTCCTGCATGCTTCAAACTCTGGGATAGAGGCAGAGCTCAGGGCGCATTTACTTTGTTCTCATCCTGCTCCCAGGAAAACCTTCCTGTTTCTTCAGCCTAGAAAATCACATTTTTCCATACAACCCAAAACCAAATACCTTCCAAACCCTGCGAGAAATGCTGAAAATCTGTTAGCTTTGGGGTCTTTACACCCAAGGGAGAAACAAGTTTCATATATGCAAACCCAGGTTTCTGTGGCCTTGGCAGGATTCAGATGAAAAATCAAACCATTTAAACATTCTAACAGTATACTTACATTTCATGATGTGCTCAGTTACAACCCTTTTTGAAATTTATTTCATTTCTATGTCCTTCTATGAGCAGTGAGTAGAAGATGCACCAAAAATATTTTCAATGTATTTATTTACGTGGCCCAAACAACCCAATATGGCATTAAGAATTGTTTTCATAATCCTGTCAAGTACTAAAAGCTTCCTGGGATGGATTGAGCCTCTTCAGCACAGGACCAGAGAATTCTGCACCTTCGGAAAAAATTAAAACTAAACACCTAAAGTGCTTTTCAAAAGCAATTATCATAATCCCTGCTGTTACCCAGAGGGAAGCAGTGGCACGCAGAGGTTAAATAACTTCTTGGAGGCTGCTCAGCGAGCAGCACAGCCCGGATTAGAGTCGCTGTGCCGCCTGACTTCCAGCTCCAGGCTCAGCCCAGCACCTTAAATAGCTGCAGTGCAATTAATTAGCTCTGTCCCCTGGGCACGCATCGAACTTGGGGAAGGGGAAAGCTGGAATTTAACTTAATGACACAAAACTTTCTATGGAGAATCCCTGGAAAGAGACGTTAAGTTTTAACGACTATGACCTGAGCAAGTTGTGCCAAGGCAGAGGGTAAAAGCTTTTACTGCCACCAGCTTGGGACAAGTGAATTATTCACGCGCAGCAGAGCATATCACAATAAAAGGTTTATAGGGGCTATCACCAGGACCATTCCTGTGGCATTTATTCATTCCAGTATTTGTTTGTTGGCATTTCTTTTGTCCTCTGCCACCAGGGACCTCTACACCCTTCTCTTTGTGGGGTACCTTTCCTTCGAGGGAAACAACAAAATTTGTGCCAAGGGAGTGGTTTAGCGACACTGCACATTTTTATTTACATTGTTATTTTGCACTAATGTGTATTTCTACAGGGATATCTGGCACATGTGGTTTTCCCCCACCAGAGGTGACTGTCTGTGTCTACTTCCTCTATTCCCTTGCCTACAGCTGCAGTATCTCCTTTACTTCTTTTGCTGCCTCCAGCAGGGAACAATAAATCTAGTCGGAAAAAGGAAAAAATCTCTAGTGCTATTTTGGGCATCCAAGTTCTTTGGCTTAACCTATTTTTGGAAGAGCATCTTTGTTCAGCAAAATCAGAACTCCGAGCCCTGTGACACCGGGGCAGCGCATCCCGCTGCAGGCGGAGCCGTTTGCCAGCGGCAACCTCTTAACAGCAGGGCTGGCACGCAGAGCAAAGCCAGGACAGCCCAGAAGGGAAATGATGGGAGACAGGATATCACTTCCACTCTCCATCACTTGCATGTCTCTGAGCAAGTCACGCCGCTCCTCTACCGGGAGTTTTGGCCATGCCCACCCCGGCACACAGCAGATGCACAAACAGGATGGGTGCACCTCATGCCATAAGCTCCCCATAGTGAAAATATGTCTTATTACCTGTCCTGGCAGCCTCCAGCCCTACCAGGACCCCAGTTCTGGTGGCTCATTAGATATAAATATCAATTGGTATACACAGCTCATGTTTGTATAAAAGTTTTGGTTAAGACATAAGAAAGGTCACAACTAGGAAATAGCAGCCCAGCTCGTGAAAGAAGAGCTAAACAGGTTTCATACATTTCTGTTTTGTTAGTTTAATTTTAAAAGATATTCATGCTCTCTGTGCTCTGAAACAGTAATTACCTTTGTACTTCCATCAGCTGCACCTTCCAAAAGTGGTAGCACTTTTACATGGCCCAGAAAAAAAAAAACCAGTTGGAAAAGATGCAAAGTAGCTGACTTGGTATGTTGTGGCTGGCTCTGCACAAGGTAATGGGAGCACCCCCTTCTCACATCACTGCACTCGCAGGCACCACTTGGAAAGGGATAATCTTTGAACCTGTAAGGCACAAGACTTGGCTTAGAGCCGGCGTTTTGTGCCAGGGCTGCAAGACAGCTGCTTTCAACAGGCAGAGCTGAACCACACGAGAACCAAACGCTGTGGCTGGTCTTAGACCAGAAGCCCTGGCCACAGTTCTGCTCTCTGAGTTGCTTCTCTCCAGGAAAAAAAAAAAAAGCGAAGTTGAACATTTAATTGGAGAGAAAATATTTTGTTTTCTTGGTTGTTGGGACAGCCCTCCAAATGCAACACTGAGCCCTCCTGGGCTCGGTGACAGGCAGGCTGAAGCACCAGCACTAACAGTTAATTCTCCAGTGAACCTCTCTGGCCTGAAAGATTAAAGGTTTAATTAGAGTTACCTGAACATTAAATACCACTGAAGTGCACTGAAAGCTGCTCTAAATGGGGAGTGGGGGGGAGAAGCCTTTTAAACAGGCTCATAACTGGGGTTAGTTAGACATAACTATGGGTTTTGTGCACAGTTGTTACTGATTTTGAATCATTCTGCTTTTCGGCTCTTTTTCCTTGATAATAAAGCCAATGCAGCTGTGCATCAGGGAGTGCTCTGGCACACCTCATCACCAACCACAGCTAAATTTAACAGGGGAAGTTGTCTTAAATAAATCAAGCTTTGTATCTAGAAGGAAGGGAGGCACCCTATGAAACTCCTACTGAAGAAGACACAAGCCTGAACTAGACACCAGAGAAGTTACAAGGGAGGATGCCACTGAAACCGAGGCTCTACTGCCGTGCCATTCAATTTTTGAGCAAACAGTTGTTTAAAACAACTTCCATGCTTTAAATTGCTATGGAGAGTAGTAAAACCCTATGTTTAACAGGTGGGAAAAATAAGAGTACAATTGGAAGGTGGTAAAAAGTATATGCTCTCCAGGTGTGAGGGATACCAACCATCTGAAGTTTCCATCACCACCCTCCTAGCTTCACCTGGCTGCATTCACTGACCATTCCACCCTGACAAGAGAGGCTTCGCTCATCTTCCCCCAAAACTTGGGGAAACCTGGCCAAACCCTGCAGCAGACCCAACAGGCCAACTCCACTGACTTCAGCAAGAAGCAAAGCAGAGACAGCCCCAAAAATGCCTCCGGGATGGCCAACCAGCACCATGAGTCAGCAATGCTAATGCCAGGAGCAGGGGTATCATGAGGAGAAATTTTAGCAAGAGGTTTTGTTTGAGCTTTATGCATATTTCTGAACCTCTTCAGCTGCTGGTAGCCACAAACACCTGTTAAGAGTTTCGGCACACGCCACACGGCAGACTTGTGTTTGTAGCTTTTACAAAGTAAACCGGTAAAACCAGAGTGAATTCAGGTATTTGAACAAGTAGATGCCAAACACTTCAGATTCTTAATTGGAGCAGCTTCAAAGCAATAACTGAATTTAAGTGCCAAATGTGAGGGTGATTAGAAGAGAAGCAGAGATGCAGGCGCTCTTCTGCTCCGTTCTTCCTGTTCTTTTTTCCATACATCCCTGAAACAGCTGACACCTGTGCCAGCATCACCTCTCGGGCTTCAGCCACACGAGCTGGAGTCGTCTTTTAACTCAGCTTTAAGCCCAAGTTACATGGCTGATGTTGAAGAGAACAGTTTGTCTCCCCCATTTCAGCAGCAAATCTGGGGTCAGAGGTGATGCCAATCACATAAGGCAAAAACTCAGACTTGTTGTTAACTACCACCGTAAGAAGTTTGTTATCAGCTGATTGACAGTAGTAGTTGACACTGGGGAGTAAGTTTCTTACAAAGCATTTTATTTCCCAAATATTAGTTTTCAAAGTAAGAGTGGCCAAAATCGCCTACTTTAGCAAATAATAACTGAGAAGTAAAATGTTTTTCAGGAACTTTGCCTGTTATACACTTCCATTTTAGAATAAGCCACTGGGATGCTAAGAACTCACTGAAAGCCAAACATTGACTTACTGTGAGCATTCACGGCTGATGAAGATGTCAAGGAAAAAAAAAAACCAAACCCAAACAGAAAAGCCACCGGGAAGCAAGAGAGGTGCCAAAGCAATAAGGGAATCAAACAAGCAGTGGGATTTACTAAGTCTGGCTCAGCAGGGGGTTGCCAAGGGAATTTGCTGATGACTCGTAACAGGGTTCTCCACAACAGGCCTGCCGTGGTCTCTCCGTGCCACCGCTTCCCTGCGGGAAATGACTCCTCGGAGCGCTCTGTTAAGTGCGGTTCAGCAGGCGCTACGAACGAGCGGCACGCACCCCCCACCCCGTGTCTGGTGAGCCCTCATCTCCTCAGAACGAGGTTGGAAAACTACACAAGTGTGTAACAGCACTCAGAGCTCCTGCACAAAGGGGAGGCAGGACTATGGCACACTGGTCTAAAATCATTTGATGAAAAATAATCTCTGCTAGAAGTCACGGTTTCACTGGGATCAAAACCATTTGTAAATGTGTTTGAAGCAGGAGGAAGGAAAAAGTTTAGCTTCAGCACTCTCAACGTGAGAGTGAGTCTTTCCCTCAACTCAAACCATGTTTTTGCTCGGTTTATCTCCAATTAATACACGTGATAGCATAAATACATAATTCCACACTGAACAAAGACCCTCCATCCACCTGAAACAAGCTACAGCCAAAAAAATGTTACTAAACCACAGAAAACAGACAATAAGGTGAACCACAATGAGTAACTCCCAAAGCTTTACCTGGCATAGCAGCAGCAGCTCTGAAACCGGTGCCCTACCCCTTGCAGACAAGTCCCTCATCCCCACCTGCAAGCCAGGAGAGCAGCTGCTCACCACGGGAGGATCAGCACACAAGTAACCCCCCTGTAGCAGAAGCAGCAGCAGATCAGCAGGAATGCAAAGGGCCATTTTGTGAACCTCAAACTGGAACAGAGGAGCTCCTACAGCTTCTGCTCAACCTCACTCCTGGGGGTGCAGACGGCCAGGGAGCGCCTCGAGAGGCACTAAATCCACTCTTTGCATCAGAAACATCATCCTCAGGATTCCCCAACGCTTCCAGATGCATCCTCCACCACAAGAGGTCTGTCCCCGGCAGCGGCAGCGATGCTCACAGCCATCAACACCGGTTTTCACACAGGGCAGGGGAGCTCGGCTCCCTACTGCAGCCGTAAGCAGCGCTGTTTAAAGTTTCATGGTACAATAAAAGCAATAAATTAGGAGCAATGATTCCTTAACAGCTGTCTGGGCAGCAGGGACCACTGAGATCTATCTCAACACAGGTGCCAACTCTCCTCCTTCATTTTGCAAATGCTAAAGACATAAAAAATTCTAAAATGAAGGGGAAAGGTTACTGGCAGAGTGGTCTCACTGCTGGCCCCTCTCCAGTTGGTGGGAATGTTATCCTTACTGGCAGTGACAGCCCATTTTATCTAATGCTGAATATTTGGGGAGAAAAATTCCATTGTTTCTTTATGTTAACAGAGCGCTGGTGCGTAACAAAGAGGAAGAAAGGCAGCCTGCGTGCTGCTGGCGGGTTGGTAAGAAATTCTCAAGGTCTGATCGATACCGTGAAAAAAACACCCCTCCTGGTCTGAGGCTGGAGCGTTATTCAAGCATGGCAGTCACTATGCAGCTCATTTTCTTTAGCTACGATGATCTGAGACTAATGAACATAGAAAGAAGAGCGGAGTCGATTGCAGGCATTCCTAACCCTTTATATGAAGGAAAAAAAAAAAAACAAACCAGCGAGTAGAGATACAGAGTCGCATGCAGGAGCATTTCCAGGAGCGGCTGCACGGCTCTCTGGGCACCTGCTACCTGGGGGAAACCCAAAAGCACATGATATTCACAGAAAAGTTGGGCGCAACTTCTGGAAAAAAATGACAAAAAACAAAACGCCCTTGGGGAAAGAAAGAAAGAAAGGGAAAAAAAAAGCCATTGTTGTGGGAAATCCCAGCAAGGTATTTAAAGCAAAGGGTCGCCGTAGGTGATTCAGAAGAGGAGCCCGGGAGCTCCACGAGAGAAGCCCGGCTGCCCCTGCCCAGCCTGCGCTGGCAGCGCCCGCGGCTCTGCCCGCTCCGCACAGGTGCGG
>VZRE01009747.1:831790-885964 GCA_013396775.1 Cephalopterus ornatus
CTGCCCGCGGCTTTGTCCGTCTGTCCGCCCGCCCCCAGCGCGGCCGCCACAGCGGCGCGTACCCGCGTTCTGCACCAGCCAAGGGACCTGCACGCCCAACATCTATTCCTGCAACAACCCTTGTACCTGGACACCCAACACCTATTCCTGCACCAGCCAAGGCACCTGCATGCCCACACCCCAATTCCTGCACCAGCCAAGGCAGCTTCACACCCACACACCTATTTCTGCACCAGTCCACACACCTGGACACTCACGCACCTGTTCCTACACCAGCCAAGGCGCCTGGGCACCCACACAGCTGTGCCTGCACCAGCCAACGCACCCGTGCATCCTTCCACCCAGGAACCCCCAACCTGTGCCCCCACCCGTGCGCTTGTGCACCCATGTATCACCCCCCTCATTCCTGCACCAGCCCATGCACCTACACACCCACACACCCACCCATGCACTCATACACCCATATATGGCCCACCTATGCCTGCACCAGTCAGTGCTCCCACATATCCAGCCATCCACGTCCAATTTATGCACCCTTCCTCCAACACATCCACCCATCTGTCTGCCAATCCATGCTCCCATCCGCATCCGTCCATTTAAACCCCAGCTCTGCAACCATCTACCCACATGCACCTACATCCACCCACCCGCTTCCTTCTGCACTTGGACCTCAGTCATTATATATATATTTATATGTATCTATTTTATAAAAGTAACCATGTTGACGTTTCATTACCAGTAGCTCTCCCCGAGCAATGGCCACATGCTAAGGAACAAATCCGGTTAAGGCAAGTGATGGAAGGAAGCAATCAGAGGAGTACGACAGCCAAACCCCATCTATCCCATCTAATTTTGTTGTATTACTGCTGGCAATTTGTGGCTGCCTCTGAAAGCTGCCCTAAGCCTACGTTTTTATATAATGTTCCATAAAAAAGATTAAGATTGCCTTTAATAAAGGTACGTATTGGTCCTTCCACATGCTAAATCCAGAGGGAGATGATGGTGTGTGCTCATGGATGACCATAAACCATCCCTGTCAGGAAACACCAAGCACAGACAGCAAAGTGCTTCTCAGAGGCACCTGCAGCAGAAGATCCCTGGGAAGAAAAGACCCAAAGTCGATTTGATTGATACAGCCCTGCATGGGAGAGGAGTGATTTCATACTTAATAATGTTGAATTACATATCATTTGTAGTTTCTTTGATGCCCTTTTGCATTAGCACTCACTCTGTATGGCAGGAGCAGAGAGGATATGACAGGAACAGCTGGAAGATAAAGGTCTACACTGGAGCTGTGTGGATGGCCAGGCATAGGGAGGTGCCGAGGCTCTCATGGCACTCAGCTGCTCGCCCGAAGTCTAAACAGGTTTCTGCACGTATGAAAAACCCTACATTAGCAACAACAACAACAAAAATCCATCAGAAATGTGCTCTTCCGTTACCCATAATGTCTGCTTTTGCCTTCTTTTCTTTATGTTCCCTTCAATCACTGCTCTACCTAAGGCTGCGAGATGAAATGAGCTCCCTTTGTTCTTCACAGCACATGGTGCTGGTGTTTGCTGGGATGGCAAAGCACCTGCTCTGGCCTCAAAACCTGACCATGGCAGTAGTGGGCAGTGCCAGGACAAGAAGGGGCACTCTCCTTGCTGGGAAGGAGACTGGGCACAGACAAACACAGTCCAAAATACAGCAGAAGGCTGTTCAGAAGCTCTGGACTGTAATTTTGACCCCTTAAATGTGAAATTCGGAGGCAGGCTGGTTAATGTGACCCTGAGTGGGTGCCACTGTTGAAGGTGCTCTGTTGCTCCTGATTTCCATTGGCTTGCAGTGGGTTTTGCAGCCAGAAGCATCATTTGAAATCAGCAGCCACTGAGAGCTGAGTTTTTTCTGGAGAAAAAACCCAAACAAACCAAAAGTCCTCAAAAAACCCCAAGCCATGCTAAAACTTTCCTTAAAGAAAAAATCCCACCACAACAACTTGAGTTTAAACCTCACCACAAAGCTGAAGCCTTTCCCTGGTGCATCAGACCAGAAATAACGTGTGGGACGAGGCAGGGAAGGTTTCCCTGCTCTGAGTCAGCATGAGTGACGTGTGTCTGTAATGCAAGGTGTTGCGTGTCACATCTTGGCATGGTGCATATGGCTTCTGGCAGGGGAACAAAAAGAAATCAAGTCTTTGCTGTTTTTGTCTTTAATCTCAAGTGTGATTTGGAGGAAAGCGTCTCAGTGAGTTGGCAAAATGGGCTGATGGCTGCGAAACTGCAGCGCCGGGAGAGAGGCACCATTGCAGGAGCAATGAGGGGAGGAAGGGAGGGAGCAAGAACCCCCCTGCATCCCGTGGGGTGCTGGGAGAAGGGGTGGCTCAGTAACGAGAACCCACTGAGACTCACACTGAAGGGATGTAGGAACATCCATCAGCATTGGAAAATCCCATCCTGTGTGTTCCCAGAGAGCCCTGAACCCCCTGTGTCCTTGTGGTTGAAGCCAACATAAAAATCAGGTGTCTAACTTGGACATTAGTTTCTCCCCAAAAGCCAGGTGAACTACCTGAAGGATGGACTTGACTATTTAATCCCTTAAATCTGAAAAATAGATGTTATATATGCACAGATAGACCCCAAAGCCCCCCAAAAAGCTTCATTTTGCTTTTGGCTTACTCTTACACACCAAGGTATGAATAAGAAATAAGGCCCTTCAACTCACTGCAGCTGCCCTGAGATAGATTTGATGCAAACGAAAGGTGGCTAAAAAGGCAAAATATCCTTTTCCCAGAAAAATCAGAGCATAAAGTTCTTAATTTTTTTAACTTACCATGATTGTATGTTTAAAATTTGGTAGTTGTAATTTAAAAACTGAATCAATAGCACTAAACACTATGGCCTAGGTTTCACTCTAATATTATAATAAATAGAAATAAACTCCTACACATTTTGGATCAAGCGAAGCCACTGCAGTGGCTGAAGCGTTTCTTGAACCATCTGGATCAGGAGGGTCTTGAGACTCTAAATTCATTATCTACAGAACCATTTCTCCCTGGGATGCACAGAAAGATGTTCTTTCCTGCAGTTCACTACAATTTGAGAAAACCACCAGGGATTGAAACCAGAGAGGGAACAGGCTATTGCAGTTTCCCCCATATGAGTCTTTAAAAGGACTTGGTGATTAGAAACACCCCAGCCTGCTGTCAAGAGGTGTTACTTCCTGTGTTCAGAATGTCCATTTCAAATGCAGAATAAGTTTTGAACACTGTATGCTCGCCCTTACCCTGTCTGTCCATCATGTTTAAGATTAGGATGTGATTTAAATTAGAGCACAGTAACTAATGTATGTTACTTACTCCGCTCTGTAGTGCACCCTGACACAAATTAACATCAAAATTAGTCATGTAGTAGAGGTGTCAGTCATCAGTTTGGCCCATAAAGCAAAAATTGGTAAGGAACTTTAGACTTAATATGCAGATTCTTAAATAAATATGGTAATAGCATATCCTAATCATAAGTGAAAAAACAGTACTAGGCTCCGGTGAGGAAGTATCAGTTGTTCCTTAGGAAAATAATTAAAAAGTACAAATGGAGCACAAGATTAATTTAAATAATCAATTTTGTGTTTCCTGCTAGCTGATTTAAATCATGATGAAAATTGTTGATTAAATCCCCTCATTTAAATCAGTGCCCCTTAATGAGAGTGAAAGCCTATGAACATAAGCCCATAATAGTAATAAAAGACTCTTCAGAGAAGAAATAGCTTTCACAAGAATACTTCTAGGGCTAGGATAACACCAGCCATCCTTTGCAAAAAGAAATACATCTCACAGCCAAGCCATTCTTCTCCCCTAAGCTCTTAACCCTGTAAAAAGAGCAGGGATTGGGCAATAAGTCATAGGATATTCACAGCCACATTACGTAAGTCCAGCTGAACTGGTGATCCTTCCCACTAACCCTCGTCGGAGATGATGATGAAGTATTGCTGGAATAATTAAAAAGACAGGTTTGAATTCCCTAAATAATACAGATGAATGCCCTGTCCAGCTATTCATCTCGGCAGCCAGCAGCCTTTTAAGGGCTGTGAGCTGCTGCACAGGGAGGATGGCTGAGGGATGCTGAGTGGAGTGCGACTGTGCTCCTGTGCAGCCCCTGGCCTCTTTCTAAAATGCTGTTGAAGGGCCACTTCTCTGGTACCAGAGCAGTTACTCTCATAACTACACCTCACGTCTCCTCTAAACTTAAGGTGTCTTTGCTTTCCCTTATCAGTCAAAATCTGAGCACAAAAGCATTCATTATGAATTTACAGCAAATGCAGGAAACTGCATTTCACTGAGGGTTGCACGTATATCATTGGCCCATACATTGTCCCATTTTACATTGTCCCAGGCTCTTCCCCGTGGTTCATATAATTCACAGCACTTCCTGGTCCTCTTGACTTCAAAGCATTAGGGATTGCTCCCTGAAGAGTGTATCAGTACAACCGCCTGGCCTCTCTCTCTATTTGCAAGGGTGACAGTAACCTCTATTTCCGTGCTGCCCAGTGCTCCTCCCTCACTCTAGCTCCTGGGCTCGAGAGGTGTGGCTCCCAGGCAGATTTCTGCCCTTTTGGGAAGTGTACCATGGGATGAAGGCTTGAAGGCACGACCTTCACTGCACCAAGATCTGTCACCGGAAGACAGACAAAGAGAACAGATACTAAACTTCATAAAGGTCGTTTTAAAGTTACTGTATATTTTTGAAGCATGATTTCCATAATGCCTGGTCATTGCTCCTGCCAATATCCTTATTGTTCAATGATCAAAAGATACACAGAGCTCTGTAACTAGGGATATTGCAGATTTACACAGGCTTATCCTCACACACCTGTGATTCTTCCCCTTCAACTCATATTTCCAAGGGCAGCAATGGGCCTCAACCCTGCAAGGCAGAGCAAGAGATGCTCTGCAGTTTGCATCTTCCTGGGACACTGTCTGTAGGACATGACTGTTCCAGCTCCAGGGATAACTCTGGCACGTGCAGGGGCTTCAGTTCTGTGATGTGCCCTAAGCATGGTCCTGTCCTGCCTGAAATGATGGCGATGTGAGACTTTATCAGGCACCAATCCGTGTTACCACCCTCTGGGGCAGAGCCTGCAGGTCCTACAGGGGCCTTGCTGTGTCTTATCAGTGGGTGCTGAGCAGATACTGGTTCAGGGACCTTGTGGCCTCTATGATAAATCTATAGGTATCCATGAACACATTTATTTGCTCCTTCTCTTCCCCTCAGCATTTTGCAAAGGCAGTATTACACTTTCGTGTCATGCTGCCCTGCAAATCTGCTTCCAAAAGGCTGCCTGCCTTCTTTCTTCAAAGAGTGTTTCCAGTGCTAAGCAAGATCTCTCAGAGCCCTTGACTTTGCAGCTGGCAAAGTTTACAACATGTTTACAATACCCTGCATAATTTGGCTATGAGATAATGTATAGTATAGTCCTTCAGTGGTGCACAGTGGGAAAAGAACAACTGGAAAAATAAAAAAAAGGTAATGCAAAGCCAAGAAAAGCAGATGGTAGTGAGCTCTCCAAGGGGCAAGAATGAATAAATAACTGCAGGTTTTTTTTTTTTCCTGAGGAAAAATATATTGTCAAATCAATAACACAGATTTTAGGAAATGCGAACAAGATCAAATGTGCATTTTTTCAGTATTAAGCAATGGCACTTCATCAGGACCCATGGTCTGCACTGCATGTGTTTGCCTAAATGAAACAGGGAGGAGTAAAAATAGCATTGCTCTGAAAAGTTCTCATTCGACCTCAAGGTTACATTCCATACTTCCTGGGAAGTTCTCCTATAGGTAACAAGTCAAACCTTCAGGTGTAAATCAGAGTGCCCCAGCAGTTACTGTGCCGATTAGCAGCATTAGATCTTTGACAATCTTAGTCAAGGCTGTGATTCTTACAGAGCAGAACTTCTTGACAATTTTGGGAACTTTCCTGTGTCTGCCGTTAGGGCCACAGGAAACTATGTTTGTTTAATACATCTGTGCATGCTCCCAGAGTGACTAAAAGATAACCATTTTTCTTTTTGACCTCATCAGGTCCAGCTAGAGGTGGGGGAAAAGAGGCTCTTAAAAACAGCCAAGTATACAAATACCCTAATTCTCCTCCAGCAAAATATTTTTTCGCCTCTTTTAAGTCCCTCAGAGGAAGCCAAGCAACATATGGGATGCATGAAAGTTGCTCTCTGCAGATCTGTCAATCCGTTTTAGCGCCGCCGTGCATCAATCCCGGCTCTGCTCCTGCGCAGGCGCTGCCAACTGGCCCTCAGTTAGCTCCTCACCAGGAGACGAACCAGCTCCTGCCATGCTGATCCATGGGCCCGAGGAGCAAAAAGCTGCAAGGCATAAAGTCTCCTGTGCTCTTGCTCTGCAGCCATGGTGCAAAAACAACCTTTGCAGCATCGCCGATGCTTGCTTGGCCACCGGTGACACGGTGGGTTGGGGAGCAGAAGGCAGCGCAGGCTGGGAGGAGCTGCAGCCTCTGGTGTCAGGCAACAACCTTGAGGCAATGGCTGTGGAAGAGGGATGTGTGGAAGAGTGCTGTGTGCTCAAGCCTTCCAAGCTGGCTCCTCTGGAGATGGTGGGTTTGAGGAAAGCACAGCCCGAACCCTGTGGCTGTGGAGATCTTGTGGTGAAGCTCCCTGAGGAGCTACACCTGCTCCAGCCCTTTGGGTAAAGGCAGCCACAGCCCCAAAGTGGAGAATGAGCAGCTACCAGATCTGGAATCCCACAGCACCATCACACAACAATGCTTTGAAAACACCACACATGAGAAGGGGAGGCTCCCTTTTCATTCCTGCTTCTGAAGATCTGGATTCACAGGGTTGGCTGGTTGTAAAAATTAATTGTGTTTCCCCAGCACGTCAATAAAACAAAGTGGTGGGGTATTTCTTGAAAGCCAGCAGCCAGCAAAAGCAATAGGAAGGGTCACCTCTTCCTCTTGCTGCTTTTTGGGAGGCAGTGAATGCTCTGTTAATCGTGCCCATGACACTGATGATAGTATTTTCATTCAAGCTCCGTTTTTTGTTCTGCCCACGCAAATCTGAAGAGCAGGGTGACTACTGTTGCCTTAGCTTTTATCTCTTTCTTCTCAGAGTAGGGCCTGAGCTCCTTAAAACCATGTACTCCTAAGTTCTGCCCCTGATCGCTTTTTAAGAAATTCTAAAAATTTCTTAGGAAGCAATAAGGCCACAGATGAGCCTCCCAGCTGCTAAAAACTGTTGCTCCCCACCCCGCAGGTACCAAGCACTCCTTCCTCTAACAGCAACTCCAAAAGAAAAGGAGCCCCCAGGGTTGTCCAGGGAGTATCCCAGAATTTACAGTGGCACAGTCAGGTCCAGGTACCTGTGGGAGCTGCTGCCAGGTTGGCAGGGTCAGAGGTGGCTCCTTTCGAAATGGTACAGGTTTTGAAGGGACACGAGCTCTCTGGGAACACCTCCAGCTCTAGCCCCAAGCTGCAAACTAAAGTCCTTGCTTTTGTTAGAACATATGGCAAAACCCTGAGTTCTACACGTGTTTTAATGCCAAGAGTGACTTTTAGTTCGGCATCCCACATGGCAAAGGAGCCAGCAGGAGTTTTGTCCAATGGAGAAGAGGGGTTGAAAACAGGCGGTCTATCCCACTGCCATTTGGGCTCATCTACCTTTCCTGGTCACCGTCATGGCCCTGGGTTAGTCCAGCTCTCATCACTCTTTGCTGTCACCTGTCCCTTGACCTGAGAGAATGTGTCCCTGTACGTGACCCTTATATTGCAGGTGACAAAAAACTGCATTGAAAGTACTTCATTACCCAAAGCATTTTTCAGTACAAATGATTCTTTCCAGCAAATTCTAGGCAGGCTGATACTGTAGAGTAATGTAATTCCAGTCACCTGGTAGAATATTTTTCTATAGCTCCTTTATGAGTATCAGTACCCAGCCTACATTCTCTCTCTCATACTTAAGCCTCCAAAATTACACTGATCAAAGCAACCTTCATTTATAAACTGATGTGCTCCTGCATTCAAGAGATGTGCCAAGTGCTAAATATAAGTTTTCTCACTATAGTCAAAATCAAATTTAAATTCCAGCTACCTCTCTGCTAATATTCAGCAAAGGTTTAGCAGAATAAAGCTGTGTTTGTAGAATCAGACACCAAAGATGATTAAATTAAACTGAAAGGGGAATCGGTACAAGCCTGGAATTAGTTTGCTGCAGATACCAGCATTCGTCTCCTCCCCCTGACAGACGGACCCACCTCGTGACCTTTAGTGATCAGAGCAAACAGGATCATGGCTCTGCCAAGCCTGCCCTCCCCTCCAACCCCAGAAGTGTGCTGACTTTAAAAACAGCTTCAGCCTGTGCTGTCTAGAGCAGGGGAACTGCAGGGTGATGCTCAAACCAGTGCAGCATGTTCAAGGCTGGGATGCATCTCCTCCCTCTCAGGGGATGCTCTCCAGCAGACGAGGCACCCATTGAGACCTAAGGAACAACTCTTGGGTTTATCTTGGTGGTCTGCTTTCAAAGAAAAAGACTGCCCACTGTCTGGGAAAAGACAGTAATTTGATCAAGATGGAAAAACCAGGAAGGTGCCTGAAGTCAGGATGTTGCCGTGATGAGTTGTTGAGTGCAGGCAGGCGGAGGAAAGCATCCCAGGGATGGGCCGGGGTTTACTTCCTTGGCTTTGCTAATCTGGCTCTTTTAAAGCAGCACTAAAATTAACAATGTAAAAACCAAGTCCTCACTATGGCTATAGCAAGAGAGCTGAAGGGATTGAAAGCACATGGCAGCAAGAGGAAGTTGTTCATCTTCTCTTTCCCGCCCTTCCCCATTAGCTGTTACTCTTGGGCACTGTTTCCTCCGAGCGCCCTGGATGCTACAATTGTGCTGATGGCTACATGCAAGAGATGGAAAACAGCGTGCTGCAAAGCAGGATTTCTCTTGACTGTTACAGACACACACACAGGTTTGCCAAGACACCTTGTTCTCTCCCTGCAGCCCTTCTGCTGGTACCGTTCCAGGTCTCCTCTGAGCACAGATGGAGAACAGCACCAGGTTGTTTGCTGCTCTTGCCTCACTAACGTCAGTGACCTGATTTACAATCCAGACTGAGACCACTGCTCCTATTTGGTGTGTGGTACAAACCATTGCTGCTCCTCAGAGACTTGCACACACTCAGTTTTCAACAACAGAAAGGGTTTTCACCCTTTAAGAGGTGAGGGTTAACACGGCTCCTTGGCAACATAAATTGAAAGGATAAATTGTAGGAGCGGGTATCCCACAGCAGTGGCACAGTCTCTAGCAAAGAAAGCCACTATCCAAATTCAATTAGACACAGCCCAGGAGGGGGGGAAAAAGGGCTGACAACCCCACAGTTGTGAAGGTCTGTCAAAGCAGAGCATGTGGCACCTTGGCCCAGCAGCATCCAAGTACAGGAGTGGGTGTCCTGCTCATGGAACATCCTCTGCCAGGCAATCCCTGGGGTGTTCTTCTGCTGTGCTCCATGGGTACACATGCCCACACTGTTTTGGCAGAGTAGAGTTCCCCAAGAGTGGGCACTGATGGCACGAGAACAGAAATCACCCCCTGCATCTGTGTGGCTGAGCAGGTGCAGTGGCAGGAGAGGAGAGAGCACCGACCTTCAATTCGGCAAGGAATGGCAAAGGGAGGTGCAAGGATCAGATCTTTAGAGGTATTTATTTAATTCCTTTTGAGATCAAGCAATGAATGCCTTAAAGAAGATCTGGGTTGAATGCCTTAAAGAAGATCTGGGCTGAAATTATTTGTCTGGTGTGAAGTCATGCTGGAAACTGTTAGAAAATCAGGACTGCTCCCTACCCTTCTGCAGTCTGTTTTGGTGACTTAGGCAGAAGGGGATCAGGCTCTTGGTAGCTCTGACATGACAGAGCTTCCCTTTCCACTGTGCTGTTTGTATGCGTTTCACCAGTGGTGTCTCTTTCAGAGGACGGATTCATAGGAGAAGGCTTTAAATGGAACCACCCCCAGCCAGGAGAGCTTCATGGGGATGGCAAAGACCTGCAAGAGGAGGATCCAGAGGGTCTGAAAACCCTCTGAAAGCAAAGGCCTATACAAAGGGGAATGATTTGACAGTAGGAGATGATCATAGTAGACTTGAAAGCCCAAGTGGCTGATGAGCCACACTTTGCAAGGCTGGGGCGTAGCAGCACCAGCCCTGTCACAGGGCAGCATGCAGAGAGGTGATCCAAAATTCCCAAAGAGAACTTTTAAAGAATGCAACCAAGGAGGCAACACACAGCAGGGCCTGAAGCTCCAGTTCCCCAGCCCGAGGGGGGTCGACTGGCACTCACCCATCTCTGCTGACCTCTGCACCTCTGCCAGGAGCACAGGGAACGCTCTGGGGACCATCAAGCATAGCACCATCCTTCCTCTTGACTACAGAGCATGCAGAAAAGGATGCAAGGTTTGCTGCCAGAAAATCCTGTCTGAATAAATAATGCAGTTTTAAATTTGAAGTGGTGAACCTCTTGGGGAGCTGATCCTCACTCTGTTTGAGGCAACTGCCTCCTGCCAGATAAATGCACACACCGCTGAGTTCATGGGCTGCTGCAGCAGTACCTAAGGCCAGTTGGAAAAGCCAATATGGTCCATTTCTCCTGCAAGATCTCCCAGGGGGAATATGCCTCAGCCAGGCTAAACGCTTCACTTGTGCTATATCTGTATAGAAATTGCACGTTTTAAGGTTGTATTTTGAAGGAGAAAGAAGTCAGACCTTTCCGAAAAGACTGGGTTTGGCATTCTCGGAGAAAAGCAGTGTACGAGCCACAGTAAGTAGCAAATGAGGGCCACACTGCCACAAACTCTGTTTTCCAGGCTTCCCACACAAACAAGGCACCAACTATGGGTTTTCTTGCCTGGCTGGAGGCCAACACACCTCCAGGCAGCAGGGGGCTGGCCCTACACCAGCTAGTTTCTGTTGACTGACAAGCATCTCCTCGTTTTCTTCTTCTAGTTAAAGAATGACTCAGTTTGTTATGGCAGAAGCCTTTGCAGAGCAATTTTAAAAGTGGTTATAAAAAAACCAAACACACAACACCACACCCCCTGCCATCATTTGTCACCTGCCCCAGCCGTGTTTTACGCATTTCTCACTCGCAGAAAAACCATCCATGACTTGAGGAAATGCTCTTTTTAACGTCTTCCTTTCTGTGGGTTTCATGTTTTCAGGTGAAAAAGTGTATCTAAGACACAGGCCTGGGAAAAGAAGCTGCAGACAAGGGTGAGGACCAGCCCTGGGGTTGGCAGTGCCATGCTGCCCTCTCCTGCCAGGCTCCCCAGCAGATGCTAATCCACTGTCTGTGATTACTCTCTCCAGGATCTTTAAATCCAGGCTTTAGGGATTAAGGAGTCCCTCCCTTCCCAAATGAGGGAATCCTCCCTTAATCTGTTCCTGCTGGCACAACACCAGGGAAAAAAACCCAGCATTTTGTGGGGAGCAGGGTCCTGACTCTGTATTTCAAGGCCTTTTAGGAATACCACATCCAGCTGTCTGTGCTTGAGAGTCCTTCAGCATCACATCAGACTCTGGTTACAGATCACACCTTACAGCCAAAACCCCTTTCATCCTCCACTGTGTGCTGCCATGGGCTTATCTTGGGTCTCCCACTGTGGGTACGAGCGCTGTAAGCCCTTCTCAGCCTCACTGCCCTGGGTGCTCTGGGGACATTCCCTCCACAAAGGTTGGAGCATTTTGGGTTTATCACCCCTGCTCAGCACCCAGTGGTTGAAGCAAATAGAAACGAGAACTGAGGAAAAGTGCCAAAACACAGTTAATCTTTAACCAGCACGAGGAAGATACGGCCTCACTTGTCCTTACTCAGCGTTCCCCTCTCTGTGGCTTTCACCGGTTTTAACCCACGTTTCAAGGCTGCTGAGGCCTGCTCAAAGCAACTTTGTTTGTTTTATTTGTAATCTTGCCCCCGGTCCTCCAGTGCCCAGCTGCTTCTCTGCCCCTGCTTGCAAGAACCCCCTTTCTTTCTGTGGGTGCTTTCTGTGGGCACTGACACCAGCCACACTGAGCACAACCCGCAGCAAGGAGCACGTCCCAGCTCCCACGCTGGCTCATCCACAGGGCTTTGCTCACTCATCCCAACTTTTCACTCTATTTTTTGGTTGACAGGGCTGGCTGAAAGCACCCCCTCCCCGCCCCTTCTCCCCCTCACTCTGCCTGTGCCAGCCCTGGTTTGTGGGACAGCTGACGGTGGAAAGGATAATCGACAGTGTCGCCCTCAAACTGAGAATTCACTCCCCCAGCTCCCAGAGTCACATGGCTCTAAGAAAGTCAGATTTTGTATGTAAAAAGCTTAAAAAAAAAAATTCAAGACCTATTTAGACTGTTTACAACCCACATACGACTAATTTACACGGGGAGGAAAAAAACCCTAACTCTTTATAGATCTAAAAAGAAACAACCCATCTGCCAACATCAGCTATTAAAAGCATCCTGAAATACAACCCGTTTCCATCGGTTTGGGGGCTGAGTTGTCAGGGGTGGACCACGACGCAGCACTTTTGCCGTCTCAGGAGCTCCCTCCAGCGTGGTGAGAGGCAGCTCCGGCTCGTCCTGCGCTCCTGGGCACTCACAGGCACAGCGGGTTTGGCCGCTGCCCTTCTCGGCCCGCTGGTGGTTACAGGTGCAGAGGAGGGTTCGGCGGATAGCCCAGGCCCCCCGAGCACCTTGGTTTAAGCCCCTCGTCAGCAGCGGCGAGCCCAGCCCTGGGTCAGAGCCCCCTCCATCTCGCTGATTGATACCCTCTTCATCTGCTGCAGAAAGGATGATTTTTCTTTTTAATCCGTTTTCGCTGTAGCGTGCTCCAGCTTAGCACGAGCTTTGCTGGGGGAAGGGAGGCTTGGTTTGATTTGTGCCAGGGCTGGGAACAAAGAGGCAGAAAGCGGCCGCTCATCCCACCGCTCGAAGCTCGAGAGGGGAAGGGACCATAACACCAGCCAGCTTTTCCTCCCCCCGCCCCTTTCTTTTCCCAAGGCTTTGCCCAGCTCTGTTTACGCGTGGCGCTAATAAGCTTTGGGAGGCAGCAGCATCGCTTTAAGCTTTGAATTGCTGCTCGCAGAAAGAAATATTCATCCCGACAGGCTCATTGTCATGGCAACGAGAGATCCCCCTCTTCCAAGGGTGCCGCTGCCGAGAGGCGATGCGCGACTGGCTCGTCCCGAGGGATTTAGCCCTGCTGAGGGCAGGTATGCCGGCAGCCTGCAGTGGGAGATGGATGGAAGCAACAGGAGAGGCGCGTTCCCTCAGGAGCATCTCTAGGGCAGGACGCCTCCATCGTACCACGGATCCAAAGGGAAGATGGGGATGGGTGAAGTTTTGCTGGCTCTGGCATCAGTGTGCAGCCAAAGGAGGATGATGGAAGTAGGACCTTTGGATAATCCTAGGTAACTTCAGAGTTACTTGGACTGATGATGTGTTTCTCTGAATTACACTTTCACCAAGCCCACGCTGCCCAGGCACAGCGGTGCTGCAGCACTCACACTCTGGCACGGGGTAAACGCTGCACTGGGAGGTCTCAGCAGCACCATAAAATTAACACATTTTCTGTTCCATCAACAGTGGAGAACCGAGGCAGGGCCAGTTTGGTTATTTGGCTTGCTCAGAAAGCTCTGGATCCCCAAAGGGGTTGCAGGCTGCAAAGGCACAATTTTACAAAGGCAAACTTCCAGAGAGCTAAAAATTTCAACTTACAGGGTGTTTGCTCGGACATTTTTTACCCCTGCTGTGATGACAATAAGCAAGCAAACATGACTACCACCTTCTACAGCAAGTGCTTCTCCCCTCTGCACAAACACCCCTGGCAATACCAAACATTAAATGGAATCAGTCACAATTTAAAAGTCTACCATGTCTGGTTCTAAATTAGCTCCATGGAGAACACGAAGCAAGAGAAATCTACTTCTCCCATCCAGTTTTCTTGGCAATGACAGTCAGTTTTTCCTGGCCACAAGCTTCCAGCTGGAGCAGAAACACACATCCCCAGCACTGCCTAAGCCCAGCAGTCGGCAGGTGAGAGCCAAGGTGACAAATGCTGAATGACTTAGAGAAGTCATCCTTTCTCATAGGTGCTGCGTTGATTTTGGATGGCAGAAGCTCACCTGACCCAATATAGATCCACAAGGTCCTTTTCTTTTTGAAAACCACTCAAAATTAACATGTGCTTTTCTTTAGCGGGCAGGCTGCTGTCATCTGCTGTTCCTCGTGGAGATCCTTGCAATGCCACTTCCATGCCGATAGTGGTAAAGCAAGAGCCACATGTTCTGCTCTTGGCTTTTTTTCTGTCACAACATGTACCATCAAAGGAGTGCTGAAATGCTGCCCATTTCACAGAGAATTACTGCCTGTAGTAAGATTTCTTTAATTGCAAATGAGAGTAGGACTTGGCCCGCACAGTGGAAGTAATAGATGGTCCCTACAATTAAAAATTAAGTGTGTGCCCATTGATTTACCCGCAGTATTTTAAAATAATTAGGCTGGCACAATACATCTTAGTCCCTGTGAGTTTAATATCCCAGAAATCATTTAAACTCTTTCTGGTTTTACCTGCTTTGTGAAATGCTGTGTTTTTCCTGTGATTCAGTGCTAATGCAACGGCAATTTAGTGAAATCCAATGAGGCATAAAGTACTTTTTTTTTCCCCCTGGTTTCCCAGGTGAACAGTTTTCAGTTTTAGACCAGTTCTTTTTTTCATATGGCTCCTCAGCTTTACGTTCCCAGAGAATTTTTATTCATCCTTTGAAAAGCCCTTAAGATGCCATGAGCAAGAAGGAAAGAAGCTTTCAGGAAGACTGAAGAGAAAGTTTTCAAGAACACTTGAAGCACCCCAGAAAGTCAACATCAATTTCCTTGGTCTCCATTCCAAGGCTATTAACTACAATGCCACTGTGAATGGTTAACCTTTACTGAATGTATCTGATTCCTGCCTTTATAAAAACAGCCTTTAGGAATCCTGCACCAAGGAGGAAAAAATAAAGGGGCATCTGATAAGCCTTGCTGAAGTACAAGGAACTTGCAGCAGATACAGTGTCTTCTTACTTTGCTTATTTAGCTTTGAATGAACAAGTAAATCTAGAGTTGGAAAAACAAAACACTTATTTCCAATAAAACAAATGACAGACAAGGCAGAGAGCTACTGGTTATAAAACAGGAAGAACATGGAGACCATAAACCAGTTCAATTTGCAGGCTGCAGGTAACGTGACTTACACTGAATACAAAACATGGTCTGACAAACCTGTTTTTATGTATCCAACACACTTAATATTCATTCAGCTAAAGTCCACTTCTTTGCATGCGTAATTGCATTCTTGTTTCTACCCAAGAGCTATTTGAGTCAAGTTGCCAGGAAAACAAAGTAAAAGCGGAACACACAACCCAAGTAAATCCTGCAGTTAGAGCATTAGGCACTGAAAAGCCAAGATGAATACATAGATACTCAGCTCAAACTGCTTATGTGTATGTGAGGTACTCTAATATTTGGTGGAGAGATGACATTTAATTACAGATGGACACATTTGGAACGTTAGCAAATGAAAACCAAATTTTTTCATTAGATGAATGGCAAACTCGGCCAAAGAATCTTGTTTTAATTTCACCCACAGCTAAGTAACACCCCTCCACACACACACATCAATGCCTCCCTCATGAAGGCCAATTGCTTGCAAATGCATGGATGAAACAGCCTCTTGCATGCAGGTCATTTTGCAAAGCTCACTGAGGCTGCTGGAGAACTGTGTTCAGAAAGGAACAAATTCTTACCCAGTAGAACGTGTCCTCTGGTTACACCCTGGGCAAGGGGCTGGAAAATGCAGGGTAGTGATTTTGCCTGGTTTTCAGGCATAGACATTATCAAGAAACTTTGGATCATGCCTGAGCAATCTTTCAGGAACATGAGGAATGCTGGAAGAGCTAGGAGAGCCTGAGCACTTCCATGGCTCTGCTCACACTTACACCTTAACGAGAGTCCACTTGTGCCATGGCTCCTCTGTGGGTGACTGTAATTATCTGCTGTCACTGGGGCTCAGCTCAACACCAGCTGAGGTAAACAGGAAAGGCACAAGTTAACAGCTCAGTACTGATTAAAACAAGGACTTTGAGGTGCATGTCCAGGAGAGCAGCCAAGAGTTAACTGGGGACAGCATCTAAATTCAGTTTGCCTGTCACATATTGATTGAGGCCAAGGAGGACTGAAATATGTCGGCTGGAGGAGAAGCTCACCTTGCATGGCCACAGCCTGGGCTGGGCAATACCACCTGCTAAAGCAGAGCCTCGCTGCCAGCTGGGTAAATTGACAGGCGAAGGAGAGCTGGTTTCCCTGGCTCTCTCAGTGCCCTGATGCCCATCCCTGCCCTGACACAGCTTCTGCAGCCTGTTCTACCAAACCCCCAAGAGTCCTCCTGAAATTGCTGAAATTTGAGCATCCCATTGCAGGCTGGAGGGCTGCAGAACTTTGGACCCTCTGCACTAGAGGCTGCTTGCTCCCAGCCCAGCTGCATCAGTCCTCTCTGATATTCCCATAGAACCAAGTCAGCTGGATTACCTCAAAACCCCTCTGCTGGGGTGTGAAGTGGCTGGTGCTTTCTCTGAAATTCTTGATGTGGGCCAGGTCTACTATCTTTTGATATCAACAGGAGCCTACCCACTGAGTTCTACATCCTTTGAATTAGACACTGTGTACACAGATTCTCCAATTAGGACAACTAAGGGCTTGGTTATTCTGTGCTCATTAACACTGATGGGATCTGGGCATCCGCTTTGTTTGGGTAGCTTTAGAAACCACAGCCATAAAGCACAATATACTCATGCACAACATACATGTCCCTTTCTTTGCTGGGATGCAGCAGAAGCTATTTCTGGTTACAAAAAAAAAAAAGTTATTAGTGAAAACAGCCTGCACCCCAAAGCAATGATGAGACAGTGGAATTTATTCCATTGCACAGACCTGTTAGATTAAAACCATCATTCATATCACTGAAAAATGAACAGCCATGGAGACAAACTACCCTGGAGCTTGCTCTTTCATTCTGTAGTAATCATTTCACACAACATAATTATCCTGAGAAGTTGCTGATGACAAGGCTAAAACACAAAAATATTCACGAGTATCTCCACAAACGAATTATTGATGTGCTTGCTAAATTTTCAGCACATACAGAGGTTGGGAGAGGGCTTTCCTTGTCTACATTAACATTTGCATTTGCTGTTCATATGAAAATACGGGCTTGATGATGTTAATTGCAGCTCTTTCATCTTTCTGCTTCAAGCTGCATTATAACTGACCCAGCTTGAATACGCAGTGCTGAAGGGATCCAGAACCAGAGGGATACATCCTGTCTGCAGTCTGATGCCCTCCAATTTGAGCTTCAAGGCAGCTAAGACACCACTGCCCAAGCTCCCCTGTCTAAGGGCAGAGCTGGGTTAGCTCCAATAATGTGGGAAGGAAAAGGACACGAGGGACTATTTTATTATCTTTCTCCTGTGAATGGCACACTTTTATGCTAAAAGCAGAACCTGTGTTGTACTCCAGGGGCACAGAAAATGCCCACATACACTGTACCACAGCCACTGGCAGCAGCTACAGTCTGAATCACGAAGCACAGAGGCAGCTTCTGTGGTTGCAGTTATCAGCAGAATGTTGTGGCACAACATCACAAACTGCCTGAACAGGCAGGGGAGGTTTGCTTTGAACCAAAGTCACGTAACAGAGAGGAGTCAAGCTACTCGTTTTGGGTGCAGTGTAATGACAGACACTCTGGGAAATGCCCAGGTCAGTCTCCCTTGGGCAAAAGGCAGGGAAGTCAAAACTCGATGCACTGCATCTCAGAGTGATGCTGAGCCTTGCAACCCAGATGGAAGGAGCCTTCTGTGCCTGCCTCTCCTGATAGAGTGGCGCTGCACCTTCCCAGACAGTAATGTGAACTCCAGACACACTTCAGGAGGAGGAATGGAGAATATAAAAGGCTGATGAGAGCTGCATCCTCATAAATATGTGAAAGACAGACAGAGATGGCTTCAGCAGTGCTTTGGTTGGGAACAGACCCACCAAGCAGTGAAAGGATGGGGGCGTCACTGTGATTAAAAGCCTCTCTTCGTGTTCTGCTTTACACTTCACCTTTCCCTCAGATGGATACCAGCGTCAGGGTAAGGCAGATAAAGAGGCCTTATTTCTGACGAGCTCCTGAAAGCCTGGCTTTGTAGCAGCTCAGGAGATGCACTCCAGGCTTTCAGGAGTGGGATTTGTGCTCCCTGTAAGGAGGAGGCAGTGGAGCGATATGTTTTCAGACAGAAAGTATAAAAACAAAATGAAAATACACAAGCGTTTGTAACTTATCTGAGCCTACGAGCTGTATCTCGCAGATCCAGGAAGGCAGCTTTGGCTGAATCCCTCTGGAGGCACCAAAGCCTGACTGGGAGCTGGGCCAGAAAAATCAGCGCTTGGGAAAACACTGCTTGAAAGATCACAACTCATCCATACAGCAGCAATTAGGATTTTCTAAGTGAAATCATTAAGTCCAGGCAAGTGTATATGGAAAACATGCAGGGCTCCGACGCCTTCTGAAGGAGAAGGATGTTGGCAGGCTGGAGTGATGCCAGTGGAGGGCCACCAGGTTGGTTGGGATGCTAAGAAAAAGGATTTAAACTGCAACCAAACCCCCACAAACACCATCTTCACCAAACCCTGATGTGGTGCTGCCCCTTCGGTGCTTGCCCGGAACGCTTCAGGAGGAGAGGCCAGAAATGAAGGTACTTGAGGTAAAACACTGGATCAGTGCAGGTGAAAAGGACATCTAACACATGTGCTTGGTGTTACTGAAAAGGTATTTTGTATGGGAGAATCCTCTGCAACAGCTTATCCAAAGCAGAGTGTTCGTTTTACCTGCTCAGTTCCCTGCAGGCCCCTTCCTTTGTTTTTCTGCACAGATAAATCTCTAACCGAGATCACTAAACACTTCCGATCTGTACTGGTAATATAACTAGAGAATGTGTTGACAGGCAGAAGCAATTTAATTGCAGTCAGGTTTCAGTTTTAAATCCTCAGCCCCTGACCTTCAAGAAAAGTCTGACTGTGGTGGGTACAGATGGCACATCTGTCACTGTGCTGGGGAAGAAAATGGGAAGCCAAAAACCAGAGCGTGTCCATTTTGAAAATCAGCGGTTCATGTTTTTGCTCTTCATTTAATAAGCTTCTGATTAAAGAGGATTTTCAGGGTTTCCCAAATACAGTTTCTTGTCTGGCTTAAGTCAATTCGGTATCTGTACACTCAAGAAAAGCCCATGTGTTTAAGTCGGAAAATCTGCATTAATATTAATGCTGAACAGGAAAGGAATTTGGGAGTTGGACTGTTTGGCAGTTCTAAGAAACGTATTCAGAGGCGTGTTTAACCCAAGACATAACCCATTTTTGTCATCACCCAGCAGTTTCAAAGGACAAAAAGGAGTGATGCCACTGCCTTTTTTCCAGTGTGGGAAGGATGCAGCAAATGTTGGGACCCGACTGATTATCCTGGGGCTCCTCCACCCTAATTGTCACTCCAACACAGAGTTCCCTGGTGGCCTCCATCAAGTCATTTCTCCTGTCTGACCTAATTTTCTCAGCTGCAGAAGTGGGATAATACTGACTCATACAGGATTTAGGATGGGAAAAGGATTTATTTTATCTTATAAAACACGACTTAGCGATGTGAGGAGTTAAAGGCTCAGTGTGGCAGCAGCAGAGAAACAAGGGATCTCTCGCATTAGGAGCTTGATGTTTAATCAGCTGGGCTGACACAGGGAGGGAAAGCAGCACTGGCATTTCTAAATGGGGAGGAGTTGTTCTGATGAATTATTATCTACTTTTTCTGTACTTTATCTATGCATTTAATTCTATTTTTCATTTCGTCCGACTAAAGGCCCATGGAATAATCCAAGAACCTGTCAAACAAACAAATCATAGGGTGAATTTTGTACTTTTTTTCCCTTATGAAAAGACCCATTTTGTTCCACTCTCTAAACTGGCAATTGCTGACAGGGTTACATAAAACTTTGAAAATGTTTACGGCAGGGACTTATTTGACTGCTCAGGTTTCCCAAGCAATACAGATGTGCCAGGTACATAAAGTCATCTTAAAAATGTGGAAGAACTCCTGCCAGTAGCATTTCTGCTGCTCTCAGGACCCGTGCTGAGTTTCCTGGTTTTCTAGAGAGAATCACTAATGTTTTCCTGTCAAGTGAAACTCGATAAATCTCCACTGTGGGTCTCTGTTCTTCGGAGTTTCCAGGTTTTAATGCCAACTCAATGACCTGAGACTGACTCGAGGTTCTTCAACAGGAAGGAGCCCCGAGAGCCTCCATGAAGCACAGGAGGGCTGTAGAAAAAACTTGTGCTGGCCACACAAAGGGAGATCCTGACCAAAGATCCAGCTCAGTTGGCTTACAGACAGCACTGAAAAACATATTTTCCAGCACTATTTAATTTTCCCAGCTAGTCCCTCACTGGATTATTACCAGTAATCAAATAAGAGCTCTTTCACTGACCTGCAGGGAATACTTGGTAGCCACCAACATGATCCTTAAAGAATCAGAGAACAGCTGAGGCTGGAAAAGACCTCAACCTTTGGAGGTTATTTAGTCCAACTTGCCTGGTCAGGCATGGTCAGCCACAGCAGTGCTGAGGCAGTAAAGAAAGGCCAGAGCTACAGCTGGGTTTTCAGAAGGCCAAGAACCAACAGAAACCATTTCTTCAAGCTGTAACGTTTCAGGAACAGCTGACCTTTTCAAGTATTTGAAATGCAGTTCAGAGAAGCATTTAAGGAAAGGCACTGATGCACGAGATCTACCATTAGAACATTACTGCAATTCCTCAGTGGCTGCAAAACCCACTGCCAAAATCGGAGAGAAGACAAAAGATTTCTATTTTTGGCAATCTGTTAGTAAAGTTAATTAACAGAGGACTTTGTTTTAACTTAAGGGTCTGAAACTGACTGATAACGTTTGTGAAGGTTTCAAAAATCTTTACAGATATCTTCTTTTTTTAAACTTTAGAAATCACATGCACTGAAGACATAACAGAATACATTAACTGAAAAGGTCAGTGCTTACAAGTTAACAAATTAATAATTTAAAGTTGTCTGTGGGGTAGAAGTTTGACCCTGTGATATGTGTGTCCTATAATTATGTGCTCACGCACTGGTTTTGAGACACTGAGGGCTGTGCACCCTGAAACTTCTCTTGGTGTGACGTGCACACACCATCCATACATTATGCACCTCTCACTATTAGTTGCCTTTTTCATTTTCTTCTCTTTGCTCCTGCTCCACTCAATTAGCAGGCTGTGGCTGAACAATATTTAACAGTGAGCAAGAAGCCTCAAGTTAGAGGAAATTTGCCTTTAGAAAAGGAAAATGGGAAGAGAACCAGAGCATCTAATGAGAGAGATGCATAAATAGGTCAGTATTTTATTGACTCACAAAGGAACATCCAGGACACTGGTATTCTCTTCTTCAGATTCATGTCCAGGATAGCAAAGCGGTGTCACACATCAGAGGACATTTGGATGCCTCCAGTAATAAGCAGCTGGGACCTTTTTGAGGAGTCAGGTAGGGCTAAGCTGCCAGATAATTAGTGAAAGAACTGTTTTATTACCATCAACTTCTGCTACTGGTACCAAAGTGAAAATTAAAAAAGCATTAGCTAGTCACTGTTTTCATTTCACTTTAGCAAGCCTAAAGGATAAGGTAAAAATCAAATCAGATCACTCCAAGAGAGACAAGATTCGTTACTCAGTGTACAGGTTCTCCAGACTTACTGAGCTGGCATCAAACCAGCACTGTGACTTTTCTAGCAATAAACATTTTCAAGAAAGGAACTGAGGGGGAAAAAAAAAAAGCAACTTTTATTCTTCCCCATCTCATTCTTTCAATTCTTTCTCTAAGTCTAATTTTTCCTCTTTTTATGTTGTTACTGAAAAAGGAAGAAAGAAGGAAAAGCAAACACAAAGGGAATAAAGCAAAAATTAAACTCTATTCCTGCACTTGGAAACAAAACAACGCTCTGTGGCCTTAAACAGCAATTTTCATTCAATGAAGAACTGAATTCAATTTTAATCTGGTGAGGACTGAATTTCCTGGTTATCTTTCTTGCAGGTATAACACTTTGCAGTAAGGATTTCAATCAAACAGGAGGGGGAAAAGAGAAGCAGCTGTTTTGTGAGAGCTCCCACAGGCTGCTGGACAGCCTGCAAAAAGCTGCTCCCCACCAAAGGGCCTCTGATGGCTCTCACTGCACTTCCCTTTGAGCTCTTATATCTCCACAACTCTCCTGAGTGCAGCCCAAAGCACAAAAAAAAAAAAAAATTTGTGCCTCCACTTCCACAGCAGAACAAACCCAGAACGTAGGGAAGCCATTGTAAAGCTAACGTGAAATTTAACATTATTGAAATCATTTAATTCGTAAAATTAAAATGTATACTTTCTACCTGGATATTTCCTTTTCAAAGGGAAAAATACAGCCAGGCCCGGCAGGGAGCATGTCTTGGCCAACACCCACAGCTGGCAGCAGAGTAAAACGGTAAACCCAGAAGCAAGATCCTGAATTAGGAGGGGGATTGACCCCTCAGCTTGTGCCTTCCAGCTCCATCTTCCCTTGTCTGGAGATGCATCATTCTGCCCTCAATAATGCAGGCAGCAAAAGGAAGGTCGAATGACAACTGCACTGGCCTGAAACCTCAGGAAGTGCCTCAGAGCCCCTGGTGCCCCTGTAAAGCTTCCAACTCTCCTGGAGAGCCGACTTCAAGGAAAAATATAATTTTTTTATTGCTCACTCAGTAGCATTAGGAACACCACGGTGGTATTGATCAGGAAATAATCAGAGCTTTAGGATCTGCTTGAAAGAGGTTTAAGATAAATCTCTAATTATACAGAGTTTAACTGCACTCACGAGGTTTTAAAAAACTATAGAGCTCCCTGCCAGAGGCGCTTTGAACCACGTGGTCAAACCAAGCTGCCACTGACAGACACTGAACCTCCAACAGAGGTGTCGCCTGAATTTACCTGACCCAAAGACAGACCAGTTTGTGGAGGGAGCTGTGATCAGATGGACTCCAGCCTGCCATGAGATCTGCAGCACACACCCTCCGGTGAAAATCCCAAATGACGCGGCTGAAAACAACCAGACACCTTTGGCAGGCACAGCAAACCCGAGGGAGTGACTCAATAACCCTGCTCACAAGGCAGATATATTCAATTAATCCTACTGCTTAACATAAGAAACAGCAAACCCTGTGCAGAAGCAGAGCATTAATCAGTAATTTCTCCAACAGGCTTGAAAAGAACAATTTACTGATTAAAATGATGCAGCAGCCCAAGGGTTAATACCAGTTAGGAAAGGATTCAGTGGATACCCTTGGAGAAGTCAGTAATTGTAGTGCAAAATCCCGACTGGGTGACAGCCAGCAGTGGAGCCGGTGGACATGTCACTGCTCCCTCACGGGTCACCTACTGGCAAAATATCTTTATGCTTATGAATATGGTAAGATAAAACCCAGGGCAAGCCTCAGGTCTTGACTGTTCCCAGATATTACAGTAGTGAAGAGGGGAAAAAAAATAAAGGTCAGTACTTCAGAAGTGTTTTCTTGACGTGCACCAGCACCTCTCATCTTAATATTTATTTGTCGACTAAGAACCACTGAAGAGAGAAATCATTCCTTGGGGTGAAAAAAAAAATTACAAATAAAATAGTTTTTGCATGGTTCTGGGTAGCCGGTGGTTCACTTCTTAAAACCAGAGGGTTTCTGGGGAAGATCAGAAGGGTTAGCCAGAAAGATCCCCTATGTGAAGACCTATGGTGGGGGAAGCAGTCATCCAGCAGCCGCTGCTGGCTCCAGCGGGGTCACCCGGGGCTGCAGGTCCCCCAAATGATGGAGGGAAATTATCTAGAGCTGAGAGTACCCCCAAATGGGCAGGGGGGATCACCCGGTGCTGCGGCTCCCCCCCAAAAGATCGGGGAGCTCCACCAGTCCACGCTGCTGCGGCCCCGCGTACGGCCGAGAGGTGGAGCCACTTATTCGTTATAAATGCTGTTGACGAGAAAAAGGGAAGATTTTTTTAAATTCTTCTTTTTCTTTTCTTTTTTTTTTTTTAATATAAAGCCCAAGTACTCCAACAACTATTTTTTTTTTTTAATGAAAAATGACCCCACAGCTGAGGTGAAACCTCGACATTCCCTGCATCCAACGCAGAAATAAACTCCCCCAACTCCAGCAGCCTGGGAGCACAGTGAGGAAATTCAGGAACGGGCTCCACCGAGAGGCAAAGTGAAAACACCCGCGGGCGAGGGAGGGATGATCGGAGCCCGTGTCTCCAGCTCTTCCACTCCTGCCTTTTGGGCTGACCTTCAGGCTCCAGGGTTTAGAGGAGCACAGAAGCTTTACACACAGCAGATGCAGCAAGCAAGGGGTGCAAACTCACCTCTGGCAGAGGTGAATTTTAATTTTTTGGCTGCAAAAAGGACCATGAACTTTTCCTGGCCCAGACCACAAGGCTCAGGCTGCCAATTCAAAGCCTGGCAGGTAGCACCCTACCAAGTTGCCATGTCCTGCCCCAGTCTTCTGGCACGAAAGGCTTAAGGATTTTTAGAAGCACTTGGTGAGTAAGGTAAGATGCCCAGCACACAGAGCCCTGCTGCCTCCTGCTGCTCAGGAACCACTTAAAGGCAAACTGAATGTCTACATCCCTCTGTCCACTCCAAACAAAGCTCTGTGAGTTTGTACACATACCGGCTGGGGTGTGCAGGTGGTTTTGGGGTGCAGCTGGCAGCAACTCCATCCCAAAAGTGCCTGGAGCTGGATTGCTGGGATAGCACAGTGCTATTGATCCACGAGATGGGAACTACACATTCACGTGGAGGATGAACAAGAAGGACCAGTAAAACGTGTGGGTTGTGCTGACAGCCAGTCCCCCACTCGCAGCAGCTTTCCAGTTATAGCAGGGAACAAACACAACACTCGCCTGCACACAACACACACCTTCTCAGGGGGACCCTTTACAGCGATCCACATTAAAAAGAATAATAAAAAAAGACAGTATTTAAAGAGCTCTGATGCCACTGATGATGATCATTGACAGTGATCAGCAGCACTTCCACCCTGACCAAGAAGGGAAAGGTCTTGCTTCCAACCTCAAGGAAGAAATCAGTAAGCTGGCAGCTTACACAGGAGCTTCCCTCCTGACCCACTGCTGGAGGTAGGCCAAGTCCTGACGCTGCAGCATTCACCTTTGCTGATCTCATTTCAAAGCCTACCAGGCTCTTCCCAATCCTGCAGAGGCTCTGTCTGCTCATGTGCTGCAGTCAGGGATAACTACACTCCGTGCCATGGCACTGCTCTGCCTGCCTGAGAAATAGCCAAACCCTCCCCAAAGGCTTTTTCTCCAGCCCCCAGCTCACTGCCTGCCTGTGATGTGACTGAACTCCCCCTGGACTGGCGCAGTCCCTACAGGGAGCACAGTGCTCCTGGGGTGGCATGTTTTACAGCACAGCAAGAGCTGGTTGTACGGGGCAGGGCTCCCAGTTCTGTGCCCACTTGGGTTCTTGCCCAGACTCCCTGAAACTGCCTGTGTTACAGCAGTGGGAGAGTGGCAACTTTAAGAGTCTCAGCGTGCCAAGCAGATACAGGGATTATTTCTACTTCGTGGCTTCCCAATGCCACGCACACACTCCTTGAAGAAATCCCTTAAAGTTGGCTGCTTCCAAATAACCTGTACACATCACTGGCCCCAAAGATGACACATGAGGAAATGCCCTTACAAAACAAATCCTTGCATTTCAGCCCAGCGGAGCTTCCAAGTACACAGCAAAGCCAAGACAAACACGGCACTGCTGTTGCCTCAAAACGTACGGGGTTTGAAAATCCCCATTGTTGCTCTATCCCAGAAAATGATTCATCCTCCCCATGGGGTTGTGGCTTGCCTCCGCACATTTCGCAAGGCTGCCTGGCTTTATAACAGCATGGCTGCACAGGGTGACTCCTGGCAGATTTCTCAGCTGGCTTGAGAGCGAGGAGGCGGCAGGAGGAGGCTGCAGCTCATCCTTCCAACGATGATTTTCCTTCTGCAGCATTTCTTCCTGCTGGCCATAGACTTGGTGCTTGCCGTGACCCTTTCCTGCCTCTTCTATGCCATCGCCTGCATTGCCATCGCCTTCCTGACCTGCTTCATTATCATCTTCTCCTTCGGCACCATGGAGAGGAACATCGATGTGAAAGGGAGAGCGGTCGTAGTTCTCGTGTCCAACAGTTCCATTGGGAGGATGTTTGCAAGGAACCTGGATAAAGCAGGTTTCAGGGTGTCTGCTGTGCACTGGCCCACCCGAGAGAAGGGGACAGCTAAAGAGGAGTCCTCCTCAAACATGGAGGTGGCCCAGCTCCACATGACTGAAGACGAGTATCAGAAGACAGTGAAAACTTTCGTAGAAAGCCACTTATCCCTGAAAGGTAACTTTTATGGCAAACTTGTGGATTGTGCCTACTGTAGAAGTTGAAATGCACAAGATTGTGAGAGCGTTGTAGCTCAGCAAATGAGGGAGGCAAGAATGCTTTGGAAAATGGTTATGACACTCTAACTGCATTGCAGTTTGTTGTGCAAAACATAAATTTTGCTTTTTCCAGGGGAAAGAGCCTGCTTTGGTGGCTATGAAAGGCCCTAGTAGACCCCAGTCCCTGGAGGAAGGTAAGGTAGGACAAGGAACGAGGGGGAGAAGGTCCTACTAAGGCACAGCAGGCTGGACTCACCTTGGGAAGAAAACACAGGGATGAACAAGGGGGAGAAAAGACCCAGACAAGGACCTGAGATGAAGGAAAGTCTCTGATTTTAAACCTCTTCCAGATTAAAAATCCTGAATTCCCTCTCAACTTCTTGGCTACTGTGGGATTCATAAGAAAGAGTCAGGTCAGAACTTTGGCTGGCAGCTTGGGACACACTTTGAACCACACTGCCATCATTTCTGTGGGGATATGGGACTGAAAGCAGCCTGCAGAGCTCACATGGAACAGCACAGGACAAGAGTCCTGCTGAGGGGATGGCTGTAGGCACTTCTGCCAGGGAACATCCCCGGTTCTTTCTTGATGTGACCTGAAGGGTGCCAATGGACAGGCTGGCTTATGCTCCTGCTGACTTATCTCTGCTATCCTAGAGTCTCGCTCCTCACAGCCATAATTTTACACCTCTTGGGAGTGACAGAATATTCAGCCTCAGCCCTCAGAGCTGTACCTTCATTGCCCTCAGGGCTACAGGGTTACAAGAGAAGAGGCCAACCCCTTTTTTCCATCTACCTAAGGGACCTGTGAGCAGCATAGCTCTCCCTGTTTCTCCATACTGCCTCCTTCCTTCTCCATCCCTCTTCTCCTTGGTCTTTCTGAGGTTTCTCCAAGGCTCCCTCTGAGGTGTCCCCAGGGCAGCCTCACTGCTTGCTCACAGAGCTGGGGTCTCAGAGCATCCACATGACAAGCAAGACCCTTTCACTGCTGCACAGCACTGAAAGTTTTCTTTGTGCTCCCAGGCCCTGCAGAGGAAGGACATTTTGGAAGTCAGAGCACCCACCACAAAGCCTCTCCTACTGCAGACCCCCTTCGGAGAGGCGATAGGGAACCCCAGCCAACAGCTGCTGCTGGCTGCAGCTATTCAGGACCCAGTGGCACAGGTCCTCTCACATTGCTTTTCTCTTCAGAAGCTTCCAGCAGACCTGCAGCACCTGTGATCAGATCCTATGCAACTCTGCATGGCCCAGGATACATCCCCCCATCACAGGCAGCCTGCAGGCTCCAGGAACAGCTCCCTGCACACCAGCAGTGGGTTTCAGACTCAATGCTCAGCTGCCTGCACGAGCATTTAGGCTAATTTACCGTAGCAAACTTATTCTGGTAAAACTTGCCTGTGTGGACAAGGCCTCAAGCTCCCCAAGCTTAGATGTAGCAGCATAATCCTGCTCTGGAAATGAAGAACAGAGACTTTCTTAACCAGTAATGATCCATGGGAGCTGGTGATTTCTGTGCTGTTCCAATTAAATGAGAATCTGGCCCAGTGATATCTGTCTTTTTTGCTTTTTGAATAGTTTGGTCCCTGTGCTAGTTAAAGGCTTTTGCAGGGCTCATGTTTTCTTGACAGGGGGCTCTATTGTAGGATCCATGAGGTTTTCCATTAAGGATCTCCTGCATAATATTCACACCAGAGATGGGGATGTTAAAATGTATTTCCCAAGTGCTGACCCAATTGCATGGCAGATCAAAGCACTGAATCACGAGGGGGAGGAAAAAAAAAGAGAAAAAAGAAAAAGAAAAAAGAAACGTCAGAGTTTTCTTGGTTATCTTTGTTAACAGTTTTGAGTTAGTGTCGGTATTTATTCTTCAAAATTTACTGTAATATTTTTGCCATGGGTTGGGTGAACATGAGCACTCGCCATCAGCTGACTGATAATGAAAAAAATTTAAACCAAATCAAAAGCCTACATTGGTAGATCCTCACATGCAACATGCAGTTTGGTCAGCGGGATCTGCACCAGGGCAGGAGAAGAGATTTTGTGCTGTAGGGACAAAACACAGCAGAACTATTACACAACTTTTAACTCCCTTTAAAAACTTCTCTTACGCAGTTTATGTATATGGAGTTTTTGGTTTCTAAAGAAAGAAACTTCTCCGCCAGTTTTTATGATTTTTTTTTTATCACTTGTCCCCATAGGACATTTTTTATATCTTTGCTAGTGTAAATAAAAAGACACTTGTTCAATATAATCAAAAGCTTTTGAAATTCATCCTAAATGCCTTTCAAAGTAACATAATGGAGACAGAATCCCCTAGTCACAGTTCCTTTGAGAAATAAAATACTTATGACAGCTAAAATAATCTATATTTTATTCTAGTACAGGCCCAGAGACCTTTCAGGAAGGCCAACGCCTTTATTCTGCAGTGACAGTACAAATGGATAAGGTGCTATTAAGTTTAAAGAGGCTGTAACACAAAGATACAGAGAAATGCAAGTCAGCCCCTGTCCAAATTCATGGTTTGTTTCGTGATAGCTCAGCTTGGGTTATAAAAATCCTTTGACTCTTCTGGCTTTTCGCATTTGATGCCTTCAGATCACGTGTTTAAACTTCCTCTGCAACCAAGAGGTCAAAGGGATAGAGGAAAAAGATGAGAGGCAGAGTTTTAATTGCTCAGCTCCACTAGCTGAGCTTGTACTGTCAAATATTGCAAGTGCTCTTGGCATCGTGTCCAGGTACTCAGTGATCGAGCTGCTTGAGAAACTGCTGCTCTGTGTTGTTCCTTGGGCAGGTTGCCTGGAAATTGTGGCAATTGCCTCATGATTTTCAGGATTGACTGCAGGGAGGGTGGGGTAGGGCAAGGAGGAAAAAAATGTGGAGGTGGGCAAGACCCAGCAGATGGCAACCTGACCTGACTCAGGAGTTGAGACACCCAGGCTGTTGGTCTGACTAAGGGCTGTGGCCTCCGTTGTCACAGCACCTCGGGGTTCACCTGATCTCACAAAGCACAGCAGTCACAGGGCTGAGCAAAACCAGCATTTACTGTGCTATAGGATCACAGAATTGTTTGGGTTGGGAGGGTCCTTAAAGACCACCACCCTGCCACTACACCTTCCACTACACCAGGCTGCTGAAAATCCCATCCAGTCTGGCCTTGAACACTTCCAGGGATGGGGCATCCTCTATAAGAGGACATTCCTCTGTAGAGTCTCAGGTTTTTGCGTGGAAGAAATCCAAGGTTCTCAATGTAAGCAATGCCTCACACAGCCCAGTCTCCCTCTGTTTGTTCAGATCTCTGCTATGCTAAAGCTGCTTGCAAGAGTCCTGCTGATTTTCATAGGCTCAGGATTTCATTTCTTGTACCTGAATCTCAGAGAAGACATGACAACTGCTGGATTCTTTGGTAGTTGCCAGCTTCCCTCCCTCCCTATCTGTTAAATAGGAAGGACAGTAACTTTCACAAGCAGAGAAATAGCTGATGCAAATTAATAATGTTAATTCCTAAATAATGTTAGGTCCCATATCTGAAAGGCTCTTTCTTACCCCACAGTTCACCATGGTGTTTCAGACCAGTAGCAAGTGCATGTTCCCAAACCTTGTTCTGCAGGCTCCAAAGGACCTGGAGACAGAGCTCCCTGTGCAGACAGCTAGGCCAGTGGGAGATATTGGACTATCATTCTTGGCCATCTGTCCTCATCCCCATGATGTTGCTTGCAAAGCAGCTCTCATAACCTCTCCTAAGCTAGTCCAGGCAAGATCACCTGATCCTTTGATCAATTTAAATAGGCACATTTGGTTAATCCATCCGATTGCTTTCTCCCGTGCACCGTGGGACGCTCCTGCAATCCCTCTGAGCGGAGCTGTGAGGGCAGTAACACCAGCCTGGGCAGGTACAGCTAATCCTGGGCAAGGAAGGGTGTCCACAGCTGCCGGTGCTTTCTCAAGGCTGTGCACTGAGATGTTGGCAGGACTACACAGAGCACTGAGGTATCCAGGCTTCCAGCAGCCCCAGGGCTTCTTGGACAGTCTCCACCTCTTCCAAAGGTCAGGCTGCTTCTGCAGCTCTGTTCTGCAGTAGGTAGCAGGGGTAGATGCTCTCCTGGTGCTTTCCCTTGCCTTGCACATCTCCTTCAGCATTCACCAACTTCAGTTTGCCAAACAGTTTAGTCCAGGAAGGCACTCTTGTGACAGATCCAGAAAGCAAGACCCTACAGTGGGCCTGAACAAGAGTCAGACATTTGAAGTGCTCCCTTGTGTGGTGGACACACTGTGGGAACTCTTGTTTCCTAAGGATGTCAGTGCAGTCAATCAAATTATTTTATTAGAAGACAACACTCACTTTTCCATGCTGAGCTTACCTGAAGATAAAGGCAAGGCCATACAGTCATTCCTAAACTCACAGCACAGGGAAAGCTCAGCTCCCTTTTGGAACAGGATAGCTTAGTGCGTGGCCTGAGTAAGGAAGAGTCACCCCGTCCTGCCACTCCCACTCGCTGCAGAGATGGATTGAACAGCTGCGATAATCATTGACTGCAATAAACTACAGCGGAGTAGGAATGAATAAAGCAAACGAAATCATACACTCATGCAATTTTAAAGAGCACTGCATTATTTAACTTCACTCAGCTACAACAACTGCAGGCCACCTTGGATAAATCAGGCCGTTCTCCAGGCTGCAAATGACCGTGCTCGGAGCTACAAGTCAAATGATTAATTTTTGTAGCTCTGCTTTTGTGCCTTTAATATGGGTTATCCAGAAATCTTTGAAAACCAGGCTTGTAACTATATTGCCTTCCTGTCTCTTGGGGATTTATCAAAACTAGAGAAGCACTTTGATACAGCAGCACCAGGGCTATGAAACAACCCAGACAGAGAAAACAGATCTCATTCTGAAATGATAGGCTGGAAGGAGTTATTCATTTTGAGATGAAGGGGAGCTTCCCATTAAAAGCTTCTTTTTCGAGATAAGAATCTATGCATCACCTATAGTCTACCTGCCTTCTTCTTCCTCCAGAAGAAGATATGCATCAGCACCAGTGGACATTTTATGGGAGGCCAATTTTCACTTCCTTGTTTTTGTAATTTGCCTGTTTCAACAGACAACTCCTCTGCCAAGAGCCGAGCGCCCCGGACGTGCACATAGAACCTCATGACTAAACACTTACACAACCCAGAAAAGCTGCAGCAACATTTGTCCTCCTCCATCCCTGTCCCTCACTCACTGCCAGTGGGCAGAGCCCATTCGGGTCCAGAACCTCCATCCCCACATGACATTCCCGCTGCCAACACTCTTGCCTGCAGCTGCCGGAGCGATCGGAAGGCCGTGTGCTTCAGATCCTGCACGGAGTCCTCAGGACTCTGCATGGTCATGGCCCTTAATCTTGGCAGGGATCAGCCTGGTCAGCTGGCCTGACCTGTATTTTATGGGCCACAGAACTTCATCAAGACTTCAGAAGAACAAAGCAGGCAGCCAGCCACGCGGAAATCCGCGGGCAGGGAAAGCGGGAATGTTTGTTGTGAGCCCCGCCGTGCACATCAGCGCCTTGTTTGGCTGCTGGTTGATGGCTGGAGGATTTCTGCCTGCAAATCAAGATCTTTAATCAATATTTAAAAATGCATATTGGTCTGCCATATGTTAAAAAGTGGGTTATTTGTTTGCATGCATTCAGAACGCGTTGCTGTGCTCTCCACAAGCACCAGCCATGCGTGTGATAGTATGGAAAGGGAAGGAGGTGAAAGAGCCGTGTGTTGCCATGACCTTTGCCAGCTTTCTTCCAAATCTTACGTTTGCAGACATGAAATGGATCATTTCTCAAAAAGAAACTAAACAAAGCCCAGGCAGTTGGATACTTATCTTATACTAGCTCCTAAATTCTGCCAGAAGCCTTCTTTAGCATCCTAAAGCAGTACCCTCTTCACACTGCCCCCGCTCAGCTCAGAGGAATTTTAGTCCCACAGTGTAAGTTTATCTCACAACAACCCCCAGACAAGAGTTTGATTTCCAAGCTTCATCAATCATTAAACCACCCAAGACTGAAGGGTATTTTTAGAGACTGCCAGAAAGATATCTATATTTATGACACATCGTTCTTGAAACAAACAACCAACACATTTTCATGCAATTGCAGGGGTAGGGTTAGAAACGCAAGGCAAAATAAACCCAAAAGTATCTGGGAAGCTACTTATCACTTATGCACGATGCTAAACTCATCTCTGATTCTGTAAGGCATTGGAAAAAATCACAGATGTAACATAACCTTTACACTAATTTGAAAACATCCCAAACGAGAGCTTAACTTTGCACTAGTTTAGAAACGCTGTCTTTCATTAACCAGAGCTGGGCAGCTTCTGACCAGACAAATATTTTTGAAAAATACCAGGATTAAAGCTCTAAGAGTTCTGCAGATCTCTCTCTCTTCCAAACAATGCAGTTAGTCAGAAAGTGTGTGCGCACCTGGATTTTTTTACTCCATCCCTTACCTCAATCCTTTAGGAAAATTTTTCAGAGGTCGTTTTTAACAGGGAAAAGGAACCAAGTGAGGGAAAAGATTTCTGCGACTCTGTTTTCCCATGTCACAGTGTTTGGAGACAGAAACCTAAACAGTTCTAACACATATGCATAGAGACTTAATTTGAAATATGTAGTAAGATTGAACACGCATAAAAATTGAATACTTCTATATATGATAATTAAATACTTCCCTGATACAAATAAATTATCTATGTGATTACAGAACTTCTCTGAGTAGATTATTTATTTATTTTAAATAGTTATTTTCAATAATGAATAGCACTCATATTTCCTTCTGTAATAGGGTTTATCATCAGAGAACCATTCCCAGTGGATAATCCAGAGAATTTACACCTGGATGTCTCTGGCTGGCATGAGACACCTGACTGCTTCCCTCATAGGCTTTTCCCTGTAGGTCTCAGTGCTGGTGTTTAAGTTCCACTCTGCCTTGGCCACTGAAGCCTTAGAGCAGTGCCAAAATATAGCCCAAAAAGTTTTTGATTTTTCTAGATCCCACAAACCCATTCTGGATTTGAGCTGCCCTTTTACTCTAAGAGTCCAAGTGCCTGTTCTCCATTTACAGCCTTGTTTTCCCTACTCCCATTTTAAGTGTCATCATTAAATTAACTGAGATGTCACCAATACGAAGCTAAAACTGCTTTCAGGTTCCTTGCCTTCCTCTCCTTCCCTGGCCACCTTCGGGGTTTCATATATACATATATTAAAAATGCATTTTTTTCATTGTTACCCAAGACAGAATCAGGAAAGCTTTTAGTCCTTGTCAGAGATTCCAATTTCTATCCTGTTTTAAATTTATGGAGATCCCGTTTTCCAGTGAATAAACACACTGATGGAAAATTCCTGAGCAGTTCCAATAACTATATACACAACATCAACTAATTTACCAGGTATCAAACTGGAAAGGGAGGGACTGTGTCCTTCTTATCCATCCAATCAAGAGCAGCAAACTCCAGTGTTGCTTATGTAAGGTCCAGAAAATAAAAATACAGGCAGAAAGATGAGAATAAATTAAAATCTTAAAAAAAAAAAAAAAGAGTTTACAGAAGTCCCTGGATGTTTGGATGCCAGAAACAGAGGTGACAGGAGGAATGCTACCATCACCCATTTGCTCTCTGCATCTCTCTTTAGACCTCTCCAGCAGATTTTTTATTCATGCCACCAGCTCCAGGGCACGGATCATCCCTGTCTGCGTCACTCATGTGGATTCACGCTGCCTGATGCAGAACGGGTCGATGCATTGACTCTGCACCTAAAATATGGGAGCAGGTAAAAGAGGACTTGGAGTCTTAGCTCTGTTTTCTGAGAAGCAGAGAGGCAAAGCTCTGAGAAGGATGATCCTTGGCCAGAAAAAAAAGTCACCCAGGGCTTTTCTTGGGCTCTTGCTTAGACACTGAGGAGATGTTTTCCTCAGTAACTTATTCTGTTTCTCTCTTCCCAAAGCAAGGCAGGGCACTTCTTTCCTCAAGCAGGAATTCACCATCTCTTCAACCAGCAGCCACCCTCTCCCCTCTCTCCCTTGGGTGCACTGTCTGGAGACCATTTGGAGCAGCCACCAGGTTTAAAGAGAATATGGTCCCTAAGCAGACACTGACTTTTATGAGTCAGAGCCCTTTAGCCCCGTATTTTGAAGTTACATAAGCAAACAGACAAAAATCCCCTCTCAAAGATTATTCTCTACACCACAGGCAGAAAGGCCCCAGTTCTGATTCATTCGCTGTACAGAGTAGGAAACATTTACACCTGAATTTGCCCCATGTGATATGTGGATGTAATGGTTTGCCGTTACACAGGGAGTAAGTGACTTAGAGAGAACAAGTCTCCCTGAGTGATGGTTTCTAATAAATGCCATTTGATTTTTCCTCAAGTGTATTTCTTGGAAAATACTTTACTTGCTCAGCTTCTAAGAAAAGCAATTTGCTAATGTTTGCCTGATCGTAAAATTGATTTGACCTTCTGCAAATAATCTGACATCCCAGCGTGCTGCTGAACCTTTCGAAGTGCATTAGGTTGTTCATACAGCATGGCTTTCTCCGGTTTATTCTGGACAACCTCTTTGTATAACCAATGGAAACACTTCCAAAGCCTTCATAAAAATAACTTTTAGGAACTGATTGAAGAAAATAAAGATCTGAAATTCCAATGGAATATGTAATAACACATTTCAGTGGACACAAGGAGGAATAATTATCTTTCAACCAGCCCTACTTCTAATGCCGTGAGTCTTGCACATTATGGCCCCCTGTGTGTATTATCGCTACCGAGCTCATTACGTCCAGGTTTTTAACTAGAATCAGTTGCAAGTGGCAATATTCCATCTGTACCTGGTATGACTTGGGAGAAACATTGTGATGTAATTCCAGAATGACCTGGAAGAGTTAACTTAGCTCATCCACTGTTAATTTGGCAGGCATGTATGGGATGATGAAGAAGCCATCGATCCTCATATGGGATGAAGGGGCACCAGACACATGTGGGTTACCTGAGACAAAAACCTCCTGCGAACAGAAGAAAGCTTTCAAGGCTCCACGTAGGAACTGCTTATTGCAGCCAGGTACCACTGCATATATTGCATTTCTTTGACAAGGCCTAGGTGAGGGAGGAAATGTCCTTATAATGTTGTAGCCAATACAATTTTTTCCCTTTTAACATTGTTTCCACAATTTCAAAAACAAAGCCTTTGTTCATGGCCAGTCATCAGCAGGGTTGGTCACTGACAGCTTTAAAATGTGGGTTTAAAAGTGTGTGCTAATATTCTGGAAAACTCCTGCTCTCCCAGGTTGGACTTTTAATTTAAACTGCCTGGGTAGGACAGAGACAACATGTGCAGAATCAGTTTTGCAAAGCCCCCACTGTCCCAGCAATCACCTCAGCTCCCTCTTCCTGATACGGAAAATAAAATCCCACAGCTCCCATCAGCAAAACACAATTCAGCAACTGGCAGCACAGGGCCTTTATCAGAGGGCAGAAGTTCTCCTCTTGGTTTGCTCTTCACCCAGAAGATACTGCTGCCTTAACATTCCCTGGAAGAGGTTTGTTGTCAGGGCTAGCTGTTTGTAGGAAGGAAGACTTCCTGATTAGAAATAACCCTCTAATTAAAGCGTGGCTTTATTTATTTTCATGCCAGATTCACATATAATTACTTACTCAAGTTATAAATTACAAAAAATAACATTTGGTTTTAGTTGCAGGCTAAATCTCCTCTGCAAGACTGTCACCATTTGAAGATGTTGGGGTTTGCAGGAGCCTCCTCACTGGAGGCAGACTCTGGCCCTGGGAAAGGGATGACTGGCTGTAGTGTCCCAAGTGCCTCTGGACTGTTCACTCTGGGAATCAAAAGCCCTAAAGGCTGTGCTGAAGATGCCCTTTTTTCTGGCACATAAACGCTGTCCTTTGCTACCGAGCAGAAGGTTGAAACAGTGTCCCTTTTCCATTTGCAGTTCTCTGTGTCACAGTCCTCTTTCGCCCACTGACCCGTGCCCTGACCTTCCTGAGGAGAAGCCCAAAGCTCCTTGTGCTTCTGCTGAAGCCCAAACACTGAGAGGTGAGACAGCACCGTCTCTGCCTAGTTCCCTGACAGAGGAAACCAGCACCTCCAGCATGAGCAGCTCCCAGCTCTGCTGGGAGAAGGAAAGGTGACCTCTCTGGAGGAAGATGGCTGGGAGAGGAGCCTGGGAACAGATCCCTGCCCCCTCCAGCCCTCTGGCACCTGAAGGATGCTGCTTTTCTGCATCAGTCTGGCCCTAACAGGTCCAGCCCAGGGCACAGCAGTAGGTTCAGCTTGGTAGTGACACAAGAGCAGCCAGCTCAGTCTCCAGTACTGAGGCAGAGCATGAGCGGCTCTCCAGCATCTCAGTGGAATTTAAGAGGCAAAGTAGTTGCTCTTAAAGGGCAAACCCAAAAATATCCTGTATCTTGTTCATTGCTGGGTCATTTCTCCCCAGTTCCTGTATTCTCAGTGCTGCAGGCTGTGAAGGCTCTTGAATCACATTTACTCCAGCCCATGGGTAGGAAAGCCACTGAACGGTGTGTTCCCCAAAATCTCTGCTTGAGAGAAAGCACTCAGAGCCTGCTGAGATTCACTGGTCAGGGCCAGGTGAGAAAACAGAAAATAAAAATAAAATAAAAAGCCAGACAGCACATGAGATGATCTCCCAGTGTCCCCATTGGTTCATGTAATCTTCTCTCGCTAAAGGGGAGAAGGGTCCTGGCTCTCCATCTAACGCTACCTTCAGGTGTCTGGTTCTCAGTAGCATCTTTGGCCTTCCTGAGTTCTGGATCAGGGCCATCAGGCAGGCTCTGGGTGCTGTGTGAAATATAAAGGTGGATAAATCCCTCTGCCCCCCTGCACCGTGTCACCAGTGGCCACTGTATCACCAGGGATGAGGCAGGAAAAGGGCAGCAGGAATGAACTCAGTTGAAAGGAGTGAACAGCACTAAAGAGCTAAAACTCTCCTGATGTCTTTCAGCCAGGAAGAAAATATCTGGAGCACTACATGGTAACACTGTCATGCCACAAGGAAAAAATGCTACAGGAAGGAGCATAGCTGGGGATCAGAAGTGACAAACTCCTGGCAGTAGAGGATTATGAGTGGAGACTTCAACTGCCAGACAATGAAAAACTGTGGGTGAAGACAGAAAGCACCTCTGGAACTGTGGGAAAGGTCTCCCATTCCTTTGCAAGTCTAATCTGAAAGAGAACACCAAGACAGGGAAATTCTGGGTTGTACAGGACAATGCTGTACTGTACACACTGGGATATGCACAGAGGAAAAGATATCTGAGGTGAAAGGAAATAAAGGAAGAACTCTGCTGGGAAGAAAAATGCCAGGGCTTGGTTTTCGTTATCTAAAGCCACAACTCAGACCTGTCTGACTGATGATAAGAGATGTCACCCACCCAAGGAGCTGGATCCAGAGAGGAAAAGGGAAGCTTTCAAAACAGCTCCTATAAGACATTAAACCAGCTTAATATCAAGCCAGACTGAAAACAAACATTTTAATACCAGAACATCAAAGCACTGAGAGAGAACATGCTAAAGCAGAAAAATCCTGAATTAAAAGCTTGGGGTTTTAGTCTTTACACATTTGGCAAGTAATCAATTAGCTGAATAATGCCAAACCCATATATTCTGCAGAAGGTCCCCAAAAGTGTTTCCTTTAGCCAGAGCCCTGTTTTGAGCCAGAGTGGTCAACTCCCTCAGTACATAATCCCACTTTGTGCACACAACCCTGTGCAACTTCAGCTGATCACCACTATTTTCTCCTCCAAATTATTGCAGGGGATATGTGGGGGCTGTTGCTTTTCCCCCAAAAGAGACTGTCACTCAAAGGATGGCACCTTCTCATACACACAGGAGTATTCACGGTCTGAAATTAGGGACATCAGGAGCTTTGCTCACATAAAGACTTCCGTGGAAGTTTAGCTTGCCTGAGGACTCAGGGATGGCCTACATTTGTTTATTAAGCTTCCCAGTCCGTTGGGATACAGGGATACTGTGTGCAAGCATAAAATTATGACTGCGAGGCAATACCACCAGGAGATAAATTATAATATAACTGCACTTAAAAGTATGTTTAACACAAATTAGTTATATCAAACTAACACTGAAGTTATAGACTGCTGAAGCTGACTAAGGGATCTGAATGCCCAGATGCTTTTAATTTGAGTGGGAGTGAGGGATTTGAATTCCTTAAATAGTCTTGAATGTTTCATCACTAACGTATGACACACAAAAAAGTAAAAATTAAAGTAACCGGCTCTCTTCAAGCCTACAAACCCAGCCAAAAGATTTGCCAACATCTTCAGGGACACATCCCCTCAATCATCCTGCCATTAAAATTAAAGGTTCAGAAATTGCTGAAAAGGTTCCAAATTTGGATGAAAATTTTCAGGGGAAACCCCCCCCCCCAATTCCTACAAATATTTTTCAATAGATCACTTTGATTAATTTAATAAAAATGCAGTTGGACTATAAGCTTTCTTAAACATAAAAAGCTTTAGCACCAAATCCTGTGTCCTACAACTCAGAACAGAAACAACTGATGACCCAAGACCTGTTTTTTCTCCCCAGTCTCAACTGCAATACTTCCAATTTTTAACCTTTTTAAAAAAGAACAGAATTGGACTTCAGCTGTAACACATTTTCCTAGGCAGCACTGTAAAATTATTTCCTGACAGAACCAAAACGTTGGTGGTGATGGAGGAACAGAGGGAAGCTGGTTACATGAACACAACCTTCCACCATTTTAAATTATATTAATAATCTACAGGCCAATATTATTCCTTTATGGATGTCTGCAGGCCTGTCAAAAGATACTAAGAGAGCATCCTCCTGGGTTACCTGAAGTCTCTCTCTGTTTTGGGGGACACTTTTCTCCTGAGCAGAGGTCTTTCCCACAGACACCTCCACTGACCCCAGAGCCCACCCAACTCCACAGAGAACACTGGGAGGTGTTTAAGGCAGCCTGAGGCAAGAAACTTCCCTTCATGTGTTTATTGTATTCAAGGAAAAACACTCAGAGCAGGACAAAGAGGAAGGAGAGGGCAGGGAAGCAAAATAATGATTAGTGTAATGGGATTTGCTATTCTTGTTAATAGTTTAATCAATATAAACATTAACAGAACCCTCTTACGTGCTTGCCATGCTTTATATTTAGCTCAACACCGGTAAGCCACGGTTAGTGTTGTCTGCATGTCTACTGCGCCACTTACTTCTGCAACAAAAAAAAAAAAAGGCAAGACTGGGATTTCCTGTGCCAAAAAACCCAGCCATGCACAAGTGACCGTGCCGTGGTGTGTGTCCTGTTGTGCTGGATGCACCAGACACGTGATAAGGAAAGGGTGGGTCTCAGGAAAGGTGGGACTTGCTCTGGATGAGCAAGGTAATCTCACAGGTGCTGTGCCCCAAGGTTCTGCTTGCACCAGACTTGCAGGTGGAGCCACATGTGCCTCTCACCTGCACTGCAGACAGCACTCCTAAGACTTTGTAGACCACACACGGGGGGATCCTGTGCGTCTCACACAGTGTTTCCTTGAAGGAATGACTTACCAGCAACCCCTGACTCGAGAGTTCATCAATGGGACAGTGAAGAGGAGTTAAAGATAGAAAACCACACAGACAGAGAGGGACAGGGCAGAGCTGTCAGGGTGGGACAGCCTCAGTCCCAAGGAGGTCTCCACACTGAGGTTGGTGGTGCCACAGTGGCTTTGCTGAGTTTTGCCCCAGAGCAGTTTCATTTGCTATTTCTTACCATGTCATTTATAAGGTATTATTGGTGTCATCCCACAGGACACAGCATTTGTTCTAAGGAGCCACAGGCCTTCCTTGCACTCCTTATCCTTTAGCTTGATTTTAGGCAGAGAGAGAAAGTTTGCCTTAACTTTTGCTTTCATCTCTCTAAATAGTGCTCAAAGCATGTATAAACATCCTACTGGTGTATCAGCATAAAGCTCGTTTAAAAGGCTTATAACTGACTTTGAAATAAGCTGAGAGAATCTCCAAATTGACAAGTGTAAAGGAGGGGGGGAAATAATCTCTACCAAAGGCAGATTTCCCTGCAGAACAGCCTTCCCCCCTGCAGAGCCTGAGGGGAGGGCGACACTTCCCCCATCCAAAATCCTTTCCCCACAACCTCCCAACAGAGAGAGTTGTGCCATTTATAGAGGCTCGTCTGTAACAGTGACTGCCACAGGCAGCATCTGTCCGAGGAGCCTGGATTCCATGTTCCAGAGCACAGGAACTCTGAAATGTGTAGTCACAAGATTAGTTTGCTATAATGTGTCTAATTTATTTTGACATTTCTTAGGGACAAAAAAAAAAAATAGCAAAAAATAACTATGGGCAGTGCTGTTGTATCAGCTCTGAGAAGCACGAAAAAAACACAGCTGCAAAAAACAATGTCTTCTGGGTGGGTGGGTTATTTCAGCCTTTGAAATATTTTTTTTTGTTTTAAATAAGAAACAACTCATAACTTCCCATTGTGCCTCTTGGATGCACTTTGCACTTCTCAGTATCACAGGTCAACTCGTGCCCAAGGCAAAGCCTGAAATACCTTTTCCCACTGGAGCTGCAAGACTGTCACCACACAAACATATCCCAACAGATGCAAATACTGACAACTCAGCAACACAGGAAAAGCTACATCCTTCCAATGAGAATTTGAATAATAATTCCTTCTTGCTTAGGGCCAGCGGAAGAAGCCTCAAACACTGATCAAAACCTTAAATAAGCCACTGCTATGGCTGAATCTTTGTGTCAGGAGAAGTCGCCCACTCCTTTGCCTCTCTTCCAGCGTATGCCAGAGCCTGCTCCCTGTATGGGCAGCACAGTGAAACTGCTAGAGCGTTACAGAGTGTGGCATGTGGAAAGGAGGGAATGCCGAGGGGACTGGAGTCTTAACCCACTGTTCTGGGAGCCACTTATATGCCAGACAAGCTTTGGGGAACTCTGCTGACCCATCATCTCACAATATTTGAACTTCAACATCTCTGTCAAGGCTCACATGCAAACCTGAACATTTTCAAGAGTCTGGATTTAGGAAACTGAGGTCAAGCCCATCAGATGTGGGTTATTGCATCAGCTAGTCAGTTCTCCTAATGAAGGGAATCTAGTGAAACTGCTTTCTTGGGAACGTGTCCATAAGTTCAGAAGCTGAGCAAAATAACAGTCCTCTTGGTTCTCCCATATTTGTTGGAATGCAAGAATCAGTTTCTTAGTTGAAAGACTAGTAAGCGCTCTATATTAGATAAATAATGGAGTAAAGCGAGAAGCAGATGACTTAAAATATCCTGGTAGATTTTAATATCTGTTTTCTTGTAAATAAACAAGTGAGTACCTGAAGAGAATTCCCAGTTCCTGCAGGTAAAAGGAATGGGGCTTTCAAAGAGAACACAAATCACCATGATTACAGTATCTCACGGGCCATGAAGATGATCAGAGGGCTGGAGCACCTCTCCTATTGAGTCAGGCTGAGAAATTGGGGTTGGTTATTCAGCCTGGAAAAGAGAAAGCTTCAGGGAGGCCTCAGAGCCCCTTTCAGTGCAATAAATAAATCTGCATTCAGTGGAGGGACAGTGCACTGTCACAGTTCAGTGGCAAGCTGGGGACGGGGGATTTTTACCACATTTCCACTTGCAAACACCATCCTGAATTCTAACCCTGCCCAGTGTGCTCAAAGCTTTTACAGTGTGGTGCCAGTGGCAAGTTTAAACTGCATGCTCTCTCTTCCATCAGCCAGATCCCATATGGAAACAAAAGACATGGACACAAAACAGAAACTCCCTCAAAAACATCATTCTATCGGTTTTCCAAACAGTTTTGCACCCAGGTATTTTCACCCATTCCATCCTTATAAGAGTGCATGAGAAGCAGACTCAGAATTCAAACCAGACCCTTGCATCTCAAAAAAAAAAGAGTCTGCCTGTTACTCATCCCCTCGTTTCCTTCTAGGTGCTCATAAACAGTCTAGTTGTTTGTTCTAGTGCTTTTCCAGGAACTGGAGTTGAGCTGACAGGTCTATAATTCTAGACCTGCTTGTTAGCACCACTTCTGGACTGATAGCTCAAACCTGCACACAATACTGCTGGGCTCTGCTCCAACAGGCCACTTTAGCACATATTTAATTAAGAGTGAGAGACATCTGTGGCTGGAGAGGGGTTGAGTCACATGCTTAATGCTACACGTGCTTGGATGGTTTCTAGTTCCTAAGAAGGGATACATTAAAAAACCACAACAAATAAACAATAAAACCCAACACACCAAACCTAAGCAAAGCAAATATGTGTTTTCATACAATGCTTGTGACTTTAAGAATGCAAATGCCAACAAATACTAAACATCAATCTCCATGGATGAGTGAAAACCCTGAATCACTGATACCCTGGGATCGTCCCCACTACACTGACTTCTGTTACTATTGTGCTGCTTTATTCTCTTGTTTTGTGAGATCTTCCCCACATCTCCCTTATCTTAATACCTGCTACATTATGCCTCCAGCATGTTCTTCAAGCCTTATTAGTCCTTTCTTCTAAAGAGCTAATTAATGGATTAGATGTCACTTAGTCTGTCACAAACTGTTATTGGCATCTCTTGCAGCAGCTTTCTGTGCATTCCAAGTGTGTTTTTACACTGCTGAAAGACAGAGGGCTGACAGCTCTGGAGAGCAAGACCAGCTTCACTCCTAGGCCAGCTCTGCCCAGATCAGTTCACACCAACAAAGCCACTGAACCCCACACTTCCCTCCCAGCTTTGGGATTACCTGTGGCAATATCCCAGAAGAAAGAGGCACACTGAAAAAGCTCAAACATACAATGAGATGAGGAGACAATGTTGGGACTCCACCAGAGACCTCTGCCACTCTCCATCATCTCCCCCAAGTCCTGGAAGCCTTTCCTGAGCCCCACATAAAGCAGTTTGCTTAAACACAGCCCTGGATCTGATGCTGCTGCTTCATCAAATGAACCACTTACACCTGTTGAGTGGGCTGGACTCTCCCCACTGGTGGTCAATCAGCTCCGCTCCATGGGATCGCCATTCCAATGGACAATTCCCATGTGAACAGAGTCACCTGGATCATCAGGTGCTGAGTCCCAGCCCCTAACTCCCATCTGTGCTTTGCTACGCTAATTTTCCCGTTTCTACTGCTGCTTGTTCCTTGCTTCTGAGCCCAGGATGGATGTGGGCAGTCAGGTTTTCTCCCACACCTCTTCCAGCTACCTTCTCCATTTCCCCAGATCAGTGAAGAGACCTCAAAGCACGCTGCTTATTCCAGACTAAATTTATCTTATGCATACAGAACTGGGGAGGAATTCCAGCTACCAGAGCTCTCTTGCAAGCTAATTATTCTTCAAAGAAGTTTTAGGCAGTCCCAGGGAGCATCTAACTATTGATTTTCTACTCTGTATAATTTCCCTGCAAAATGTAATCATTCTCCTCCTGTTTCACACTGTCATTTGTCTCTCAGAATAACCTGGGAACAATAAAAGAGTGGAATAGAGGGCACTAAGAAGGGCATTGTCAAAAAAAAAAATATCTCTGTACAAGCAGAGTCTGTAAAAGCAAACCCAAGAAATGTCTGTAGACCTTGTTTAATATTCATCAGCCAGTGCAGTGTGTAACTGAAACCCAAATGTAACTGTTATGAAAATTCAGGCTAGAAGGAAACCAAATGGAGACAGCATTCTAAGGATGCTGGCATTTCAGAGATTCTCATTTCTGGATTTCCAGCATAAATGTACCACAGAGGGAAATGTTACTGAATATATTGGTGCTTACAAATGGCTGCATTTGTATATAAATTCACCTCTTAAAAAAAAAAAAAAGGCGGAGAAAGGGATTTGGCAATAAGAGACTCCAAGGAACTGGCCTAGTATAAATCTATTGCTAACACATGATTTTATGGAACAACAAAGTAAGAGTGGAATTGAGACCAGCATATCTTAAAATCCCTGTTGTGCAATATTAAACTGGGTTTTTTTCCTCCACGTCCCTGCACAACAAAGTACTTGGCACATGATTAACTTCAAGAAAGCCTTTTGGCTTCAAAATTTAGCACCTTTACATATACCTGCATTTTGAATACTGAGTGTTTCAGCAGATGCTGACTTCCATGCTGCTGTTTAATTCCTCTGTGTTCGCAGGATAAAATCCAGCCTGCCTAAGGACACTATTGAATAATTCTTTGGCACTGCCCAGTGAACTGTCTGGTGAGGGCTGAGCAGCCTCCAGAGGGGCCAGAACCACTGTTATCATAATCAGACAGCACAGCAAGGGAGATAAGGGATTGTGAGGAGAGAACAGGGAGAACAGGGCAGAGCAGCATTGCTGTGCCCACGTCCCTGCTGACAAGACTCTGTGATGTAACTTAAAGCCACTCCCTGAATGTTTTAATCAGGAGGGGGCTGCACAAAGCCAGCTCCAGGACCTGCCTGTGGGTCTCTGTCGACCTCTGCCAAGTATCAGCTCTTCCCTTGTAGTATGGCCATGACAGGGCAAGTAACTGATTTTGATTTCTTCCATGCCTGGGATTAAAACCCTGCAGGACTAGGGAAGACTGCTGGTTCTGAGCCTGTACTGCCCAAACTTGAGCCTGGTTTCATCAGGTTTTGCCACCCTCTTTCCTTCAGATGTCAAATCACAGTTCAGGAAGGGAAGTAAAATGCTTTGGAAAGTAGAACACACAGTCACCATTTGTGGTAGGCTTTTCTTCTCATTTTCTTCAGAGGTTTTCAAGTCTTTCCTATTTCCCTTGGGAAAATAAATTCTTATCAGAAGCTATCTAATGACAGAAAAGAAAAAGCTATTCTAAACTTACATTAAAAAAAAATAACTGAGAAAATTTAGGCAGAGTGTGTCCCGCTGCTGCTGGCAGGCAGAGAAGTTGGTGCTCAGAAAACAACTCCTTTTGTATGCCAATGCTTTGCTGTGCATCCTGGCATTCATTATTTAACAGCCTCCATGTGACACGAGGCTTTAAGAAACAGGATATTCTTTAGCAACCCAGATAAGAACTCAGCTTCCAAACGTTCCCAGTGCAAACTCAGCAATGGCTTCGACTCCCACTGGTCTGAAACACGATGTGTGGACATCCCTGTGCACTGCCAGGGCAACACTGGTGGGCTCTGCTGGAAAGGGACCTGGTCTGAGGTAGAAATACACATTGTCTGAATTTGAGTTAAATTCCAGTTCCCTGTTTGTCTGATGCCCTGGGAAATCTGCCAAAAATAAAAAGAAACACAGAGGAAGGGAATGGCCAAAATCCACATGTAAAGTTTATCATTAAAACCTTAAATCCAAAGTTCCCAATCTAAGGGCTTAAAGATATGCTCTGAGTCTCCTGTGAGGAGCATTAAAAATGACCCAGTTTAGAATGGCTCTGAGCAGCTGAAGTCCTGTCAGGAGGCCTTGAACATTCCCTGTGGTGCTCCAAAGCATCTCCCTTTCATTTGGGGGTCCATTCAAGAAGTGGGCATTCCCTTGATGGCAAGAACAAAGCAGAAGGACTTTAGCAAAGTCCCTTTAGGATGTAAAACACATCTATTTTCACGTTCCCAGCATTAACAAGAGCACTGTCTTCTACACCTTCAGGCATCTGCATGCCAAGAAATGAGGGCAAGATGCACAGATGCTGCAAGCCAAAGGAGAAGATAAGCTGGGAAGAATCCAAGCTTCACCCAGGAGCAGAGTGACATTTCAGTACCTTGTGCTTGGGAGGGTGCCAGTCCAAATGATCTCCCACACACTGCCTGGGCTGGAACAGTGAGCCCCCATATTTCTGTAATAGTGCACTTACAATTTCTTGCCAGTGATTCGAACGTTAGAGGAGGCAAAAATCCCGAGTCAGGGAAACTGCTCAGCTCCGGGGTTTGGGTAAACACCAGCTTCCAAAAAATGGCTCCTGTGTTTTCTCACAAGAGTAAGACCACATGAGGAGGCGGGGAAAAGGGGTTAGAAACTGCCCTAAACAACAGCATTTACACCCTGTTACCCTCAAAGAGCTGGTCCTGCCAACCACGTGCTGCCCCTCTGATCCCAGAAACCATCTCAGTGAAGGGCTAAGGAGGTAAGCCCAAGCTGTTGCTCAGAGATGGAACGCTGGGCAGCACTTCTGGCAGCTGGAGATTGAACTCTATCAGAGAAGCAGAGCCTTCTTTCCTGTGGGCTTTTACATTCCAGGAAGAAACCAAACCTATTGATTAATTCCTTCTGCATAATGTAAGTGAGGTTTGGGGCCAGGTGCAGGTGGGTGAGTAGTGGCTATTGTGTCTTGAATCATTCTCTGCAGGGCTCAAATTGCATCAGTGGCTTTAGCAGCAAATTTCAGTGTCTCTGTTTCTTGTATTAAAAGCCCCTCCACTGCCTGTGGTACGGCTCCTTCTCTTGCACCCCTCCAACTCTACCATGGAGTTGACTTTTGATTTCTATTATAATAATATGCAAACCTTCACATATTTCCATCCTCTGGGCTTTTTTTCTTCTTTTCCTTCAGCGGGGTGGGGGGAGATGGTATTGACCTTGTCCTGTACATGGGGCAACTCAGACTTGTAAGGAAACCAAGCTTCTCATCACACTCATCTCTGATTCGTTCTGTGCTCTTAGACCACTTCTCCTGCACTTCCTCACCCATCCTTGTGCCCTCCCTACCAGCTGGCACAGGTAAGGAGAGGCAAATGATACATAGAGCTATTTCCAATAGAAATTGGTGTCTAGGCTCCTGCAGCTTGGACCAACTGGCAAATAATGTGCCACATTCTGGGTCGTCCTTGAACAATCGGGCACAAGGGCAATAGGACCATAAACCACCCGCTCTCTGATTTATGCCCTTGGCTGGAGAGGGATGACAGTAAAATTATCCACACCTTCACCTGCACCAGCATCAAGGACACTGTTTTATGGGGTGACAGACCCGGGAGCTTATCCTGCAGACTGATGGCTGTGGCTGGTCATCACCTGAAAGCACAGTCTGCCCTTCACGTGAATGCTACTTTAGAAAGATCAGAGATCTGGGGTTATCCACAGCTGGTATCACCCAGGGCTTTGTCCAGGATGAAGGAACACTTGCCCTTCTGAGGCCTGGAAGCTGATAGCACCACGGAGCAGGGAAGAAAGATCGTGCTTTCTGCTAAGCCAGAGAAAGAGCAGCACCCTCCTGTGCTCATGTGTGTTTATTGCACTGCGAAGTCAGAGCTCTTTTGCGGCTTATCAGCACAAAGTATCCTGTTTCCCACCCTTCAGATGCCGCAGCCCAGGTGAGGGCTGGCACATCTTCCCGGCATTATCCGAACCCTAAAACCTGGTGCAGAGGGTGCGGGCCGGGGCTGCAGAGCAGAGGCCGCTTCTGCGTGCAGGGAGAAGGCGGCACATGTTCCGGCCAATCCCCTTCTCCTGCAGGTCCAGACGGGGCTCGTTTCTCCTGCCCAGGCTGCCACCTCGTGGGCATCGTCTGGAACAGGCGTTCTCCTGGAAATAACAACTCCCAAGCGCAAATAACACGGTACTGTCAATATTCTGCTGATGATCTAAGGGCACCGCAAACCTTCGGGTCCCTGAGTTTGGAATATTATAGAGGAGCAGAGAGGATGTAGTTGTTCAGCTTCTAACAAGGTTGGTGTGATAGATTTTGCACAAAAGATAAGAGCTTTAACAGGCAAATCCATAGGTGCCAGAGTGGAATACTAGTCAGAAACAGCAAACTTGGCACAGTTCTCACACAAAAGCTAACCCCCCGCTGCCTATGGGACTGTACGAGCTCCAGACTACTGCTGGTCTGTTATTGCAGCTAGGCCTCCCAAAGGATCAGACAGCTTTGTACGGACTTCAGAAAGTTTGGGCTCCGGTTCAGGGGTGAGACAATCAGAACTGGCTTCAAAACTGCCCTCATGAGCACCCTGTCCTTACAGGAGTAAGAGACACCCTTGGAACGGAGGCACTTATAAGACAGTGTTAATCAAAACTACTGAAAGTTAATTCTGGGCAGATTTGAAGTGGGATATTTAGGGCTTAGTTAAAATTATTTTAAAATTTTCTAATGTTTATGCTGGATCAGTTTATCAGCACTGAACTGATTGTGTATCTACTCCGACATCACTGGTATTTCCCAGCAGTCTGACAGTGTAAGGGCTTTTCATCATCTGGAGATGCTGGGGAAGAGCCACATTTGTCTTTCAAGTTAGAAATGAGATAAAACAGAGTTTAATTTTTTGTTTGTTTCTGGAATGTATTAATTGGAAGGTATAGGGTGTCTTTTCACTTTCCATGCTGCCCATGCATGAGCATACACCAGCTGAACCACAACATATCCGTCCCTGAGCCAGGGGTGTTCCAGTTTAAAGAGGATTAGTCACTTCAGGTTAGAGTAGACAGTGGATTTTCCTGCTTCTAAAAGAATTTCCCTCATGTCTCTCTCCCCTTGTTTGCTACTACTCCAATACTGCCAAAAGGACTTAATCCTGGGGACTTAATAAAATAACTTCTGACAAATGGAAGACTTAATCTCTGGAATAGACTGGACACTGTATGCAGTGACAAGTGTTTGAAAATATTTCATGGGTAGAAGACATTCCTGCCTTGCCTTTTAAATAGAAGCCATCCTCCTTTTTTTGACACACTGAGCAATACACGTGGCATCCTAAATCTGTTTTGTCGACTGAGCCCAGGCTTTTTAAAATTATGCAGTAAGATTTTAATACAGCTCATCACATTATACAGAACCAGATATCCTACTTAGTCTTCAAAGACTCCATATTCCCCATGCACAGCCCACATGCAACTGCTCCTGTCTAATTACATGGAATGACAACCTCCCATTGGCTCTTTTGCTTTGACACCCCAGCAGAGGCTTCTCTGGCTGAGCCTCGAACTAGGACGTGCCGCTTGCCAGCTCTAAAAACTGCAAGAGTTTCTGTTCACAATGTCTTTGGCTGCTTAACTGCACCAAAAATACAGTATTTTCATTCTCTTCCTGGAAAGCTAGTCTTCCCAGTCCTGAAACTTGCCTGCAGATGTAAATTCAGTGTCAGCTTTTTGGATGGTTGCAGCAAGCGGCGTCATTTGTGTGTTAGCGTTGGAAGACAGGAACGTGTTTTGCTGAACTTCCAGATGAGTTTTGTGTTTCTTCCTGTTGGACAAGCACCATTTTCACCAGTATCAAAAAGGCCCAGCAGCATTCCATGCTACTCCCTGTGCAACAGCAAGAAGAACACTGCATGGTCGGTGTCTGAGCTGACAAGACTCAGTGGATGGCAAAGGGAAGAGTCGCATTCCTGGTGAACTGTGTGTGACACAGTCAGATACTACAGGTCAGAAATCCTGATCCTGCACCCCAGAAATCATGACAATGGCTCCAGAACTATTAGAATGATAAAAGAGGGTTCTGTATTTATTATTTCCTAAGTTTTTTGGTTATTTGGAGCTTTTAGGAGGTACTCTGTCACATTCTCAGCATTTTTCTGAAGCTTTGACAAGAGGCACTTTGCATCAAGCGATTCCTGTGAAACCAAGGATGGCTCTGCAGTTCCCTGAAAACACAGCAGAATTTCATCTTTGCTTCTGAAAGTAAAAATAATAATGACTTCCACATGATGCTGGAGAGCTGAGGCTGTAAGAACGACATCAAGGAGCATTACTGCTGCCACCCAATCCTGAGAGCGGGCACCACTGAGAATGGCAGATGGCAAATCTTGAGACAGCTCCAGCTGGTGATAAGACTGCCAGGAGGGGTACAGGGATGGGGGCTGAGGGAACAGGAACAAGAGAATGGGTAAAATGAGCAGAGGTGACTGGACATGAGAACAGGCACAAATATAAGGAGATTAAGGGCAGAGAAAAACTACAGTCTCCTCCCTTCCCTTGTATCTTGCTTCTGCTGAAGCAAAGCTGGACAAAGACGTGCATATTATTTAACGGTCCCACAGCAAGCCCTGCTCCTCACAGCCACTGAGCCTCTGCTCAGGAACGAAGGGAAAAGCAGATCTGTCTTCCCTGAAATCCAGCTGGAAGTTCTGAGGTGCAATAGGGGAACACAGCCCATCCCAGCTCTCCTTTATCACAGTCCTTTCCAGCCATTCCTTGAGAAGAAACTGAGAGTCCTTTAGAAAAACAGTCTGTGTTTTGAGGGTAGGGACAACATGGCAACATTTCTCTGCTCAACAAAAAAATGAGAGCATCATCTTTCCCATCTAATTTGCTTCAGACCTAACTAATAGAGCTGGCAAGATCTGAGCAGTATTATCTTCCCAGAGGAACCTACTCTTAAATGCCTTAAATCCATAGTTTGGCACTTCTGGAAATGGCCTGATTTTCCAATGTGTGAAAGAACTGCCTCCACAGGCAACTCAGTCCTCAGGAACATCTGCTTATCTAATCACCTGAACTGGTGTCATTGATGCCTCTGGGAAACTTGTTCTTCAGTTTTTCAAGTGTAGCAACTTGTTATTTCACCCTGTGAAAGCCACTGGGTGACGTAAAGCTTTAAGCATAAGCTTCACAGGTTTTTGTTCCCAGAAATGCTCTCAGGAAGAGTGGAAGATCCCTGGGCATATTCTAAGAGCAGTCTCATTCAGATCCCCATCAGTCTCTAAGCATCTTCCATTTCCTCATCTACTTCCTCAGAATCTAGACCTTTTCTTAAACTCGCTACAGGTAACCTACAACTAACTGGAATTGCATAAGAGGTAGAACAGATTAAGATAGAGATATAAACTTAGGAGTTTTTAATTAAAACGAATTCTAAAGATGAGAAAGGCATTTCAGCAACTAGACAAAACACAGTGATAAATTCAAAATACACAGTAACACGCAGTCACGTGTACGTGTGTGTACACATATGTGTATATATGTGAACAGAATACTATAAACCAGAGGAAAACCATCCCAACAGAGTTTTACTGCCAATACACTGCATTGTAGACCTAAGTGGCCTCATTTCCTGGACTAGGTAGTCCAAAAGTTGTTTCTAACTGTGAAGGGCACAGTTGTAATCCATAACTTTCCTCTTGTTATTAATGAGACACAAAAGCTGAGAGAGGAGAGGCTGGCAGACACGGACCAGAGGTGGGTGGAAGGCATGGAGGAGGTGAATCTGGAATCCCTTCCTGTCTTTTTATGCCAGAAGGAACCAGACAGGGAAGCTGGCTGCAGGACAAGCTGTTATCAACTCTCATGATTTGGAGAGTTCCATAATTATTTTTTAAATGTAAAGACAAACCTTTGTGACTCATGTAGTTGCAGAAGACTAAATGATCTTTTGAAGGCTAAAAGAGGGCAGCATCTCCCAGTGTGATGGAGCATGATCAAATAAATCCTACTGAGGACAAATATCTGGATATCTTCTTTGAGGTTTAACCATTCCATGTCCTACTTTGTCTCCCAGCAGCAAAGCACAACCTCCTTTCCCAAGCTACTTGAAGCTTTGAATCCTATTATGCAATGCCTTTGGAGTCCTGAGCAATGCAGAAGAGAGAGAGAGCACTGAACAATCTAAAGTAAATCTAGACAGATGCGCAGCCAGCAGGACTACAGACACAGGAATGTCTTGGTCCACGGAAAAGCAAATTAAACAATGATTATTCCCTTTCTCCCTGGGATACCATTAAAACTCTCTATGTCAGTGCAAAGGGATCCCCAAGCAAACACGAAACACTGATTGCAGGGGCAACGTCCTTTCTGGGGACCCAGGGGCATCAGGGCAGCAGCAGTTCAGAAACCCCTCTGCCACAACCAGATACAGGGTTTTCACTAAATATGAACAAGGCTGCTACAGGGATGCAGTTCAGGTAAATATTTGGACCGTCCCTCTGTGTGTTAAGGCCTTCTGCTTCCTCTGCAGCTGCTTGTATGTCAATGAATGACTCTTTGTATTTTTCACAAGCCAACTTTAAATCACAATTAATAAAGGCATCTGTTTCTTTCAATCATTTCATTTTACTCAGAGGAGGCAGATATGACATAGTATCCCTTTCAATAGCTGCTTGGAGAGTTGCTCATAAAAAAGAAAGGGCAGAGTAAACACTGCCTAATCAAATTTCTCCTGTAATTTTAGCTCTCGGGGATCTTTTTTTTCAGCGATGTATAACTGTCATTTTAGCCTACAAGAAGTGATGCCCCAAAAGGCGCTACAGAACTGCTCAGAGACAATTTTTGGTCTTTAAGCAGCGAGGTATTTATTTTAGGCAACGTTGGGGAACTCCCAGCTCGCGCTGGACAAAGAGTTCCGAAGCAATCAGTGAACAGTTAGACTATTTATACAATTTTTGCAAGAGATTACACCATTTTCACATGCATATTCATATTATTGCAACATCTAGTTATAATATTCATAGTGGGCAGAGTTAAGGCGGAGTTCGAGGCGTGGTCATCATTTTGGGGAGAATCCCGGTGGTACTTCTGTTACTTCAGTCTCAGGGGTTGTCTTTTTACTCTTCTTCCTCGGGTAAACTTTTTAACTTTCCTTAATTCTGCTGACTCTAACATGTACTTGGCGGGAGTTTCTGGACTCTGGCCCTTCCTTTTCCCCCCTATCTCTCCGTTTCCCCTCCTTATGTGCATTTATGTATTTGTTAGCATTTTTGGTGCTCTTTTATTTCTCTGTGTTCTTACTTTATGTTCTTTTGTGTCAGTGTGTTAGCATTCCTCGACAAAGTATTACCTTCCGTTAGTCCTTGAACCTCAGTTCTCTATTTCTTTGCTCAGAGCATGTATTCTGAGTTAACTCTTCAGGCTTTGCTCTGTTTCATAAGTAGACATTTTCCTCCACCACGGAGTAATGCAGGCACCCTTGAGATAACAGCAGACACAGACCTGAGCCATGAAAACCCCACATCGGTTTAATACTATAATGTAACATAAAACGTAACATATAGGCACTAACATAATAGTGCAGCTGTATTAGAAATCCCCACCTGACCGATTAGAGACACTCATGCTGCTTTCATTTCATGCCCTGCGGCCAGTCTGTAGAACCGGGGCGGTATAAAACCCAGCTGAGCGGAGAAGTTGAACTGTCCATGCAAGCGGATCTCGGCACAGCCCAGCTCCCTTTTCGCCGGCACAGTTCCAGCTGCCCACGGCACGATGCTCACAGCCCGCGCTTTTCTGTTCGAAACTAAAAATGGGGAGAAACCTCGGTGGGGACAGACTCCTGCCAAGCCTCGGGCCTCACTGGGATTCGGCTCCTGGTCCCCACCGGCGCTCGGAGAGACCGGACAGCCCGCACGCCCGCGGGACGAGGGCGGTGCCTGCGAGCGGCCGCTGGCCGGGGGAGGAGATGCCGGGGAGGGCATGTCGGGCTGGGAGGGGATGCCGGGCGAGAGGGGAGGGCGCTCCATCCCTCCCTCTGTCCCAGACGGCGCGGCTGTGGCGGCGCGGAAGGGATGTGGGCAGCGGTCTCTCTCCTGCTCGTGCTCCTGCTCCCGCTGCTGCTGCCGCTGGCGCGGCGGTGGCGGCGCGGGGCGGCGCGGCTGGAGCCGGCCGGGCGGGCCGTGCTCATCACGGGCTGTGACAGCGGCTTCGGGCACCTGCTGGCGCTCCGCCTGCACCGCCTGGGCTTCACCGTGTTCGCCGGCTGCCTCTGCCCCGGCGGGGACGGGGCGCGGCGGCTGC